>JAOWCC010001745.1:0-368305 GCA_030867875.1 Actinernus sp. WN-2022
CGAGCTTTGGTAAGTCGTGGATGTTACATAGAATTCTCCTATGTTAAAGGTAGTGTCGATTGAAAATATGCTTGTTGATTCGGGTTTGCAGCACTCTTCTATCAAATCCTCAACGTGTTCGTTTACGCAAAATATCACTCGTGGTGACGGCGTCCATTGGAGGTTAAGGATCGCAGGGGATTCTTTGAGAGACTAAGCAAACTGGTGAACTGGTCTTCGGTTGCCTTCTCTTTCAGTCTTCCACGAGCGTTGATAACTTGCCTGCTATTTCGAGGTAGATCTGATATGAGGTCCGAATCAAGCATCCCGCCTGCTGATCCCATGGCTTCGTCAAAGATTCTTGAGGGACCTTTACGGCTGGCGGACTCGTTCTTAATAAGTTGGAGTGTAGGACGGTGCCGTTGAGAGATAGCTCTTGCCTGAACGGGAATGTTTGTGTGGGCTCACGTGATGCTCTTCACCAGTGAAGCTGTACTGTATTAAACCCATTTGCAGCTCTTGGTCAGTTGCATCACTAATGGTGGTAGAAGTGCGTGTGAAGTCGTTGTATTTTCTGTGGCGCCAAAAAATGTTGCGCACAACGTATTCACCTCGTTTCCGTGCGTGCTCTTCCCTCTTCCCTTTTACATAACGACTATCAACGATTTCGTTACGAATTATGGTAAAGACCCTTGCGCTTGTCCCGCGATTTTCAAAACTTCCACTATCCGTCAGAAGCCAGTCATTACTGTTCTTTAACTGTGTTCTGTCTACGACAAAACACGCGTTTCCATGACACAATTAGGTCTTTTGGTGCAAACTTTCGAGTCATCGACATCAAGTAAAAGGTATCCGGATTTTTTTCCTCAATATGATAGGTTTCCTTTCCCTTTAAAGAGATACGGAGTTTGCTGGTTATCGTTGAAGTAGGTTGTCGCATTTCTGCAATAAAGTTAACAATAGGTCAAAAACCTTAAAATCAGAACTCATGCACTTTCTTCAAACAGAATCAATGTACTTGTAAGCGTGGACTTACACCAACTAACGTTGAATTTGATCGTGTTCAAATTTGAACGCAAGTTTTTTAACGTTTGGACACCCAAAGAAAATCCATCGAAAATACTTCAAGTAAAAATCGACTAACCGTTTAACGCCTTTTGGGACTTGTTTCAACTCTCACGTCGCCTTGCAAATACGGGTCAATTTGGTGAAGCACAACAATTTCATTTGGCCGTCAGACTAGTTAATTGCTAGTTCACACTCATATCATCATAAAAGATCATGTTCAGGAACTTCAAATGCAAATCAATCTGTTTGCCTATACAGTCCTTTAGTTACCAAAAGCTCAAAACTAGTGATATACAGTTATTCCAATTTCACCCCTCCCTCCCCCCTGTGAAAAGGATGAAAAGAAATAAGTCCCCTGGGAGCTTAATAGAACTTTAATGTGATTTGGTGAGTATATACTCACTGGATGAATGGGTTTCTCTGCAGCATCATGTCATCACCATCGCTTTCCTCTTGACTGATTTCCTCATCTACGATTTCAGTAGAGTCATCGATGGCACTGTACAAGTCCACTGCTTCAGTTTTTCCAACAAACTTAACGTCAGTTATCTGTACGTCACTGTCCGAGCCACTGGTAGTCATACGCTGGTAATCAAGGTCATCTTCGAAGTTTGTGTGCGATTCGACTGGAACTGATGAGCACCCTTCATACCGCTTGCTGGTACCGCTGTCGTCTTCAATACTATCGCTTCTGTCATCACAATCAAACTCCTAAATGGCAATACCAGAATATTAAGTATCGAATATAAAAATAAATCACTCAAGGAAATTCCTTTACACAAGAAAGCCATTGACTGTCAAAGACATTCTATATTATTCTCTCTGAAAGGTAGTCAACAAATTTCCGAATAATCAACAAATAATTACATCAAAAGACACCTGACTAAAAAGGGAAGATCGAGCTTGTCACCGTCGAATAATCATAATTTAACGAGAAACGAATGCCAGCAAATACCGTAAAATCCCGGTTATAAGATCCCCGGTTATAAGCCCCTGGTTCCGATTATAAGCCCCCCGGTTATAGGCCCACCATTTCCATATCAACTTATCACAAAGGAAACATCAATAAGTATAAAGTATTTTAACATTTGACGTTTTGTATAAAAAGCCAAAGACTATCCAAAGTATTTTTCTGTTAACATACCGTATTCCTGAACGTTTTTTTTATCCCGATTATAAGCCCCCTCAAAACCTCTTATGAAGTTGTATAAGCCCAGGGCTTATAACCGAGATTTTACGGTATTACGCTACTAGAAAGTTTCATTGGAGGCAAAGCGCGATACGGTTTACACTGACACAGCCCGAATAAAAAAAAATTTCCTTGTAGCTAATGCATGTCTAGAAATAAATTATACATTCAAACAAATTATTAGTATTTTTAAAACCTCCTAACTTTACTTTATTTTTGGATTACCAGATATTAAAATTTGTTTTTCATGACATTTGCACACACACACAGACACACATACACAGACACACACACATACACACACACACACACACTACGTCGTCCGGTGTCAATTAAACTCAACACTCAAATGGTTTTCTGGTATACACGCGTGCAAAACTCTGTGGGCGACACACCCTTTGAGTTCCAAAGTCGAATTTATGATATCATAACATACCGATTTGTTGTACCAAAGGAAAAAAACATGTATACGTAAAAACAGGTTATTTTGCCTGATGGCACTGTGCTCGTTGAAGTGCACAAAAGCAGCCGCCCGGAATTCTTTCCTAAAGAAACGCCCCAAGAATTCGGATTTGAATTTAATCCTTCTAATCCTTTCTCAGAATTGATTCAATGGTTTCAAAATCCGTTTGGAGATTCGGGTAACGAAACACAAAATACATTTTGGGATTCAGAAATCCAGATTGATGCAGATTCTCCCAAAGATACGCACCCGGGGCATTTCTGATAGCCCAAGCTGACTGTGACTATTAAATTGTAGTTATGTGATATAAAAGACATGGTGCAAAACTAGAGCCGTTTTTTTCTAAATGTGGAATCTGCCACGGCAGACGTTTCCCTTGACACATTCCAATGTTTCAATATTTATTTTCCGTGCTGTAATTTATATTTGTGCGAACAGCGGCCGGGAATAGACCTCTTTAGCTTCCCTCTATGTTGTCCCATTTTCAAATCTTTTTGGAATACTCTTCATTGTTCGAAATATTTTGAATCAATGAATCGTCAACGGCAGGCGTTAAGAAGAAATAAAGGAATCATGCGTTCAGCATTCAAGCTACCTGCGCGCCAACACATATAATCTTTTCTGTATTCTTTTCTGTTCTCAGTGGAAAAAGCAAATTCTCAGCTCCGGAGCGGACAATTTTCAGGTTTCAGCTAGGTTACATCTACAGGTTAAATTTGCAGGTCAAAATTGCAGGTTACAAATAAAATAAAATTCCCAGTCGGCAATTCCCAATACTTCATACGAATCACTGCATATAGCCCAGTTGAGGTTTTTTCCCGACATTTTGGATGAGGTGCAACATGAACATGGCGCGAAGTTACCATGCTGTATGGGAATTAGACTGATGGAATTCGATGCCAAATAATTAAAAATCGAATTTCTGAATTATTCATGAAAGGCAAACGTATGATACCAGGCAAAAGATTAACTGACCAAAATTTGAGGGATGTATCTGTGCTGGGAAGCGTGCAGTCGATTCATTCTCACAGTGAAATGTATGGAAAACTAAAAACACGACTGTACGCCTCACGAAAAAGGTACATCCTTCAAATTTTGTTCAGCTAATCTCTTACCTGGTATCTTAAGTTTGCGTTACATGACTATTTCAGAAATTCGATTTTACGGAAATTATTTGGCATCAAATTCCAGCTAATTCCCATACAGCACGGTAACTTTGTGCCATATTGCACCTCGTCCAAAACGTCAGAGAAAAACTTGACTGTCTGTATTATTACATGCAGTCAGCTTCTTCGTAAGTACTAGAAATTTGATTTCATTCGTAACCTGCAATTTTAAACTGCAAATTTAACCTGAAGATGTAATGCAAATTGTCCGCTCCTTTCCCGCTCACTTTGCGTGTACACGGTTTTGTACTAAAATAAGCTTAATAGCATATGCACTTCTGCATAAGGCCAGATAAAAAAAATTGCTTGTTTAGCGTCCCCGCCCGACCTGAGAAATGTCCCCGACCTCTAATTTATTTTATTTTTTATTTTTCATAAAAAAACTTTATAAAGTGTAAATGGGCCCGCGAATACCAATTCTTGTACCCAGACCCCTACATGTACCACTTAAAATATGCGCCGGCGCATTAAATATTTTAACATCGACGCCATTTTGTTTCTACAACACGAGGTCATGAACACGAGGTGAGTGAATAATGTCTAGTCAAGACAAAATAAGCTTCACATATAAAAAAAAAAAAAAAAAAAACCTCCCTCCCTACCTGGAAAAATTGAAACGGGTGGACGCTAAACAAGTAATTTTTTTTATCTGGCCTAAAGTAATTTTTTTTTGAGATAGGTCGACAAATCCCTACGAAAGTTGTAATCAGCAACGTATAACGTACCTCATACTTTGAGCACTCCATTTCCGTATCGCGGTTCCAAGGTACACCATCCGCCTTGCGACTCAGCTCCCATAGCCTGCTTGCAGGCGGTGGAGGGTGTTTTTTCGCGCAGCAAACCGATCATCGAAGCGGCCGCCATATTGGCCGAGCGTGATTGAGACTTGGGATCGAATGACAAATGGAGGGGGGAGGGGGGTGGGGGAGAACAAGCAGATCTGAAAGACCGCCTGCACGAACACCCCTGGTTTCTGAGTATCCGCCCACCACGCATTTGATTTCCGTTAACTTGTAACCCATTCTTAATTGACCAATAGGAGTCGACGTGTGACGAATAAAACCAGCTATTTTTGTTCAAAGTTCTCCATGAAAGGACTGCGACAGTACTACTTTAGATATATATGTAGACAGTTCGGTTTTTATAGCTTGTTGCGTTCGCCCCGTCAGTCTCTCAAAGAGTTTTCAAATCCTCCGAAATACATACATTTAATACAAGCTGCTTCACAAAGCCGTCCGCACCGCAGTCAGGTGCCATACAAGCGGCTGCTTTCTTTCTTAAAAGAATTAAGCTCGCATAAAGATAAATACAGGATGAAAAAAATCTCTAAACTTCAAAGAAAACTCCGATTGAGACAATTTTGTCTGGAACTCGATATTGAAGAACTCGAGGTAAATGTTGTGATCGTCTTTCTCTGACAACTCGAAGTCCATCTTAGTGAATGTTTGCCGAAAGAAATGGACGACCGTTGCATAAATGTATTGAGGCGGATTTCTGATTATTTCCTAGTTCAACGGCCGTGAAGTCAATAGCTGGATTGCATCTCTGCAATTTGGTCGACAACAATACTTTTCAGTGGCGAATTAAATCACGGTTCGTTGTCAAGTTCTCTTTACCGTAAACAAAGCCTGTCGAAAGCACAGCCAGAACGGCAGGTTTAAAGTACCTTTACCCAGCCGCGGAGAAAGAAGCGAGCAGCTGTGTTCTCTCTAGAAAACCTCTGGAACCGGGGTTAAGGCGAAGAAGATAACTTTGAAAACGGAGCTATATACAGAGCCTGATATTTACGGTTTACGAACTTGCGAAAAGAGAACTCGACAACAAACCTCTCGCAGTTCGCCGATCGCCGCCTTCGCGGCTCTTTCTCCGTGGCTGTTCTCTCTAGAAAACCTCTGCAACCAGGGTACTTCACCTTAGTCTTCAAAAAAGACAAAGCCTTTTGTATTATTCGCCATATTTTATCAACTGCAAGCTCACTACACAACTCTTATTCTAGTTACGCCGCTTCGCAGGCTACACTTATTCCTTTCAGTTCTTGCTTTCAACACTTGCCGCGATAAAGCTTTGATTGACACCGTTTCAGCCAATCATATACCCCGTCCGCTGGTGGACGGGATCTAACTTTTGTACTCAGAAACCAGGGGCTTTCGTGCAGGCGGTCTTTCAGATCTGCTTGTTCTACCCCACCCCCCTCCCCCTCCATTTGTCATTCGATCCCAGGTCTCAATCACGCTCGGCCAATATGGCGGCCGCTTCGATGATCCATTTGCTGCGCGAAAAAAACACCCTCCACCGCCTGCAAGCAGGCTACAGCTCCCAAGGAATGACGCCAAACCAAGCACTAAAGGCGAGTATCCAGCGTGCTTTACCCGCGCTCAAAACGATCACGCGGACCATGCAGACAAGTCACATTGTCTCAAAACAGCGTAACATACTAGATATTTTGTAAAAGGCAAATCTAGACTATGTATTTCCCTTTGCTCAAACTGTTTTCCAACGAAGCTTTTCACGGCTAACTGGCGATAATATATCCTTTTCTGATACTTTGATTTGCTAGACTCTCTTTCTTGGATTTGTTCAAGTTCTTTTGTGCTCGATATGCACATAGGATGAATTTTGAATAAAGCATCTTTCAAAATTTTTTGCCCATACCCGTTACCAGTTACCAGTTACCCGTTACCCGTTACCCGTTACCCGTTACCCGTTACCAGTTACCAGTTACCCGTTACCCGTTACCCGTTACCCGTTACCCGTTACCAGTTACCAGTTACCAGTTACCCGTTACCAGTTACCCGTTACCAGTTACCCGTTACCAGTTACCCGTTACCAGTTACCCGTTACCAGTTACCCGTTACCCGTTACCCGTTACCCGTTACCCGTTACCCGTTACCAATTACCTGTTACCCGTTACCCGTTACCAGTTACCCGTTACCAGTTACCCGTTACCAGTTACCCGTTACCAGTTACCAGTTACTCGTTACCAGTTACCCGTTAAAAATACCTGCCGGTATTAACTACGATGCGAGATGTTAAGAAACAGATGCAAGGAGCAGAGAATCGAATCCAACAGATTGAGAATGATACGATAAATGCGAGAAACGATAGCTACGATCTTGAAGCAAGACTCGACGAGTTCGAGCAGTACGTAGAGTGGAGAGGAACGGGTAGTGAAATCTCACTCCTCCCTATTTTTTTTTCCGACATTTCTCCCTCCTCCCTAGTGAGTTTTAAAATTTCTGTCTAGAGCATGTATGTAGATCCCATTTTCTCCCTCCTCCCTGTATGCTAAATTCTTCCTCCTCCCTAGTTTTTCTGGACATTTCATTTCCAATTCTCCCTCCTCCCTGTTCTGTTCCTCCGCCCTCTACGTACTCCAGAAGAGAATGCCTCGAGATAAATGGCATTACCGATAGTACCCAATGATGATCCAGCGCTTCTCGTACGAGAGATGTCAGAGCTACTCGGCGTACAACTCAAGGATACTGACATATCTGTGGCTCACCGCCTGCCACCGACAAAAAAAAACGAAAGACCGTCTGGTTGTAAAGTTCACTCGAAGAGCAAAGAGAGATGAAATCTTTAAGAAGAGAAGGAACCTGAAATCCAAAAGTTATAAAGACCTGCCAACAGTCGCTCGACAGCCTGAGTCTGCAGCGATAAATCACAAAGCCGCAATTCATGTCAATGAGAGTCTCACACCGTACCGTAAGCGGTTGTTTGGACAGGTTTTGGAGTTCAAACGCAAGAATAACTATAAATTTATTTGGACTACCAATGGCAAGATTATGTTACGGGAAACAGAGACATCACCTCCTTTATGCTTTGTGACACATGAGGCATTCGATGAGTACCTTGACCGACTAACCCAGTACTATTAAATTATATCTATATCTATATACTAATATTTGCAGTTCACAGTTATGGCTGGTTATCAAGAAATCGTGAGTAATTTTCGATTTTACTCTTTGTCTGACAGAGAATTTAACGTAATGTTTGGTAACTGGTCTGGTTGGGAGAATAATGACTTTGATCTCTATGACCTTTTCTCTAACCCAGATAAATCTGATGAATCCGATCCTGATTTAATGCTTTCTACCCTTGCTCCAATTATTATTCAGTTTCCAAATTTAACAAAGTACTAACTAACTCTGGCCCAAAATCTCTCTCGATCCTTCACTGTAATATTAGAAGTCTACCCAAAAATTTAAATCTCTTGGAAGAAATATTAACCTGTCTAGAATTCAAACCTGATATACTTGGAATTACTGAAACAAAACTAAATGAACATTCAATAACCAATGTCGAAATTCAGCACTATAATTTCCTTCACACTGACTCTCCAACCAATGCTGGGGGGCAGCTTTGTACATAGCTAACAACCTAAAATCTATACCTAGACCTGATATCAAATTTGAAATGGAATTAGTTGAATCTTGTTGGGCACAAATTGATGCTGGTAAAAACAAAAAGGGTATAATCGTTGGCTGCATTTACAGACACCCCACTTGTAACCTTGGAGTTTTTAATACCCAGCTAAATGATATAGTCAAAACACTGGATACTGATAAAAATGACATCTACATCTTTGGTGATATGAACATCGATTTTCTAAAATATAACTCACATTCCCAAACTGAAGAGTACTTGGATATGCTTTTTACTAACAATCTGCTTCCCATTATTACTAAACCTACTAGAGTAACTGATCATACATCAACACTCATTGATCACATATATACCAATTCATCTACATCCTATATTACTTCAGGGATTCTTACAGTTGACATCTCAGATCACTTGCCAGTTTTCTGTGTCATTAAATCACAGCTGGATAAGACCAATAATAAAAGATACTATAGAGACTACTCCAAATTTAACAATAAGCTTTTTCTTGATGATGTAAATGCAATTAATTGGGAAGAGATTCTTAGTCCTGATAAAACCCTAAACGAAAAAACACAAGACTCAATTAATGCTTTAAATAAAATTGTTGACAAACATGTACCTTTAAAACAGGCTACCCAATCAAAGAAAAAACAATTAAATAAGCCATGGCTTACAACTGGAATCCTTAAATCAATCAAAAGGAAACAAAAAATGTACTACACTCATTATCTGAGCAAAGACCCACAAAAAAAAAAAAAAATACAAACAATATGCAAATATGCTCACACTTTTAAAACATAATAATAAGAAAGACTACTACCGTAAACAATTTTCTAAATTTAAGGACAACCTCAAATATACCTGGAAGCTAATTGGTACCCTTATTAAACGTAAAACCAAGGGCCAGTCCTACCCCACAAGAATTGTGCAAAATAACAAGACATTCACTAATCAAACTGATATTGCTGAACTATTTAATAATTACTTTGTAAATGTAGGTCCAACTCTAGCAAAGAAAATTAAAACTGATGGCACATGTAATCCTACACAGTTCACAAATCCTTCTCTGCAAAATAGCTTTTATTTAGCCCCAATAAGTGAACTACAAGTCTTTACACTATTTGCCAACGTAAATGAAAATAAGGCATACATTAATATACCAAACAAGCTTATTAAACTTGCTAGTGGACCCTTGTCAATACCATTCACAAAGATCTATAATGAATCAATTATAACAGGGACAGTCCCTGAAGCCTTTAAAATATCAAGAGTAACCCCTATATTTAAGAATGGCAGCGTAACTGAGCTAGGGAACTATAGACCTATAGCAATAATTTCTCCCTTTAGTAAAGTATTGGAACGGCTTATCTACGATCAACTTATATTCTTCCTTGAAAAAGAAAATATACCTTTTAACTACCAATTTGGCTTTAGAAAAGGATATTCAACAGAGTATGTTATTTTAGAAACCATAGAAAACCTAAAAACTGCTATAGATGAAAATATGATAACTTGTGGATTATTTCTGGACTTTTCTAAAGCTTTTGATACAATTAATCATGATATTCTTTTGGCAAAAGTGAACAAATATGGAATACGAGGGCTACCCCTCACATGGTTCTCTAGCTATATAAGTGATCGTAAACAATACGTCAAAATTGGTGAGGCAGAATCTACCCTGAAAACCATAATATGTGGTATCCCTCACGGATCCACTCTTGGACCCTTGGTTTTCCTTCTCTACATTAACGATCTCCCAAACTCTTCCAAGAAATTTGCATTTAGAATTTTTGCTGATGATACAAATATGTTCTATTCTTCAAATAACCTCGACGACCTTGAAACAGTAGTTAATAGTGAACTTAAGAATGTATTGAATTATTGTTCTGCGAATAAACTATCAATTAACTTTAAGAAGACCAATTATATGCTAATAACTACACCCAGAAAAAATCCTATAATAAGAATAACAGCTTGTAATATAGAGCAAAAAACTCAAATTAAATATCTAGGTGTTTTTATTGACCAGCATCTACAGTGGTATGCACGGCTTAAACATGTCAGTGATAAATTGGCAAGACATTTTGTTTCAATAAACACATTAAAACAGCTCTACTACACTCTTGTGTATCCCTATTTAAATTATGGTCTAATGAGCTGGGGAACTGCCTGCCAATCCAGACTGGAAAAAATTAAAGTAAAACAAAATAAATGCCTCCGTTGTATCTTCTTAGCACATAACAGAGAGAGTGCTGCTCCTTACTTTAAACTTCTAGAAATCCTTAAACTTGATAATGTTTTTAATCTTAAAATATCTTCCCTTGTACATAAAATTAAGTATGTGTCAATGGAAATCCCTACTACTTTTTCTGACTTGGTTCCGTATGCCTCTGAAGTTCACAATTATAACACTAGGTACTCCTGTAACCAAAACCTCTACAGACCAGCCTCGAGAACAGATTATGGACTTACAAGATTTAAAGTAATGTCATCAAAAATATGGGAAAAAGTACCAATCGAGATAAAATGTTTGCCTCATAACAATTTTAAAAAACAATATAAGCTCTTCCTCCTTGAAAGCCAGATATAAAATGTTAGCTGCATTTATAATATATGTATATATCAATTATTATTTATAAAAACTTACTGTAAATGTCTACATTATTCTGTATTGTAAAATTACCATATATCCAAACCTAGTTTGTACATGTAAGCAGCCTTTATTCTATTTTCTTCCTCTTCTCTCATTATAACCAACAGTCATACTCTTTTAAAACCCTGTAAAGATACAATCAAGCCTATTCGTTTATTTATTCCTCCCCTCATTAACTTTCAACATGGTAGTGGTTAACTCGAACGTTTTCGCTCCTTTAACCACTACACGCTATCATCTAAAGATTGTAATTATTTTCTCCTATTTATTTTTCTCTTTCTTATGGCTTGTTATATTCAACCAATAATTGTAACATATAAACAAGTGTGAATAAATTGAAATTGAACTTGAACTTGACATATGGCTCCCTTATTTAAAGACCGTAATCTTTTAAATTTATCTAATATACATAAACATCAGGTGGGTCTCTTTATGTTTTCCTATGATAAGAAAATCCTTCCAGAAATTTTCAAAGATTTTTTTCCACTAATCTCAGTATTCACTCGCATAACACCAGGATAGCTAATCATTATCGGCCAACATTCTCAAGAACAAATATAAATGTTTTTTCAATAGCCTATGAAGGACCAAAATTTTGGAATTCTATCCCTGACGAGCTGAAAAATAGAACTTCAAAGAACTGAAAAATAGAGCTTCAAATACAATCTCAAGTCCTATTTACTTAACTCCTTAACTAACTGATCTATATGTCTGCTCTTCTTCGCTCCCTTCTCCTTTTCTTTCCAATCATCTTTCTCTTATCATAATAAATAAAATTCAGTATAATATATATTGTTAGATTATTACCTCACGCTTAAAAAGGCAACCTAAAGTAATAAGTCTTCGGCTTCCATTTAGGTTGTCTTCCACTATAATTTATTATATTTTTTTGTATTTTTATGTGTGTACATGGTGGTTTGTATGTAATAAAGATGATGATGATGATGATTGAACGGCTACGAGTTGGTGCGAGTAGATCGTAACAGAAATGGAGGAGGTGTTGCGATGTTTGTGAAAACCTCAATCAATTTTATTACTCGCAATGACTTGGTACCCCCATCATTAGAAGCTGTATGTCTTGCGATTAAGAAACCTAACTGTAAACCATTCATAGTTTGTTCTATTTACAGACCACCGAATTCTCCTGTAGAATTTGTTGATACCTATTATAATCTTCTTCAGAACATAGACAGGGAGGGTAAAGAAATCTATATCTTAGGTGACCTGAATTGTAACTTTAATAGCAGTAAGCTGGACCATAATACAAAAGCTCTAAAGTTACTTAACCGGCTTTATCAGCTTAAACAAGTTATCAAGGATCCAACACGGATTATACTAATTCCACGAGCTCCTTGATTGACGTGTTTATTACTAACGTACCGGATAAAATTGCTTGTTCAGGGGTTTCACATGTCGGTATTAGCGATCATTCCCTTATCTATGGAATAAGGAAAATTAACACCACCCGTGTGAATTTCTTAGAGACCTTTCTTTCGTCCCTTGGGAATCGCTCTTGGTAATCGATGACCCGAATAGGTATTGGACTCTATGGAAAACGTAGTTTCTAAATATTGCTGATATTTATGCACCTCTTAAATCCACTCGGGTACGCAATCATCACTGATCTACCCTGGATTAGTTCTGAAGTCAGGGCTTTTATGCGTGAAAGGGATCGATTGGGATAGCAGTGATATCTAAAAATAGCAGTGACTGGGATCTTTTTCGAGTTGCTAGAAACAAAACTAATATGGCTATCAGAAATGCCAAGAGTAAATACTACAAGGATTTATTTGAAAATAACAGGGATAACCCTAAAAACACCTGGAAAGTTAGATTTAGCTATATGTTATTAGTTAGTAATTGTGGTTCTGATTTCAATTGTATATAATGCACATCTTAGTTTTATCCGTATTTTTTGTCATATTTGCTACCTATATGTAAAGTTATATTTTATACTTAAATTAGTAGTTGAGGGCCACAAGTTTGTAAGCTTTGCTTTTGGGTGTTACCCTCTTTAAATAAAGAATGTTATTATTATTAGTTAGTCATTCCGCTGTCAATGAAATTAAAACGGCAGATGCCACCTTAAATTCACCTGAAGATATTTGCAACACGTTTAATAAATACTTTTCAGAAATTGGGCCTAGACTTGCAGCTGGGATAAGTCGAGATGAAGCTAATTTTAGGGATTTCTTAAAGCCAGTTGATAAGAGATTCTCATTTACAGAAATAAGTCCGTTATGCGTCTTACATTTACTTCAACACTTGTCACCTGCTAAAGCAACTGGGGTTGATGGAATTCCCTCAAAACTGATTATCGCTGCTGCTGATATTATCACCTACTCCTTGACGTATCTTTTTAACTTAATAATTAAATCTGGTGATTTTCCCTCTGAATGGAAATTAGCTCGAGTATCACCATTATTTAAGAAAGGCAAACACAATGACCTTGATAATTATCGCCCTATTTCTATTTTACCTGCAATAAGTAAAGTGTTCAAGCGATTACTTTATGACCAACTCTATGGATATTATCGGTTCATCAGTTTGGTTTTCGAAAGCATCATTCCACTGCCTCTGCGCTTATTGAGACAACTATAATTCTTGGTTTGTGGATATTGATTGTGGGCTCTTAAATATCGTTGCATTTCTGGATTTGAAGAAAGCGTTCGATACGGTTGACCACTCAATCCTGCTTGAAAAGCTTAAAGCTATTGGTATCCATGGTGTATCTCACAAACTTTTACAGTCATATCTCTCTGACAGAAGGCAGAGATGTCTTGTCAATGGTGTTCTCTCAAGTGATTGTAAAATAACATGTGGGGTTCCTTAGCTAGCATTTTGGGGCCTCTACTATTTCTGATATTTATAAATGATCTGCCCAACTGTCTTCATCATTCTATTCCCAGGCTCTTTGCTGATGATACCAATATTTCAGCATCCGGGGCTTCCATTGACGCGATTGAGCCTTTGTTTAATTTAGATCTCAATAACATCAAATAATTGCTAGTAGCAGTAGTATATCAAATGCTGGTTCTGGCCCGATTTCCATTTTTCCTACTAACACATTGTTGCATTTGATGACATCTCACCCTTCGGGTTCGTTATCATCAAATGCAACAATGTGTTAGCATAAAAAATAAAAATCGGGCCAGACACCAGCATTTGGTTTACTACTATAGTTCATTTATCGTATTTATAAGTCATATTAAAGGAGTGTAATCATAAGGTATTATATCAGGGCTAGGCATATATTAACATTTGTTCGAACATTTGGTTTATAGTGAATTTATTACATTTCAACACCCTATTAGAGGAGTGTGGTTATTAGGTATTATACCATATATTGTCATAATCATTATTTACTACTATAGTCCATTCATCATATTTCTACACCATATTAAAGGATTGTAGTCATAAGGTATTAGATCAAGGCTCAAACACTTTGTTTATAGTGAATTTATTACATTTCAACACCCTATTAGAGGAGTGTGGTTATAAGTTATTATATCATGGCTGAGCATATACTAACATTTGTCCGAGTACGTGCTTTAAGGAATTATTTACGCGGATGGAAGATGGATATTCCAGATGATAATCCTCTAGGAGCAGATCCAATTGCTTTTCTTACTGGTGTGCGTAAGCAAACTACCGAAAAGCTTAAGGAAGAGATTCAAGAACACAATACCTTAAAGGCTCAGTTAGGTTTAAATATAACGTTCATACTTGATAAACCTGATGGTTACGTATATGAGACAGTCACCTTTTATAGCTTTCAATCTGTTTTGACCAACGATGATGGGATCCGTAGGGTAATAGTAGAAGCACATGCTCAGATATACAACCAAATCGAGAAGTGGATCAGTCGAGGATCAAACTGGGTTATATATACGGTCAATATTCTATGGTTAAACATCGCTAGATATCAACCACTACGTGGAGGTTCATATTTACCACTACCTCCAGAAATAGCTAATAAGAAAGCAGTGATCAATGTGAACAACAAAGATGACAATTGCTTACGTTGGTCACTACGCGCAGAAGCTCTTTCAACCACAAGAAAAGCAGCAAAACTTCCAACCATAAAAAACCCTCAGGAGACATCGAAATATAAAGGAGACGATGGGTTTAACTTTGATGGTGTGGATGCGCCAACACCAATCTCACAAATAAAACGCGTAGAGAAGCAAAACAAAATCTCCATCAATGTGTTTGGATGGAATTCAAAGGAAAAGTACTTGATCATACACCACATTTCGAATGAGACTTTCTTAAAGCGCGTTAACCTATTGCTAATAGAAGACCAAAATAGTGGTAAGCAACACTACTGTTGGATCAAGAACTTCAATCGCCTCCTATTCGATCAAACAAAGCATAATAATAGACAGCACTTTTGCAAGCGATGTCTACATGGATATTCCAATGAAGCTCTTCTTACAAAGCACATTCCAGAGTGTAATGGTATCAATGACAGAGCCATACGCATTGAAATGCCTACCAATAATAACAACAAAGTCTCATTTCAGAATATCCACAAACAGCTCAAAGTACCCTATATTATCTATGCAGACCTTGAGGCTTTGACCACTAAGATCGAAGGACCTGCCCAAGACCCAAAGAAGAGCAACACACTTAAAACAGAAGAACATATTCCCTGTGGATTTTGCTATATAGTTGTACGTTCTGATGGTCATAGCGAACCACCAGTACTATATAGAGGCATGGATACTATCGAACGTTTTCTACAATGCATACAAGAGGAAGAGGTGAAGATCAAAGCCCAAAAGTCTAAACCACTATGTATGTCACAGGAAAACTATAGGGTTTATAATAGAGCAACGATTTGCCATATCTGTCATAAGCCCTTGGTTGGTCAAGATAGAGTACGTGATCATTGCCACATCACAGGCGAGTTTCGAGGTGTCGCACACAATGCCTGTAATCTCAAATTACGTACTTTTCCTACCATCCCAGTTGTATTCCATAATCTTCGTGGATATGATTCTCACCTACTAATGCAATCCATATCCAGGACATCAGGTAAGATCTCTTGTATTCCAAACAATATGGAGAAATACATTTAATTCTCACTTGGTAACTTACGGTTTATAGATAGCATTCAATTCCTACCATCGTCTCTTAGTGAGTTGGTAGAAAGCGCATCTCAAGATACCTTTCGACAAACTATGAAGTATACGCACGACCAAGATAAGAACAAGTTACTGCTTCGCAAAGGCGTTTATCCATATGAGTACATGGACTCTTGGGATAGATTTACAGAGACTTCTCTTCCACCAAAAGATGTGTTCTATAGTAAACTAAATCTAGAGGATATAACCGAAGAGGACTATGAACACGCACTAGAAGTTTGGAATGTATTCAGTTGTAAAACATTGGGAGACTACCACGACCTTTACCTACGAACTGATGTACTTCTTCTATCAGATGTGTTCGAGACCTTTCGCACAACATGTATGCAAAACTATGGCTTGGATCCTGCTCACTACTATACTAGTCCTGGTCTATCGTGGGATGCATTGTTAAAGAAGACAGGTGTGGAGCTTGAACTATTAACTGACTATGACATGCATTTATTCATCGAGAAAGGTCTACGTGGTGGTATATCTATGGTGTCTCAGCGTTATGCTAAAGCAAATAACCAAAGTATACCCGATTTCGATCCTAATAAGCCAAATAGTCAAATACTCTATCTTGACGCCAATAATCTATATGGTTGGGCCATGAGTCAATATCTACCAACAGGAGGATTTGAGTGGTGCACACCAACAGAAGAACAAATAACCCAACACGCAATCGATTCAGATAAAGGTTACATCCTTGAAGTCGACCTTGAATATCCTCAAGAACTTCATGATACACATAACAGCTATCCACTAGCTCCAGAAAGAATGCAGGTGGATAAGACTTGGTTCTCAGAGTATCAAACCGATCTATTCGAGGAACTATATAAAGGTAATGGATCTTTGAAAGTGGAAAAACTCATACCTAACCTATATGACAAAGAACGATATGTGCTACACTACCGCAACCTACAACTGTATCTATCTCTTGATATGCGTTTGAAAAAGATCCACATGGCACTACGATTCGATCAATCCCAATGGATGGAACCATACATACGAATGAATACAGATCTACGAAAACAAGCGAATAATAGCACCTTCGAACAGGAACTCTACAAGTTGATGAACAATAGCGTATTTGGTAAGACAATGGAGAATCTACGTAAGCGTGTAGATATCCAATTAGTGCGTGCCTCAGAAGGAATCAAACTACAACGTCTATTGAATAAACCTACTTATGCTCATTCGACGATCTTTGACGATAATCTAGCAGCGGTACATAACTACAAAAGCAAACTACTTCTTAACCGTCCAGTATATGTTGGAATGTCAATTCTAGATCTCTCAAAACATTTGATGTATGACTTCTACTACAACGAGCTCAAGAAACAATATGGACAACGCTGTAATCTACTTTATACCGATACCGACAGCCTACTACTACACATTAAAACTGAAGACATCTATTCAGACATAACAACTCATAAACATCTATATGATACTAGCGAAGACCATCCGCTGTATAGTATCGACAACAAGAAAGTACTTGGTAAAATGAAAGACGAATGTGGAGGTATTCCAATTGTAGAATATGTCGGACTACGATCGAAGCTCTATTCTATATTAAAAGTAGGTGGTGGTGAGATTCGTAAAGCCAAAGCTACCAAGAAGGCAGTTGTAAAACATAATGTTCGTCATGATCAATACAAAGAGTGCTTACAAGATAAGAAAGTATTCCACCATGGAATGCATACGCTTCGAAGCGAAGGTCACAGGATGTATGGCATGCATATGAATAAAGTATCTCTATCACCATTCGATAGTAAACGATGGATTCCAGCAAATGGAATAGATACACTAGCCTACGGTCATGTGGACGTCTTTCCAGCAGATGAAGACTTAAACGATTTTATTAGCAATATACTATCAAACGTAATCGATACGCTATCATACAATCGTAAAAACACCATTCCATATGATGAATACTTAGACGACTTCATTTACGATTTGCTTCTATCTTAGATCTATTAGGTACGAACAGAATACCTTTTGGTGGTAGGTCTGTATCTAGTGGTACCACTCGTATCTCTTCTCGCACAAACCCTCGCTTTGGCGCATCTTTTCCTAAATAATATAGAACTGGCTGGTTCGAAGATACCACACTTCGAGAAATATAATATGTCTGTAAACTCCATACAGGATCAGTTGCTCGTTTTACTCCACCTTCCAATTCTCCCGGTGAGTATAGATATCGAACTAAGACGTCAAATGGTAGTCGCTTTTCATCCAATCCAATAGTTCGAGAATACGTAGGAGTCTTTATGTTTACTTGTTGTGCCTCTATAGAATTTGAAGGCTTCTTACCTGTTAGTCGAGTAACTTCATTGTTCATAGCCTTGATAACATCAGGAAGCCTCAATACCCATTCTCTACTACGCGCATCCGATCCTTCAGATGTAAGGACCATCTCTTTTGCATATTGATATCCAAATAATCTTTCAGCTATCGTTCTATTTGCTCGTTCGACAAAACTTTGTGCCCTATGATTACCAGCTTCACCTCGTTGAACTTTCGTACCACGTAGTTCTAATGTTTCAGACATACGTCCCATGAATTCTCTACCAGGATCAACTTGCAATGTTTTTGGCCATTCTAGTGGACTACGTTTGTAGATTCGTTCAAAGGCTGCAGAAACTTCACCACTATCTTTCGACGCTAAAGGTTCAGCCTCTTTATATCTAGAAGCTACATCGATTACCACTAAAGCATACTTATATAGTTTCCTTCCACGTCCAGGTCGATCGTGAGGTAGAAAGATCAAATCAGCTTGATGAACTTCATTAGGTTTCGATACAGTCCAATGTGGTCGTGGAATATATCAAGCTCCTGCATATATATCAGAACTCTTAATCGTATACCAACCTCGACGTTCTCTGAGATCTGCTTCACAAAACCTTCTCACAGTACCAACATCGAACACTAAGTCCTACGGTGATAGATCTTTTTCAGTTGCTGCTTCCAAACTCTGGAACTCCCTGCCATCACACATTAGATGTGCAGATACTCTTAGTTTATTTAAGTCCTCTCTCAAGACACACCTTTTTCGTGAATATTTTCTTACTTTATAATATATTGTATATTGGTTAGCTTTTTAATATATTGTAAAGCATTGAGACTTAGTGTAATGCTCTATATATTATTATATTATAGTGTGGTGGTGATAGATATATTTTCCACATGGCTTGTTTCTCTAACCAACCCTTAGCTACGTCTTCTGATACGTTTGCAGCCACCGATAGCTTACCAATTGCAGCATGACCTTTCCAATAGCCCATAGGACCATAGAAGATGTTCGCAAGTTTAGCATCCATTATATATCTATGTATTCTAACCTTCAACAAGAAGAAAAAAAAGAAGAAAAACTCATCTAACCAACTAGTTCTTATTCTTTTTTTTTTAGTATCTCGTTAAACGTAAAAATTCTCGTTTTTTAAAAAGCATATCGACTAATAGCATATCCACCAACTAGCATTCCACTACCAACGAAAATCAACTCACCAGTCTTCTGTGCGTTGGATGGTTGATAGTAGTCAGATAAATGAGGTTCTTTTATTGCGTCGAGTCGTTTTTGGCGTGATAGCAACTTTTGGGATCGTATGACAGATCGATTGCTATCGCTTTGAAGCTTAGCAGCATCGTGCTCATTGTCTTTTCGTTTGCGGTACCAATCTAATACCTCTTGATATTTCTTATGGTATGCGATGCGAGCAGCATCGAGTTTCTCATTGGCCATATCGTGTCTCTTTCGTTCTACATCGACATCATCGTCGTCTTTCACAAACATTCTAGAGAGAATGCCACCACCCGTGAATGCCGCTGCGTTTACAATCGCCGTGAATAGCATCATTGCGATAGCTGAAGCCATACTATACTACAAATCCTATGGTTTGGTCTTTTGTTTCTCGAGATATTGTTTTGCATATATGCTACCAGCTATTACTGCAGTCCACTTCACGTAATTTATGATAGAAATAGAAGGACCGTTAAGCATAGATTCCTTGGTCGCTTTTTTTACAATCCATCCAATACCAGTAGCGATTCCAGTTATCATAGCAGCATCAGTTGCTGTTTTCGTCAATTCTTTATCCATTGGAACATATATCATATAGTCTCTAGTCTTTAACTGTTACTCCATATCTGGCACCGTAGTCTTTATCGGACTTGCGGGTCGTATCGGACTAACGTTCTTAGGAGTGTCGTCTCTATATCTTCTGTATTGATAGTACGCTCCAACTAATGCAGCACCCGTACCAAGAATTGTGAGAGTAGTAGTAGTGGATATCCAATTTTCCTTTCCATCGGTTTCTTTAGATAATTCACTTTCACGTGTAATCTCTTTCTTTTGAGCCTCTCTAGCAAGTTTATTACTTAGTGCTAATGCTTTCCCAGCAGCAACCCTCTTCGGATCTTTTACTTTAGTTGGTGCAGTCGTTGGTGGATTCGCAGTTATCTGATCCGTTTCTTCCATCTTGATTCGATATAGTAAGTACTTGCGAAGGTTCAATAGGACTACAAGGAGTGACTATGTGATCAGCTACATGGAACAAAGCACTAGCTAGAGCTACAAATCGACCTGCTTTAAGTGATAATAGACCAGCCACAGCAGATATCTCATTGCGGACTAAGTGGTCTTCTTGTAGATCCTTAAACAGTGCTTGTTGGTCATCTAGTGGAACTACGTATGCGATTGCGCGAGTAGCTAGACGTAGTGCACCATTTACTAAGCATCCTGTTATTTGCTTTGCTACTACGACCTGGTATCTACTATGTAAACGTTTTACGTCCTTCTCAGATAGTTTAGATATATCTACTATTGAGAAATTCTGCCCTAGATATTCTTTCGTGGTACCCATTGCAGCTAAAATCGTAAGTGCTTCCCGACATTCTTCGATACCCTCCAATTTTGTTGGATGGTCCAATTTGGTTGGAGGACAAGTAATAGCGCACTCATCTTCCAGTTCTTTGATGCATTCATCCATGATAATATGTTATAGGTGCGGGTAGCTCTAACACGACTACGAAAGGATGTCGCAAACAAAAACATATGCGAGCAAACTTGTGAGATCGAAGTATCGTTCGTAATTCATTACATTCTTGTGAGCCTCCGTAATCTTCAAATATCCTTTTACCATCTATAATCGATGCCGTATGAAATGCTACTACGATAGCTACGTTCTCACGAAAAGGTTTACATATACTCGTTAATTGTTGGGATAGTACCCAAATAGATAGTCCTATATGTCGAGCAGAGAATGCTAAATCTACTAGTTTGTCAGTTCTTCGTTTTACATCTTTTGATGCGGCACAATCATCAAGAATCAATAATGTATTGGTACCTGACCAAAAGGTTGCACAAATATTTAATGTGGTATTGATAGCATTCTGAGGTGGAGATATAACATAAAAGTGTGGATCTCTATTGGCAAATCCGTGATATGTTTTGTTGTGGGAATATGTGGGGCAAATTAATACTATATAATCGAACTTACCACGAAATGGTCCACGAAGTTGTTCTATGAGAAATGCAGTCTTTCCACAATTCGTTGGACCTACTATAAGTGTGTTGAATGGAATATGTTCTACGAGAGAATCCATCAGTATGTTATACTCTGTAAAGATCTGTTCAATATCTTGAGCTGAGCATCTGCAAGGACGTAGATATGCATGTTTACAGTGCTAACGATTTTGCTCGCAGTTCTCTCTATACGAATGTCGATATCTTTTCCACCACCAGTTTGTGCCAATCCATCACCATGAGCAGAGGAATCTTTTGCTGTGCGACAATCGACTAGAATAGAGAATCTATTGTTATAAAACTTTGTGGGAGTCATAGAAGTATTGGCTGTACCAAACCATCCTTTTGCGGACTCCCAAAAATCTGGTGGAAACATACCTCCAGGAAATAATCTACGCGGAACTCCATTTACGTCTACCTCTATCTTCAAAATATCAGGATTCGAGAATGATTCGCTATCTCGTGTACCAGGGGTAGGTGGATCTATGAATAGAAGAAGTAGTCCAGCAAATGATCGTCGTGGAACATTGATGTTTTGAGATATTAAAGTATCTGATGCCTTGGCAATAGTTACTGTTTTGAAGTGAACTGCGTGATCGTATAGGAATGCAGTACCTTTTTCGTATGCATTGAGTGCATGCCTGGCTAGTGTTTCATTCGTGATTACTTCGTATTCTAACTGGATGTTAGTAAGCTTGTACATACCTATCTTTGTCGCATCTGATCCAACGATTATATCGATGGCGCGGGCTAGAGTTAATTCGAATGAAATAGTGTCTTCTAATGCATGTGGATATAGAACTCCATGTTGTGTCAGAATATCAACGTCTAATGGAATTCTATATTTGGAACCATATGCAGCTAGTAGTGCATTCTCACCAACATCTGAAACACCTGCATCACCGGCTTTAGATCGTAGCTTATTTGTGTTATCTGATTGTATACCTTGTTGTATTCTCGATTCTCTCTCTTGCGTAGATAGATATAGATCGGAATATGTCTGTAAGAGATCTGATCGAGCAATGTCTTCTACTATTTCAGCTCCCATCTTACAAACTCGATGTATAACTAAGCAACGGCCAACATTGGCAACAACACGATTATTTGCATGTCCACCAGACAATACTATATCACCTAATAATGCTAAACTACCAGGTACTAATACGATATCTTCTCCCATCGTTGGAACTTCCACATAGAGCGTCTCACCCGGATTGGCGGATGATGGAGTGAAAGTTTTTCTATATAAGGTTCGTTGAGCTTTGAGTGCGAGTGGCACTCTTAGTGCTTCTATAGGAATTAACTTCGTCGATATCATGTTGAATATACCAAGATATATAGTTATGTTCAATATGGAAGATAGGGTCGACGTTGATGTGAGAACTAAGGCTAATACCGATAGATACGAAGAACGAGAACGAGATGAAGAAGACCGATGGCGACGAAATCACGAAAACCAACGAGAAGCAAATGAAAGATATGTGGCTCTCTTATTCAGTGATAATCAAGATGAAGCTGGAGGTAGTGAGACAATTACCATGGATGATTTGCATGACTATGCCATAGAAGGTGATGACCAACTTCGAGGATTCACATTCGAACAAACCTTTCCAGATTCGGTAAAAGAAATGCTGGTTGACGTAGTAAAGGATCATTATATGGATGCGGGCATTCGGCATAACATCGAAATCTCCTTAATAAACAAACAACTCAAAGTTCGCGAACTTGGAAGCAACGAACCCTTTACGCGTCTATTCGTCGGTAATGAGATAGATACGAAATTACGTGTGAAGATGAGGAAAGCTCTCAAAGATGCTTTAGGTCCAAATAATGAAGAAGCTGGCAATGAAGTAATATTTGCACAACGACAACTCGATGATCATGAAGCAAATAATGAGTCTATTCTTGGAGACTCCGAATCGACCGACGCTCAGAAAGAAATAGCTAAGGAAGAGTTAATACCTATCCGTAAGGAAAAAGAATTACTCGAATATAAAGAAGAAGTCATACTAGAACGCACGTCACTACGTGAGAGGATCAAATACATTTTCAGAAAGTATGGAATGACCGTTCTTGCGGTGGCAACTGCTATTGGTGCTATCGTTAGTGTAATAGTTTCCCAGTTATCGAGATCCGTACCGAAACCAGTAAAAGGTGGTATCAATAAAGTGGTAGATACAGTAAAGAAGGGATTAAAAACGACGGGTGATTTGTTTAAGGAAATGGGAAAGAAACTTGGACAGATACTACCTGGAATGATTGGATCAATTGCGAATTTCATATTTACTATGGCCGGTAAAGCTCTAGGAGTATTAGCAGAGAACGTTTGGTTATTTATCGTAGCTATAGTGGTGATCACAATAGAGCAATACAAACGCCGTTAACGAAATAACCACCATGCAATTCCACATCCTACAATAGATACTATCACTAGATTGGTCTCATGTTGTAGATTGGGCTTCGATGTGCGATACCTTGCAGTTGTATGGATAGTTTCTCTGATCGTTGGAAATGAACCTTGTTGATTTGCGCTATGTGGTAATAGTTTCTTCGTTTTAATTCCTTCCATATCTGGTGGTTTTGGTTTAGTATGCTCCTTGTTGATGGAGGTCAACGAGCCTAACGCCATACTCTTCGAAGCCTTCTTAAATGCGTTATTATAACCATCTACCACGCCGATGTCGTACACCAGATTGCTTGGTAATAACCACACTTTTAAAGCTATTGCTAGATCGAGCCTCTTCTTCGTGGTATTGATAACGAGTTGATAGTTATCTATACTTTTCACTAAATCGTCTTCAATAATTGCGGCTTCAACTAAAGATTTAAATATTAATTTGGTGTTACGATTATCTACGATGGACGCACGTCCGGAGGATTGAGCAGTCATGATGCAATGCCCAAAAGCCTCAACTGATCGATCTAACCTTCCAATTCCAGCATCAGTTAAACCCTTACCAGTTTGTGGAACGAACCAATTGTGTTGCTTCTTAGCCATATCGTTATGATAAAACCTCACTGGAATATCAAGGGGGGTATTGGTATCGAATCCCCACGACTTATCAGTAAATCTCGCTCTACGTAAAGCGAAGTTTAAGTTAGTTACTCCGAACTCTGTCCTTATCCTATCATAAGCAACGGAATTCCATGGCTCGTTATTGTTCTTATTAAATACAGAATCTTTGGGAAGTGGGATTCCCAATTCGTACAGTAGTCTCCTGGTCGTAAAGTACACATGGAAGCGATAAAAGCTACGAACATTATTGGAGATTGGTGCGCCATCTGAAAGATGATCGTCAAATGACACTCCACAACCCGCCGTCGCGCACCAAAGTGCGAAGCATAATTGTTGTTGCCAATGTCTCATTGGTTTAGCATCTAACCATTCCTGTGCTTGTTTGGATTTATCGTCTTCGTCTTCGTCATCGTCGTTGTCGTTAATGGTATCGGTAGGAAAGTCGAATCCCAGATCTTGGAAGATATTTTTCGGTTTAAATATGAAGAACTGATCGATTGTTACGTAAATCTTTAGATCTCGCATAAAAGGATCTATGTCTTTGGCGTCGATCTTCCAGGGAGTGGCTGGAACTGGATACTTAAAATCTGTTCTTGTGAATGGGAGTGGAAAACCCCCAACTATCACACGTTTTTTCGCTATCCCTCGTAACGCTTCGTTTAGATGATTTCGTACATCTACTGGTATGAGACCCTCTAGATACCAATGTTGTCCATTATCGAAAAACATGATCCTAGTCTCGTATGTCGATTCATCGTGTATGTCGGACGCCGTTGTCCTAGCTGAGAACTTCTCGAAGTCTCCGTGGGGATATTTCTTCTTAAAGACTGCAAAAGCCTTAAGTTTGCATTGCGAGGTGCGATATAGTCACCCCAATCACCTTCGAAATGAACTTTATGAGACATAATATTTATCATATTGAAGCTATACATATGCATAGTTTATATCTTTAATATATAATGGTTATCTTAAATGTCACATGTCCTACGGCTGACCATACGGTCTACTTTGATAATCCCATTCTTATCAATAATATTTCACTAGTTGAGGTCACTATTAGTCATAATTGGTGGAACCTAACTAAGAAAGGGAGCTTTAAGTGGGATGACAATAGTGTGGTGTTTCCATACGAAATTATAGCGGGGCATTATAGTACAGAAAACTTGATAACCTACTTCGATCCCGCAGTTAAGGCTGGTTTCTTGAAATTCATAGACCACCCATTTAGGAAATATTGGGTTATTGAGGTCAAGAAACCAATCCAGTTCACTAAGAATATCTGCGATTTGTTTGGTATCGAAGTAAATAAAGATGCGACAGACTATGTGACTATCAATGTGGGAAAATACACCATGATACCAAAAGATGTTAATCATATATATATCTACTGTGATGTGGTGGATTCCGACTTCTCACTTCTTGAGGGGAAGCCATCTAAAATCCTACATACTTTTAATCCGATATCCCACAGTTTTTCCGCAACAACTTACTTTCCCCCCACCCTCATACCCCTTCGAGCCCTAGGAACGATGCGTAACTACATTCGCCTCACAGTTTGCAATGAGAAAGGCAATCTCATAGACTTCAACAAGCAGCCTCTACGTTTCGTATTGAAGCTTGAGTAAATCATACGTATATCACATATACGATGGACGGCGATTCAATTCAACCCCTTCTTCCATCAGCCCCAAATATCTATCCATCGCTTCGGCTAGTGGCACTGGAAAGAATTTTCGACTGAAAACAATCCGAGATACGCTTTCGGATATCGAAATTCAAGAAAAACACTATGAAGGCGTGCGTAAGAAATATACGCGTTCTCAAGGAATAGTTCATGGTATCGCAGTGGTAACAGGGGGTCTATCTGTGATTTTATCTGGATCTGGATTGGGAGTAGCTTTAACCGGTTTTGGAATAGTGATTGGTCTACCACTTGGTGTTATTGGTGGCTTATGTGGATTAATTTCAGCATCTACGACCATTGGAGCTTAAAAAATAGGAATAAAAGTATCTAAGCATGAGAAAACCACTATGCTGGCAAAAGCGAAAATTAATACGATTCGTGATCTAGTATCGAAAGGCCTACGCGATGAAAATATATCTGATTCTGAATACAGTATCATCCTCGCTGAAGCAGATAAATACGAGATTATGAGGTCTGAAATTCGCCGAGAGACTCAAATGAGTAAAAAAAGCGTGCAACATATTCGCTCCGAAGTGCTAGAAGAAATGAGAGCAAAATTGGTATAAAAATCAATATCTCATATGAGAAAACCTCGCATGGACGATATTTCCACTTTGCTAAGAGCAGATGCACTTAATTAGTATGTCTGGTTCGTATGCAAATTTCTGTCTTGCCACATTACATCATCAAGCGTGGGTGAAATTCCAAAGCGATCTAAAAAATTCCATAGAGACCCCAAAAATAAAAAATAAATTAAATAAAAAAGAGAGTCTGATCGGAATTTTAGGGTCGGATCGGAATTTATACATTTAGCCCCCTTGGCTGATGAAACGATAGTACGTGAATTTGCATATGAAACAGACTGCTATTACTTGGCGGTTATCGTTCGACTACTATTTAGTTCGTGTTTATCATAAATAGGTTTAAAGCGTGAATGGTAAGCGAGCATCTCGCCGATAAAACGTGCGACCGAACCCTTATGTATACCACATCGTTTAATGGCATCGTTGAGAGATATATGCGATCCTGAACGACGTATCACCTCATAGCTTGCCCCCACGACTTTAGTTCTAAGTATTGAGCTTAGACCTATATTGTTTTCTATTGTCGTATTAACAATCTCATAGACTATTTGTTGAACATTAATTTTAAGTAATCCGGTGGGGTCGAGTTTAGCAAAAGTCGTTGCGATGTGAGGAGTTATGCGATCGGCATTTAAATCTATATCGATCTTATCGTCATCATGTAGAGAACGTATAAAGACATTTCCGCGACAAATGCTTTTATCGTTTAGTTGCATAAAACGAGCAACCTCACCTTTAGATCGGACGAACCCACATTGTATACATGCATGATAAAGAAGAGCGGCTAAAATAGTTCTCTTAGCATAGCTACGCTTTATATAAACTTTTTTTACTTGAATTAATGCATCGGCTACGATTACTAATACATTTGTAGGAAACGATAGATCATAATTTTGTTTATAAATAGTGTTGTATGCCTGTAGTTCTGGCATGATCGTTCGTAGTTGTAATTCTTTGTTATCACTTTGCATTGGTATTGTGCGGTCTAGATCATGTTGATACCGAAAGCTATCCGGACCTACCATACGCAACCGAGTAGTAACATTGATAGTTGTTTCTTCGCATGATTCGACCTCGGAAACAAGACCACAGGTGGGACATATGAATTCCGTTCCTTGCATTTCCATCGGGCATAGACATTCGGAACATGTTTCATCAGTGTTAATATGCAACCGTGGTTTGATATGTAGGCTCGCACAAATTTCTGAACCAAGTAATCTAATAAGATCATCCATACTAGTTGTATACCATATGTCTGTTAATTGTCTAATTGTTTGTTGAAAAAAAAAAAAAAAAAGGTTGAAGAGAGGTCATATAATAATTTCTCTTCATTCTTTTTTTTCTTTTTTTGTATCGTGATTTCTACTTATCCTCCGATTCTACCACATTTAGATCTTTCTCACTAATGGAGAGGTCATCCAATGCCTTATCGAGATCGTTAACGTGATCCTCGTTGTCCACCACATTTAGATCTTTCTCCGATTCCACTACATTTGGATACGTGAGATTCGCCAACTCATTAGATCGTTTCTTATCGAGGTTCTTCTTATTGCGAATGGTACGGCGTTGAGGTGCACCACATTTTGCACAAAGTTCGTAAATAGTACGACAGCCTCGACCACACTTCAAACATGGAACGAATATAGCACATCCTCTTTCTATCTGGAAGTTATGTTGAGAGCAATACTCTGATATCTTTGAACGCTTCCTTATACATTTCGTGGTCTTTCCTCGCATCAACCAATCACAAGTTATTATCTCAATCACCGTGTAACTATCAATCACCGTGTAATGTACCTATATGTGCTATGTGTCTAATTGGTATCTTAGTTGTAACGTTTACGTTGAGGTTCTTCAATCATACGCACTTGTCTAATCTGTGTGGTATTAATACGTACTAAGATAACAGTATACGTTAATATCGTGAAGTAAAGAACGTATGTTAGTACCATGGATGGATATACTGTAAACTAATCATTCCTTTAATAGGTGTTAAAAATGTAATAAAATGTTTCGTCGGAATATGTCTCACTATTCGTGGTCCTCCTCTATAGTGAGCTGGAAGTGTTTAACGACATCGAGATGACCATTTTCGTATGTATAACATAAATGTTTGCGTCCTCTATAGCGATCGGGAAGCGCTTAACAAGCCACTTAACGACATCAATACGACCATTGTTGGCGGCGTTGCCTAGCGCATAGTACTTGTATACGTCATTTACGGAAATATTGAATTTCCTAACCAAATTGTCTCTCTCATCATCGTTACGAGCAGACATAAGACCAAAAATGAGTACTTGTTTACGGAATTCTTTATCTATGTTTTTGTAACTTGCTATAGATGCGACATCATTTAGATGTTTCGAAGTCGAAGCAATAGCGGCAAATGATGTGGGACCAGCATACTCTACGATCTTAGTCAAGATTTCTATAGGAAGGTACAATACATTAGCCATAGTATAGGACAGATATACTGTATAATATCGTTCCTCTAATAGGGTGTTAAAATATAATAAAAAGTAATAAAATACTATATGTAGTATACCAAATGATATGCTCCCATGATATAATAACTTATAACCACACTCCTCTAATAGGGTGTTAAAATGTAATAAATTCACTATAAACAAAGTGTTTGAGCCTTGATCTAATACCTTATGACTACAATCCTTTAATATGGTGTAGAAATATGATGAATGGACTATAGTAGTAAATAATGATTATGACAATATATGGTATAATACCTAATAACCACACTCCTCTAATAGGGTGTTGAAATGTAATAAATTCACTATAAACCAAATGTTCGAACAAATGTTAATATATGCCTAGCCCTGATATAATACCTTATGATTACACTCCTTTAATATGACTTATAAATACGATAAATGAACTATAGTAGTAAACCAAATGCTGGTGTCTGGCCCGATTTTTATTTTTTATGCTAACACATTGTTGCATTTGATGATAACGAACCCGAAGGGTGAGATGTCATCAAATGCAACAATGTGTTAGTAGGAAAAATGGAAATCGGGCCAGACACCAGCATTTGGTTTACTACTGTAGCCAACAAGCTGAGCTTAAACGTAGCCAAAACTGAGTTCATGCTTATTGGCTCTCGTCCTAAAATTAGAAGTATAACTCAAGACCCCGTTTTAAAAATTGGTAATGCTCAAATCAATAGGGTGTCATGTAGTGAAGTTCTGGGTATAACCATTGATGAAGACTTATCTTGGCACGAGCAAATTGTAAGGGTTTCTAAAAAGTTATCTTCAGGCCTAGGTATTTTGAGGAGAATTCGCCCGTTTGTTTATCATGATACTCTCGAAACCATATATAGATCTCATCTCGACTACTGCTGTAATGTGTGGGATAATTTTGGAAAAGTGTTGTCGGACACCTTGCAGAGAGTTCAAAATTGAGCTGCCCGTATATGTTAGGAAAGGGATACGAAACTCCTTCTCCTGAAAACTTATTAACCCTTGGATGGGAAACGTTGGCAGACAGAAGGGCTAAACACAAAGCTTTATTAATGTTTCAACAACTCATGAATAATTAATGAGCATTTTGTCCAATCAGATGAAGCAAATCAGTCACGTGTATGCTCCTTTATACCTGATAAAATCTCATCATTCTAAAAGGCCCGCGGAGGGATTTGAATTATGTCCCAGATGGAACGGGGTTAATGATTGAGACAATGGCATTTCTATTGATGTTGCAGCTTTCTCATTGAATTGCTAATTAGGATGGACGTTTTATATAAAGAATACCAATGAACATGAAATTTTATATAAAGTTTCATCCTAATTAAGAATTCACTGATAAAGACCCAAAGAAAGCAAAAAGTACACGGAACATAAGGTACCTAGATAATAAATTTTTGCACTAAATTTACTAATATCAGCAGACTACCGAGATACACAGATAATATTTTTTAAATGAAGTTATCCAACTACCATTACTTGTTTACCGAGCCACTGTTTAGTTCCAATTATTAAACCAAACTCAAAGCCGCCAAATAATAAAAACGTGCATTAAACTTACATATTGTGTGCCGGAGTCAACAAATTTCGAGTCTGCCGTCATATCAGTCACATCGCCTTCCAAGTCTTGAACTTTGTCGAGGTAAACCACGACACCAAATCCTTGAAGTGCAGGTTCAGTTCTTGCATTGCGAAATGCCGCTTCAAACAACATAGTATGGTAATTTCTTCATGTCATTCCCTTGAGATTTTCGTAATTGCAGGCGGTGATTACCTCGAATATTTTACATGGCGTTGTGAATACAAAGGTTCAATGGTTCATTAAGTGAACCATTCCCTTGAGATGTGCGTCTTTCTTTCATTGCATTCTTAAAGCGTTTTTGAATCCGTTTAAAACACTCACAGCACGTGTTTTATCAAGTCTAAAAATTCTCGGGCTTCGCACTCGAATTTTTAAACTTGATAAAACACTGCTGTTCGTGTTTTAAACAATACTTAAAATCCTAAACAACAAAGCCCCGCAATGCTTAAAATACTTATTTTGTCCTCTAGACCAGGTGTTCTCTTACAACCTTCGTGGTGCCTCTAATAAATTGTTTCTCCCTAGACCCCAAACTGATTCCTTCAAAAAAGCCTTGGTTATAATGGTGTTCAGTTATGGAACTCACTACCTAAAGAAATACGCGAATCGAAGTCTCTCGCTACTTTTAAATCTAATTTAAGGAAAGTAAATTCTTGTGCCATATTTACCTTAGTATTAACTTACTAGTATTATCTCAGTTTTACTTAGTATTTATTAATTAGTATCATCTTAGTATCATCATAGCATCTTAGTATACATCAGCATTTAACCTAGTATTATCTTAGGAGTACTATTTTTTTTCATATATCATTTTTAATCCCCATTTTTATCTCTGTAAATTTTTATGTGTGTCACGGCTTTCTTGAAAACCAACTTAAGTTGATTGTAAACACCGTGGGTAAATAAAGGTTTGATTGATTGATTTGATTGATTGAGGACTGAAATAACCAAATATATAACTGCTGAAAACCAAACTAACCAAAGAAAGGTAAAGTAACCGCGGCATCCATAGCCATATAGGGCTTGGGGTTTCTGGTGCCGCTGCTGGTTGGGACCTAATGCCAACATGAGGCAACTGAGCTAAATACCGCATCCTGTGAAGTCATTTCGGAGCGCTAATTATGAATGAAAATAAAATTTATATCCGAGCTGCTTTGGTACCGAGGAGAGCCTAAAAAAACTAAAAAAAATGGAGTTGTATAGCTTAAGTGAGGGCTCTTTAATATTATAAAAAGAAATATATTCTGTAGACACAGATAGGCAAAAGAACAGACTATAAACATGACATGCAGTTTAATATGAGATCAGGCAATCTTTATTTATAATTTCTAGTACATGTATATAGAGTAATAATTCTACAGGCTTTACAACCTACCCCACATACTTGAAGATTATATCCTTAACTAACAAAACTTCTACATTTGCATTTTGTCTAAGCTAGGTGCGAGGATTAACGGCATTAGTGGGAAAGAATTCCCCAATTTATGACCCTGCCTACAGTTCAAGGAATTTTGTAACTTTGCAAGGTTGTCAAGATTTTTGACCACATTCTAATTGCTATATATGACTAGTGAATGACACTCCAGTTATATTTGAGCGTATTAACTTGAACAAGAAAGGAAAGTGTCCATTATTTATAAATTGTGTTATTCAGTGCCACAGTCAACACTGCAAAATAAAGTAAAAGAATTAGGGTAGTAAGGAATGTGATTATCCATGGAAGTAATCATGCAAATATTGACAATGGACAAGATAATGGGGGGATAAGCTTGACTCATTAAACTCTGCACTTCTGAAGGGTCAAAATTAGTAATTTGTACTCTGATATCTTGAGATTTTGTGACCAAAAATGACACAAAATTAGTTTGAAAGACTTGTAAATATGAATTGTACTTTATTTATTTACAACATTTGGGCGTAACGCCACCGGAAACAAACAATAGGACTCAAGGCCCCCTGCGAGGCTTGTCTCCGCCATGTCAGTGGACCTACGATTTTACGTCCTTATCCGAGAAGACGTGTAGGTCTAACCATTTGCATTTCACAAAGGCAGCACCTTCTACTCGGTTATTTTAAGACCCTGAGTGTTGGTCCGGCCGGGGTTTGAACCCGCGACCTCCAGCTCGACAGACCGGAGCTTAACCACTGAGCTAACCGGGAGGCAGTTTATAATACTCGGTAGTTTAAATTGAGGCAAGTCATGTTATAACAAAGTTACAGTACATCAGTATGTGCAAAATCGACACCTTTATAAATTTTCCTGTACAAACAGTCACATATTTGCAAACTATGGCAGAATATTAATGCATTCACAAATTTAACAAGTTAACATATTGATAACTCTTCCTCTCCAACACATGAACTACAATATGGTGTACCCCAGGATCCGTCCTTGGTCCTATCTTATACCTACTATATACTGCTCCCCTTGGAAATATCCTACGAAAGCATAATATGTCCTACCATCTCTACGCAGATGACATACAGATCTACTCCACATTCACAACAAATGATGATACGGATCTTGCCTCGACAAAAGCTAACATCGAATCTTGTCTACTTGAAATCGATCAATGGATGTCCTCTAACAAGCTTAAACTAAATAATGATAAAACCGAACTCCTAATAATCCATTCCAGTCACCGGCAATGCTCTCACAACTTATCTCTTGCTGTGGGAAAAGACATCATTCACCCATCAAACCATGCTAGGAACATTGGAGCAATCTTTGACGATACTATGAATATGACTAGACATATTAACTCAATCTGCAAATCTGCGTTTTTTCAGCTAAGGAACATCTCCAAAATACGGAAATTACTGTCGCTGACCACCACTGAAACACTTATTCATGCATTTGTTACGTCTAAACTCGATAATTGTAATTCCCTACTACACGGCCTCCCGAACTATCTTATACAGAAGTTACAATCTGTTCAGAATGCTGCTGCCCGTATCTTAACTTATTCTAAGAAAAATGATCATATCACACCTGTCCTAAGAGAACTCCACTGGCTACCAGTAGATAAGCGGATTACATTTAAGTTATTATTGTTAACGTATAAGACACTTAATAACCTAGCTCCTGTCTATCTACAAGAATTATTAACTATATACAAGCCTACCCGAACACTTCGATCCTCAGCTGATGCATTACGCCTTGTCCGTCCTACTGCCAGACTCAAGTCCTATGGTCAGCGGGCCTTCCAAGTATCTGCACCTACATTATGGAACTCTCTCCCGTTAAATATACGCCAAAGTCCATCCGTTAATGAATTCAAAGCTAAACTAAAACACTACCTTTTTTGACATACCTATAATCTGTACAGAGTAATCAGTCTTGTTTTCAGCTGAATGTAATTTATGCGCAGATATTTATATTTACACTTATTTAGTACATGTAGTTGTCAAGCGCATAGAACATTTATGTATATGCTCTATACAAATGTCATTATTATTATTATTATTATAAATAGATGAGGTACTATTCTTCTAAGAAAAGGCAGTACTAATAATAAATATATAAACTTTGGGTTCCTTGCCAACGCGACTTCAATCGAAGCGCTTATCAATTTATTTCATTTCGTTGGAATCTATTACTATTAGCCCAGATAAGTTTCGAGCTCGCACGGTCGCTGTCGCACGTTTTCAGTAAACTAAAAACACTATTTAAGCAATTTTCAAAGACAAAACCGTGTAACTAAAATTTATTTTGAAGCATATAGAGTGCACTCAGATAGTTTTCATTCTGGTGGGTTCGGCTAGATTTTGAGATAAATGCTCTACCGTTTTCTATCCCGTTTCTCGAACAAGCACGTAAAAAAGCAAAACGTTCAATTAGAAATACAATCCAGGAAAATACTGAAATTATAAAACAACAGGCAGCCGTGTGGTGTTTTCAAGTTGTGTTTATCCTCGATGCAGTAAATCAGGTCGCAAGTTAACTTTTGTGTGGTAATGAAATATAATACGACTTTACCATACGTGCGGCAATTTTGAGAGAGTTGAATTTCTCTGAAATGTGAAGAATAAAGTTGAAATGATAAGAAAATGTCAATAATATTTTGGTGGGTCCGGCTAGATTTTTAGCTACATGAAGATTTTTGTATTCTACAGAGTCTTTACAGACTTAATATGATCAGAACAACTATACACGTGTGTACAACTTAACGTCTCGTTTATTCTGCTCTTTCAACCTATGACGTCACTGTTCTCTGACGTCATACAGATACAACATTCCTCCTTCCTATTACAATAATCAAAACCCTTTTTTACAGGATGTGGACACCACTAGAAACTAATTATAAGTCCAACCTCTTAGGTGCTTTACTCAAACGTCCAGAACGAGTAAATGTTACAGGAGTGCCCACATGCTGAGGGCTGGTATGCTGAGGGCTGATTACAGGAACTTGACTAAACTCTAAACCAGGAATATACTTGACTACAGAAGTAGGGGTCTGATCAGACTTAGGAACTAATTGTTCAACTGGGGTAGGTGTGCCCACTGGTACTGGTCTAGATGTCTCTTGTACAACAGGAATGTGATTATATTCCACAATTGCATTACCCTCCCGTTCAGTACTTAAACCCCTGGCATCATCAGGTATTAGATGATTGGCGTGAACATATCTGCGAGCATTTCCCGGTACTCTCACGAGATACGTTTCGGGTCCTTGTACAGCCACAATTGTACCCGGTATCCATTTTTCCTTCCCCCCTCTTACATTCTTAACCCTGACTTGTTGATGTAAATCAAAGGATCTCATTTTAGGGTGGACATCTCTGTACAGTTTAGATGCAACTTGCTTGTTTTCTACACTGCTTTGCAAACTAGGTTTGACTAAAGAGAGGTGTGTTCTAGGTTCTCTTTTCAGAAAAAGTTCTGCTGGAGTCTTACCTGTGGTTGAATGTGGAATATTTCTGTATCGAAACAGAATATCAGCCACTGTGTGTTGTATTGACTTCTTGTTGTCAAATGTCTTATACATACCTTTGAATGTCTGTATATGTCTCTCAGCTAATCCATTACTTGCTGGATGGTATGGAGGGCACAGTATATGCTTAACCCAATTCATTCTCAAAAATGTTTTGAATTCTTCAGATATGAATTGTGGTCCATTATCACTTACCACATCTCGTGACAATCCATACCTGGCAAATTCAGTCCTGAGAATATCAATGGTAACAGTGGCAGTGGTGTTGCTCATGGGAAACACCTCCATCCATTTGGAATGGCTATCCACTATAACAAAGAATTGTTGGCCCTTTACTTCAGCAAAATCAATATGTATTCTTTGCCAAGGTTCCGTACACCAGGGCCATAAGAGCAAAGGAACAGCTTTAGGAGAAGTTTGTGTATTAACACAGTTCTCACAAAATCTGACTTTATCTCCTATGTCCAGATCAATACCTGGCCACCACACAAATGATCTTGAAAGGGCTTTCATAAGACACATTCCAGGATGACACTAATGCAGTTCTTCCAGCAAACGTTCTTGTAGTGTGACAGGAATAATCACACGCCTGCCCCAAAGGAGGCACCCATTTTCTAGGGAAAGTTCTTCCCTACGAGTCCAGTATGGTCTAAGTTCTGAATCTAAACAGTGATCTGGCCATCCTGAGGATGTATATTCATAGACCTTGACAAGTATTCTGTCTTTCTTAGTACTCTCAGCAATCTACAATGCAGTTATAGGTAGACTACTCATCACTGTATTATGTACAAATTGTTCATCTGGGTCAAGATCTTCATCTTTAGTATGCAAGGGAAGTCTACTGAGGAAATCTGCATTAGCATTGCCTGATGACTTCCTATAGGCTATGTAGTACTGATACCCTGACAAAATTTCAAAGGCATCCAGTTTACTCTTCACAGGACTAATCCCTTGCTTGCTTAACATGTGTCCCATATACTTCACCTGGGCTTTGAATAATTCACACTTTGTCCCATTTAACCTTACATTATGTTTAGCTAATCTGCTGAACACCTGCTCTAGAATCTTCATGCGAGCAGATGCACCACCAGATGTTGCTACTAATATATCATCTACTCTTACCATCACTCCTGGGATCCCTGATAGCATGGTATCCATCACCCTCTGGAATTGAGCAGTTGCAGTTTTTACGCCAAAACATAACCGCTTGGACTTAAACAAACCTTTACGCGTGTTGATTGTGAGTAATTCAGAGGATTCTTCATCCAGAAATAACTGGTTAAAAGCACTGGCTAAATCCATAACAAAGAATATATCTGGGGTACAACATGTCTTGTACATTAGGTAATTTGTACACATAATCATCAATGCGTTCATTGACTGCTTTGTAGTCCCCACACACTCTAATTGACCCATTAGATTTTGGAACATGTACCACAGGACTAGCCCAATTACTGTGAAATACTGTATACAATATATCAGCCTGAACAAGCCTCTCATATTCTTTTTCTACTTCCGATACAAGCGAGTAAGGCGCAGGTCTATCTTTCACGAATACTGGCCTGACTCTTTCTTTGAGTTTCAAATTACCAGTAAAAACTTTGATGCCAGAGCCTTGGTTACTGAATAACACTTGGTATTTATCTGACAAATTATTGAACTCAGCTGGAAACACCTGGGATTTAGGAGTAGAATACTCATTATGTACCTGCTCTTCTGATACTTTGAATATGTTTCCCCAGTCCAACTTGATCTTACTTAACCAATCCCTCCCCAATAAAGCTGGGCGTTTTCCTTGGACTACAATAAGATCAAGGATCTTTTCACTATCAGAACTGGATGTTTTCACAGGTACCGAAATCTTTCCTACTATGGGAACTTTCTCCCCTGAATAACTACGCAAAGTGACACCTGCCCCCTTCAAGAGATACTCAGACAAAAAGGTATTATATACATACTCTGACACAGTTGAACGAGAAGCCCCGGTATCTATCTCCATAGCCACATTAGTATCACTTACTTGGATATTAACTACGTACGGTTAACTAGTGGCAGTTCCAGCGTTATGTTCAGTTTCAGTTCGGTACAAACCAAAGGCAACATCACTCTCTACATCTATTTCATCATCAGAGCCAGACTCACAATTGTTCATGGTCACATTCTGGGGTTTTCTTTGACGAAAAGTTCCTGACAATCTGTCTTTTCGCAGACAGTGATGACATGTGGCATCTCTATACTTGCAACAACTTGAATCATGTGCAGTACTGCCACACGATTTACACTTATCAAGGCTCCCATCATTCCATGGATTGTTACGGTTTCCACTTGCTTTCTTCTTTATTCCTTTATAAAGTTGAAAAGCTTGAACTGCATTAGCTTCTTCCCGCACCGACTCTCCCATGTGCTCTTTGTTTGCTTTTCCCGCCATTTCGTCTGCAACGCATCGATCATGTGCTATGGCGTAAGTCAAATCTCTTATTGACAAAAGATGGCGCTGCGTTCTTGACATTTTAGGATGCAATCCGGACACCAATCTGTCCCGGAGGGCTTGAGTCAAAAATGCACCGAAGTTATACGTAGAAGCCAATTTCTCCAACCTCGCCACGAAAACTCTCTCCTTCTTCTTGTGAAGCAGTCCAAAATTATGTCTTTCAGCGATCACAATCGGAGCCGGTTCGTAACGTTCTTGTAAGCTCCGTTTAAGCTCTTCATACGTCTTCTCATTAGGATTTTGAGGATCACAGAGATTCTTCAACAGCATCTGGACCAATTGTAAGCATCTGGAACAATTACAGCCAGTAATACATTTACCTTACTGTCTGGATCAATTTCATTCGCCGCCATGAAGGCTTCGCAACGACCAGCATAATCACTGAAATTCTCGATCTTTTCGTCAAAACTACCCACATTTCCAAAGATTGTAGCCATGTCTATGCATTCATGGCACGGATCTGATCCTCGTCGCCAATTTTGTATTCTACAGAGTCTTTACAGACTTAATATGATGAGAACAACTATACACGTGTGTACAACTTAACGTCTCGTTTATTCTGCTCTTTCAACCTATGACGTCACTGTTCTCTGACGTCATACAGATAGAACATTGGTTAGTGGAGACTTCACATTCGGGTGTATAAAGTTAACCTTTACAAACTCTTCACATATTTCACGATAAACTTATGTTGAAAAACAATTCCTGCATTTAAACTCCAAACTTTAACTTACCGTTTATCTTGACGTTGACCACACAGCTCAGAAACAGCAATCATGTCAGGCAGACAACTTTCAGTTCTCGCCAAATTCAATTACTTGTGATAGGACGTCCAATTGAGTGCAATTTACTATTAAAATTCGTAAGAATCACTCCAAAATCAATTTTTAAGAAAGGGAAAATATCAACAGAGGTAACAAGTTGATCAGGAAATTTCTCGTGCTGAAAGGCGCTGTTTCACGGTACTGCGCATGTCACACTCTTCAGACATTGAATTTACAGCTGTATTGTGTAACATCCAATGAGAATCAATCAAAACGAATTGCCGGAACCGTCACACTGTTCGAGTGATAGCCGTGATTCACAGATTGTAGTTTTGCACAGTATATGAGATTTACAAGGATTTTATTCTTCCTACATCCAAGGTAAGCAGCATTGAGTAAAGAATGGTATCTATATTTCATTACTTGGTTGTATTTTTTGCTGTTTCCAGTCGTAAACAGTCCGAATTTGACCAAAGTGAAACAAGTTGCTCGCGTCCGTAGATATATATTTCTTCGTTATGCACTTTTGACATGAAATTATTCTCCAAATGGCACCATTGTTTAATTTCTACATGTTTAATAATACAGTTCTCTGCTGTAAAAAAATTAGAACATTCTATGGAAGATTTCTTGTCTTAAAGTTTGGTAACGTAACACATGCATTTGACGCTAGAAAGTTCAGTACTCGCGGAAGTACGCAAGGTTAATTACTAGTGGCTGTTTACTAGTTTGCACTATCGGCTGTTATGGACTGGAAACTTACTTTCACAGCTTAATATGTATGTCGATTGGTCAGAAGGATATCTTGTTTAAGATGCTATGGTCCTCTCGGCAAAAGGACATTTTTAAACGGGAGTTTTCGTACAGTATTTCTAGCTCAGTTGATGCTGTAGCGCGAGTTCAGTAGTCACAAATGTCGGTGAAACTAATATAATAGCGCGTTCATTATTATCAGTTTGCTCTATGGGTTCTCATGTATTCAATAATTACTTCTGGAGCTTCATATGTATGTCGATTGGTCACAAGGATTTCCTCTTTCAATTGTCCCTGTTAGTTTGGACATTAGGGATTTATTCTTGGAGATTTCGTACAGTTTAGTGACCGTGTGTCGAAAGTAGAAAAGTTCGCTTGTCACGAAAGTACGTACCTGCAGAGAAGCGGTTTCATAGCAGTTCGATGTTTGACTCTCATGTAGTCGATAATAACTTCTATAGCTTCATATGTATGTCAATTGCTCACAAGGCTATCGTGTTTGAGTTCACGAGGTTGTTTTGCCAGCAAAGAAAGGTTTAATCTAACTTTTCGTACAGTTCATATAATTCAGTTCAGCCTCGTTTCTAAGCCGTAGATATATATTTCTTCGTATCGCTGTTGAAAACTGCCATATCATTTCTAATATGACTTGAAAAGTTGCCATGTGTTTCGTGAACTCTACTGGACATCCAAACCCTCTTCGCTTCTGGTTGGAATGCCAAAAAGCTTCCAATCTCTTACGTTTTTCGGCTGCTGTATTCAGAGTACTCAGTGGCGGTCTTCCCCGCCGGTAAGCATCACTGATGCTTTTTTGTTTTAGTTGTCAGTGCAGTCTCCAACGACTAATTTTGAATAAACAAATAACTAAAACTTTTAAGCACATCTTACTTTTCCATAAATGACCAAAGGAGGCAAGGATGAGTTAAAAAAGTACACTGATGGAAGTCGATTTAAAATCGATATTTCACCGCTCTGAGAATTTCGTTCCGGGCTAGAACATAATTCAAAAATCATCAGATTTTCAGACATGCGCAGTACCGTGACACAGAAATCAGTCAGAAATCAAACAATTAAAGTTAGTTGTAAACAAAGGCGTTTTCTTTTCAAGATCCCGCGGCTGACACGAGGAAAAATCCTGATTTTCCCGACGCTTCGGTCAATTTTCCTCCAAAGAGAGTCCTTGCTGACTTTCTAAGTATCTGAAACATACTATAACTGATAGGTACAAAAACTTGAAAAGGCATTTTTGAGCGGACTTACTTCAGTGTTACTTCAGTGTTGTTCCAGCGCTCGCTGTTAGTTCCATTGGACTACTGGCTGTTTATATGTTAGAGGCCTCCATTCACCAGTAGCCCGGCACTAATCCAGCAAGCCGACCTCTTGCTGCCACTGTGGGTGGTCACGGCCAGGGTTTATTGCGTCCACAGTGGTTCTTTTACGTCCCCAATATTTGGAGACGGGACCGGCGCCATTTACGTGGTCATCCGAGCCACGGCGAAGGTCTAACCATTTGCAGATGTTAGAGCAAAGGCAGCACCTTCTCCTCAGTTATTTTTAAGACCCTGAGTGTTGGTCCGACTGGGGTTTGAACCCACGATCTCCCGCACAACAGACCGGCGCTCTAACAACTGAGCTATCCGGGAGACAGAGTCTTGTAAAAGCTAAATTTTCATTCAGCTCTGTCCAAACACTCCTTTTTCGTTCACATGTGGAAACGCCCGCGATTATTTTGGTCAGTACCAGCAGAATTCCCTGCTGCTACCCACACGCCACACAGCGGTCAAACGTCTGCGCGTGCGTATTACGGTCAGTCTAGTGGGCGGCCGCGCGAATTTCCCGCGCAAATTTACCTTAAAACCTATTACAGTGATCTTCTACCCCAAAAAGTTAAGAAAAATAAGTGAAAGTTAAGCTTTTTATTTTCACAGTCGACGAGAAATTGAACAAACTTCAAACTGTGAGTTTGCCCAAAATTTTCGTAATTTACCAAAGAAGTTCTCAAGGTTTGAAAGCGGGTTTGTGAACAGTGACGGCCGCCGGCTCGCTTTGAATTTGTTTTGGAATAGGTTGTTGTTGCAAGACTTTTGACACATGCGCAGACGTTTGACCGCTGTGTGCCCACACGTACTATTTTGAGGGGTTATATTATGCTCCATCACACCGCGGCAAAACGGTATGCTCCGCTGGCCAAAAGAACGAAGGCTATTATTATATATTGGTATATTAGCTTTTCAGAGGGTAGAAAACAAAGAGTTATCAGCAACTGAATTGCATGCAGTTGGAGAAACGTAAATAAGGGAACTACACAGGGTAGTGTAAGTGGACCTTACTTGTTTAATTTATTTTTAAATGATTTAGAAATTAATGAGCTTATAGACACCAGTTTAATCAAGTATGCAGACGATTCTACTATTATAGTTCCAGTACTTAAAGACCCTGTGTCCGAGCCCATGGTGCTTTGCGCCAATGTTATGATTAGTTTGTTTATCAACGGCCGCATAAATTAAAGGCCAGCTTTTAGGCGAACTAAAATGCTCTCGATTGTTTATAAGTTTCATAAAAGAAGTACCCATATACTTTGGATAACGAATTTCATAATTTCTACCGGATTAGAAACCCAATCGAGCCTAAGAATTTTCTCCGGATGCTTCGAATATGATTTTAACAGTACAGATTCTAATTAGGTTTACGAGTGCGACTTTTCACAACTCTACAAGCAAACACATACTCTTGCTACCTTGTTTTCATGTTTCCAGTATTGCTTAGCTGTATTTGAAGATCTCTACTTTCCTTGCGAATGATATATTTTGAGTGTAAAATGAAATGTCGACTCGTACTCGCACTCGAGTCAAACTCACAGCGAAGTAACAGCTGAACTCGGCAGATTGGACTTTGACCCGCGATCGTAACTTTCTGGACCTACTGGAGGATGAAAAAAAAGGTTAAGGACATTGCTTTCTCTGCTAATAAAAATGCAAAACATATACAGATATGTCGTAACACCTCAGTGGAGCTTAGCCATTCGAAATTATAATTACGAATGATCTTGATGCCAGTGTGCTTTGTATTTCCAACGAAGCCCGCCGGTCCATTAGTGCAGCAAATCCCCGGGACTGAACTCACGCAGTAGTCCTTTTAAACCACAAGTGTTCTCTTGTAGATCTAGAGAAAGTAAAATGTGGACCTTCGCCTCGCTGTCTCGGTCCTTTCTCCGGAATTCCTCTACTCGCCACTAGTCCGGGATTCGAAGAAATATTCGAACTAAAGTTTCATTATAAAAAGAATATATTCAAAAGTTAAGATAAAAGAAAGTCAGTTAAGCATATATGCCTATGAATAATTACACGATGGCCCAAACTAAGGATGGATTTCGAAAGATTCGAGAGTCACATAACAACAACAACGATCTTTCTAATTTTCGTAGCCTATGGAAATGATTTGCGCACGCAAAGCACCATGGGCTCGGACACAGGGTCTTTAAGGACTCTCCAGATAAATCAGAATTAGCTTTGCAGGCATTTATGGATTGGACTAAAGAAAACAAAATGAGTTGCAACACATCAAAGTGCAAAGAATTAATTTTAAGTAAGAAAGGGAATACATCTAATTATCCTGTTCTGCATGATATTCACCAACACGAAAAGCTCACTGTGCTCGGGTTCACGCTTCAGTCAGATTGTAAGTTTAATTACCACGTAAAAGAAAAACTCCAAGAAGCCAACAAATGTTTGTATGTTATAAGGAGCATATTAGAAAGGAAGGATATACACAGGTAGAGGTAGATCATCTTTATAAATCCATCGTGCTACCGAAAATAATGTACTGTCTACCAGTATATGGAGCGAGTGAAAAGGACTTATCAACTGTGCAATGTTTTCTCAAGAGATGCTACAAGAGGCGGTATACGTCTAACTTATATCTTATTCTTCAACTTTTAGAGAAAGCCGATAGAAAACTATTTCATAAGATCAGCAATAACTCGACACACCAACTTTTTATACTTCTACCTAGGTTTAAGGATTCGTCTATTCGTCTCAGGTCAAAAAGTTGTTTCATGCCGAAAGTAAACACCGAGCGTTTCAAAAATAGCTTTATTAATAGGCTATTTTTTAAGTATAAATTAGTATGTCCTTAATTGTGAGCTACGTGCGTTAAATTTTTTGAGATTTTTATTCTTAAATATTGTAACATCTCATAAATATATTATTTGAATAAAGACATTATTATTATTATTATTATTATTATTATTAAATGTCTCTGTAAGTTCGGAGATTTAATCTTTGTACTTTCACATTAAATTTCGGCTTATCTTGGCCGTTTTCTTTGCTAGTTTGTCGCCTGCTTCGCTCCTCTATATTTTCTTTCTGTGAAATCGCAAGCCAGCTGATAGGGTTGCCTGTGTTTTGCTGTCGTGATCTGTCCTAAAAATAGGCCATTTTGTATCAACACATCGCAGCTAACCCATTGGCATTGAAGATGGACACTTCCAGTTATGGACTTCTGGCCCTAGTAATTTTTTACGTCGCTTCGGGTTAGTGAAGTTTGCATCATACTGCTGGCTCAAATCCCATATATAGGATATACGGGTACGTGCCGCTCGACAGGGTATGGTTTTTGACAATTCTTAGCCTGGAACAGGGTATATAAATCACTGTTTTGGTCTGGAATAGGGTCATAATTTTTTGGAAGGGCCTCAGTACGGTTTGAGTTATTCACGGTCCCTTTCCGCTGCAAACGCAGACTCCGTTTCTCTGTTTATGATTCGAGTGGCGCGCTACGTCTCGTGCGTATCATATCAAACGCTAGCCTGGTCTGGAATAGAATATCTTTTTCCCCTTTTTTCCTGGTCTGGAATAGAATATGTTTTCGTTGTTTCTAGCCTGGCACAGGGTACCTTTTTTGTGACTAACAAACGTGTTTAATGTGACTAACGAACCTGCTCTTCCATCTGGCTCTTTCCGCTGCGGTAAAAACTGTGCCACTTGTAGTGGAATGGGTACTATATAGATGAGCCGCAGTGCATGATGGGTCGAGGAGTGATCCAAGATGGCGGCGTAAAGAACGTGATCCTTTGGTTGTTGTAATCTTTGAGAATCTCGAGTTATATTCGGCCATCGAACGTAAAACCACTTGTCCTTACATTAATCATGGCCTCGCTAGCTACACTTTTTCTTCCACCGGAGAAACCCGTTTCATTAAGTCGCACATCACATGTAACACTAGTAACGTTATCTACATGGTACATGTAGTATTTGGCTCCCTGTATGTACATGTATTTTCGGGATACCTGTGTAGCCTCGTTGTCGTGTCCGGGTTCAACATGGCGTCCATTAAAGTTAGTTGGTTACATACGAATCCTTGTGAATCCTCGACTATATAGATACATCGAATCTTACATGGTGTCAGAAAAGCGGGATAAAGCAGTAAAGAAGGACTGAGAGAGGTTCTTTTACGCTTTAAACAAAAAATGACGAAGGATTCAGAGAAAAAGACGGAGTGCTTCGGCGAGTGGGACTCAGCCGATGATCGTGTGCGCGAACGCTTCGTATCTGATCGCCCCACCAGAGAAATTCGACTTTACAAAGCCAGACGAATGGTTCAAGTGGATAAGGAGGTTCGAGAGATTCGAATCAGCGTCTGGGCTAAGCAGTAAGGACGAAGAAAGTCAGGTAAATACTCTCGTGTATTCGATGAGTGATAAGGCCGACGACATTATCTCCACATTCAATCTGTCAGCAGAGGAGTCTCGAAATTACGCAAGAGTCAAAGACAAGTTCGATAAACATTTCGTCAAACGAAGAAACAATCTTCGAGTGTGCGAAGTTTAATCGAAGAAAGCAAGAGGCTGGAGAGTCAGTAGGCTCGGTTTCAGCCGTTGGGGTGTCGTTTCTCCAAAGCCTCCCCCCACTAACGGCTGGGCGCGCGGTCAACACACCATGTCCGTGACGTCATCTAATTAACTTCAATATTATTCATTTATTTGCGTGTAGCGTAGGTTCGATTCCGCGTAAACTTTCAAAATACATTGGAATTTAATTCGACGTAGGTAAATGTTTTATTTAATACCTGTTATTATTAGCTCTCATGTTCACAGTCCAAGTCCGGCTGTTGAGAAACCAGGCTACTTTATTTGTTACTCTTTAATATTTAAGTGCCGATCAAGACACTCGCTGACAGAAATAAAAGCCGAAATTTTACGGGGATAAAAAATAAGTTCAGATGTTATCTCGGAACTCTGAGCTAGTCCCACCACCTACGGGTCTTAGTCGAGTATTCCCGCTTAGTACATAAATTGTACAAACTTAGTACATAGGACTTGAAGAATTGTAAAACTCATTTGATGCAGCGATTTTCAGGTGAATTGTGATTGCAGAGTTAAACGCGTAAACATGGCCTGCGTCAGACGTGATTTCCTCTCTTCTATAAACTCTTTTAATATGGACTCGTCCGTCTTTTCTTCTCAGATAAAGGCAACACTAATTTTCTTTGAAGTAAGAATAGCCGGACCTTGGTCTTGCATCAGTAAAGTTAAATGAGAAATGACTGAACATTACGAGCTTCGCGACCTTTGAGCTGACGGTTTCCCAAGTGACTTCCAGAACCAGTGCGTTTACTGACAAAGTGTCTTCACCCGAAAACTAACTCTCTTTATACTGCTTCTTTGTGTGAATCCTTGAATTCGTCGAAACCAAACTTTTCCAGAGCAAATTTAAACGCATGTTGGAACAGCAATCGAAAGCCTTTGGTCCGGATTTCAAAAGTTTACAATGTAAATTATGCAAATCAATTCAGCGACAGGAATTTAGTGGCAAGTTTTTGATTGGCTAAAACCCGACAATGTCTCAGCTCGCGCGCCCAGCCGTGAGTGGGGAGAGGATCGCGGGCTCACCGAAACCCCCACGGCTGGAAACCGAGCCTAGAGAGTCAGTTGACTCGTTTCTAACTGATCGCTATAGTCTTGCAGAACACTGCAATTACGGATCCCTACACGATGAACTGATACGAGACCATATCGTAGTGGGTTTACTCAATCCAAAACTGTCAGAAAAACTGCAACTTGACCCTGAACTGACGTTGGAAAAAGCTCTATGTTCTGCTAGACAGAGTGAATCAGTGCATAAACAACAGGCAGTAGTATGAGGGACAGAGGACCACACTAAAACAGCAAATATAGATGCCCTGCGTAAACGGAGCACACCCTCCAGCCAGAAACCCCAAAAGAAGAAGCAAGGAGAGAAAAAGTGTGGCAGATGCAGGAAAACTCCTATTCACCCTAGTGAAAAATGCCCTGCAAGAGAGTCTACCAGGCAGTATGCAGGTCTGGTAAAGTGAATGCAGTCCAACAAGAGGATGATTCATACCTTGGAACAGTCTACATAGATGAACTGGCAGCGGTTGATCCATGGAAGGTTAAGCTAATGGTAAACGGAACTGAAGTAGAGTTCAAACTCGATACGGGTGCTGACGTAACAGTTATCCCAGAGACAATTCACAAGAAAGTGAACAGCCATCTCCAAAAAACTAACAAGACACTCACAGGACCAGGTCAGCTGAATCTAAACGTGCGCGGGTTATTCCTGGCTAAGATCAAATACGGCAAGAAAGAGACTGAACAAGAGGTATATGTTGTTCATGGTCTAAAGTTCCCACTGCTGGGAAGACCTGCCATAGAGGAACTTAAATTAGTGTCAGTAGTCCAGTCTGTTGAGAGAGACCCTGAGGGAATATAATGTAATGTAATATTCTTTGTCTGTTGAGAGAGACCCTGAGGGAATATAATGTAATGTAATATTCTTTATTTAAAGAGGGTAACACCCAAAAGCAAAGCTTACAAACTTGTGGCCCTCAACTACTAATTTAAGTATAAATTATAACTTTACATATAGGTAGCACGTATGATAAAAACTACGGATAAAACTAAGATGTACATTATATACAATTAAAATCAGAACCACAATTACTAACTAATAACATATAGCTAAATCGATCTAATATAATCTAGAAATTGAACGAATACATATATATTGACTAGAGACTGAGAGATTAAGATAAGTGAATTACAAAATGCTAAACTTTAAAATGGTCAATTAACTTCTGTTGCAATTAAATATTATAGAAGTATTTGGACTTGAACATATTCAAAGAGGATACATCTTTAACATCAACTGGTAATGAATTCCACAATGATGAAGCTCTAAAAGCCTCAAGGCTTTCCCTATGCTTTTCAGAGGTTTAGGGAAACTGGAAGGTGAATATTGCATAGAGTTGTCAGAAGATGCAAAACCATATGCTGTGTCAGCCCCCCGAAGAGTACCCCTACCCTTGATGAGTAAAGTGGAGGAAGAGCTAGCCAGGATGGAGAGACAAGGCGTTATCTCGCGGGTCACTCAACCTACAGATTGGTGTGCACCCATGGTAGTTGTCCCTAACTCCAATGGACAGGTGTGTATATGTGTTGACTTAACTAAGCTAAATGACTGTGTTCGGAGAGAGCGCCAAATACTACCATCCGTGAAACACCCTTGCACAGATGGGTGGTGGAAAAATATTTTCCAAACTTGACGCTAATTCAGGTTTTTACCAAATCGAGCTCTCAAATGACACAGCCTTGCTGACCTCATTCATCACACCATTCGGGAGGTTTTTTTCAACGGACTCCCATTTGGGATTACCTCAGCTCCGGAACATTTCCAGAGACGAATGTTCACAATCCTGGAAGGGCTGGAAGGAGTTATATGTATGATGGATGATGTGCTAGTACAAGGCAAAGACCAAGCACAACATGATGAACGACTGTTTGCAGTGCTGGAGAGGATCCAGAAGGCTGGAATCACACTTAAGGTTACCGGATACCTTCAAAACGAAAAAGATGGGAAAATATTTTTTTGCACAGAAATGTAGTTTTAGTAGTAGTATCTCGTATACCAAAAACTCCGTTCAATAAAAAAATTCTATTAACGGAGAAATACCAAAAGGAAGTTTTTAACCAGAAGTTTTTAACCGGTTATTTTCGATTGACAGCAGATCAATAAACACATGACAAGTGCTCACTCGTCCGTAACGACGGTGTGGTGAATAACACATTAAATTCATTTCATATACCAATGTTTACGTTTAATGAAAAAAGTTTTTCCACACACGATTCCACAATTCCATCGGTTGTTGGCCTTATATCTTACAAAAAGCAAGCAGGATGCCCTTAGCTTGAAAAACAAAGAAAAAAGAAGAGCAAAACGAGGCCAAACAATGCATACACTACAATTACAAAGCCAAATACGAGTCCTCGCAAAACCCGACAAGCGTTCGTATTTTCACTTTCAGACAGAGTGCCGAGTGGTCCACATCTGAACATAAAGAAGAATTTGATAAGAGCCAGCCGAGATAATATTTGTTTCCAAGAATGCTTAGATGGAAACGTAGTCTGACGGTGACCCTGAATCGGTTGAACCACGATCTCGCTATTGCCGTGCTGTTTCAGACGCCTGCAAATCGCTGTCTCCTCTAAAACTGTGCTGGCATTCAAGGCGTCTCTATAGGTGTTCACCTTGCCTTTGCCCCTTGAGGTCTTTTTGTCTTTCCCATTTTTCTAGCCTGGGAAACCAGCCAACTCTTACCGCTACCATTTTTCAAGTCACACACAAAAAAAACATTTTCTCGATGCGGCGCGTAGCTTTGATCGGAAATCAACATTGGCGGGAAATCTTGACAGATAGTTGAACTGTCATGAGAAATGATTGGCCAAGAGCTCGCTAATTGTTGGAGAGGCGGGGCTTCAGATTCACGCACGACAGACGGGTATATTTTTTTGAAGTGCTATTTTCTCGCTTTTGATTTTCAATCAAAATAGAGTTTAAAAAAAGCTCCCACTCAAGAGAAATTTATTCGATTTGTGCGAAATTTTCACAAAATGTCAATTGAGATCTTAGCTGCAAAATTGTATCGGAGAATTGGGAAATTCTAAAAAAAGAGCTCTTGACGACGTTTCCCGCATATCTACTCGAATTATTTTTCGCCTTTTCACGGAAAGCATCTGATAACTTTTGAACTAAATCGAATTTTGAAATTCCCCGACACAGTTTGTAATACGATTCCTCTGAAATACGACAACGCAAACAGATTTTTCAAATTAAAAATATTTTCGGAGTCGGAGCTTCTGAAAGCCATCTCACTAGATCGGAGTAACGGGATGGCGGAAAATTCTAGATTTTCAACGAACTCAAAACTTTTTATGTATTCTTGTAGCCAATTTTATAAGCTTTAAAATGACACATGAATGATTTATCTACGATGTTTTCTCGAGGCGCTACATAATTTAGACTGGAAACGCACCCTGAAGGTATCCGGTAACCTTAACAAGGAAAAGTGTGAGTTCTCGAAAGCCGAAGTAACCTTACTTGGACAACTAGTAAATGCCTCGGGAATCCAACCCGACCCAGCAAAAGTGAAAGCGATCACAGAAATGGCAGAGCCAGTAAATGTCAGTGACGTGAGGCGATTCCTAGGCATGGTTCACCAACTAGGGAAGTTCTCTAGTTACTTGCAGAGCTCGGGCAGAATGCTATTGTTTTCGGCGACATGTATTTACGGGTGCGATATTTAATTGAGGTCGGCATATTAATTACGAATAACACTTATTAGTTATTCGATAAACCCTACTCCCACATCACATTAAATACACGTCAATCACAGTCATTCACTTTCTGTTATGGGACTATGAAAATCCCTACGCTCGTTAAAGGAACAGTCCCACGGTAATGCGCACGCGTGACACGTGATTGTTAATAATGTCAAAGACAATGGAAAATCACGCTGTTACGCACGTCACGTCAAAACTCAACTGATCTGGAACGACCTTTGAAATTTTCGCTAGCACGAAATCTAGAGTTAATAGTTTTGTGATTTGCATCACAGGCCGCCCAAGTTCTGACTGTATAACAAGGTTTGTATGGGAGTTCTTCCGATAACTCAGAATAATAACATAAATCTCCTGTAATACAAGGTAAATAAAGGAAGAAGACTTACTTGAAGTTGTTTTGTCGTCCTATGTGTATTTCAGGTCGCTAGAACGGTGTTTCATGGAATTCTTGAGTCATACGCTTCACCCCTCTAACCAGAGGGGAAGGCTGAACACTCGATACAACCACGGCCTTCGCTCGAGGACGAAATTTCCACAAAATATCAATCCCATCGGCGTTTACTCGGCCGCGGTACAATCCAAGGACATCAATTATCCCTCAGAAGTCCCCAGGCTTGATAACTCCTTTCCAAACCCATTAGATTTGAACGATTTGTGAAGCAATTCGTGCAGCTTCAAACGGCCGACTAACCGTGTAGTCCATAGAATGGTCATTCTTGACAACGCGTTTTGGTAACCAGGCGTTTGGGTAACCAGGCCGTTACAAATTATTTCTTTCCCTGAGAGGGACATATCAAATTCATTTGACATTTTCTAATCCCTCCCTCCCCTCCAACGAGACCACTGGACAGCGCCGGTGACTAGAAAAGTGTCAAATGAATTTGATATGTCCCTCTCAGGGAAAGAAATAATTTGTAACGGCCTGGTTACCCAAACGCCTGGTTACCAAAACGCGTTGGCAAGAATGACCATTCTATGGACTATACGGTTAGTCGGCCGTTTGAAGCTGCACGAATTGCTTCAAAAATCGTTCAAATCTAACGGGTTTGGAAAGGAGTTATCAAGCCTGGGGACTTCTGAGGGATAATTGATGTCCTTGGATTGTACCGCGGCCGAGTAAACGCCGATGGGATTGATATTTTGTGGAAAATTCGTCCTCGAGCGAAGGCCGTGGTTGTATCGAGTGTTCAGCCTTCCCCTCTGGTTAGAGGGGTGAAGCGTATGACTCAAGAATTCCATGAAACACCGTTCTAGCGACCTGAAATACACATAGGACGACAAAACAACTTCAAGTAAGTCTTCTTCCTTTATTTACCTTGTATTACAGGAGATTTATGTTATTATTCCGAGTTATCGGAAGAACTCCCATACAAACCTTGTTATACAGTCAGAACTTGGGCGGCCTGTGTTTGCATCTGAGTTGAGAAGTTCAGAATTTAGAATCGTAATCTCCCCAGTGGACCAAGACATAAGTACTTCGAAGATCTGCATGTATGGGATTCGGGTTAATAGTTTAGGAATCCACTCGACAATGTCGACTGACATAAACAAACAACAACTTCTGTGAGAATTACCGGAAATTATAATATTCCATTCTACTGCTTCGTGAAACTACGGGGAAACTAATGTTCTGACTTCATAGGTTTGGGGCTTTGTGATTTTTATGATAGTTGTTGTACAATTATAAGAGCACTTCCACTACAACATTGGGGAAGAAAAGAGTTCGATTTTGCTAAATAGCGAGCTCGAACTGTACCGAGCGAAGGCCGTGTTGACACTACAATAAATACACATTCAGCGTCTTACAAGCAGAGTAAATGTCTCTCCTACATTCTTACTGTTTCCAAGTTTCCTAGGCCGTCCATTGTCCCCCTCTCAATGCTTTGGATGAAACTACCAGGAGACAGAAGTTTTCTTCTGTAGCCATTAATTCCTCCGCTTGACGAACCGTCCAAGGGCACTCACAGAATTCAGAGTCAAACATACTCGCAAAAATTATAGACACGAACGAAATAACATCATAAATCCTAGGTTACAAAACTAAATTACTATTCTAAATAGGTATAAGGTCAAATGAAACTTAGGCGAAGCCGATGGAAGAGGATTTCTTTCGCGTATCAAATCTCTCCCCATCTTTTGATTTCTGGACAACCCAACCAAAATTCAAACATTCGCGCATGGGTTTATATCGATCAGGGATGGATCAGGAGGCGACTGTTCCAAAGAGTGATAGCTGATTCAGTCAAACAAACAAATTACTCCGGCTATCGCGGGAATGCAGTGATAGAGCGAGAAGGTTTTGCTTTAAAGAAAAACCTTAACAATCACTCTAACATTTGTTTTTAATGCTCTTAAAACGTTGTCTACGTTTTTGTATTCGTTGTCTGTTAGTTTTCATTTTCGATTTCGCTTTCTTTGGTAGTTAGTGATTTCTAGAGCAAATAAACGCTTTGGTTTGAATACAAAACGGTGCCGCATTTCCTTTCCGTCAAGACCGAACAACTAGAGCCGGAATCATTCTTTGGTAATTTGAGTTCTAGAGCAAACAGAAATACAAGAAACGTCTCATTTTAAAGCTCACGATTAATGAAAAACCGTTTTTGCATTTGTTCATGATGCGCGAGCATGTTTTATATTGTTATGTTGGTTTTCATTTCCACTTTACAAACGCTTCAGCTTGCGGTAATTTCGTAAGGAAAGTGGGGCTGCTGCCCTACATACCGCCTCTATTGTTGTAACAACGTTTGTAAAGGAAATATTATGTTTTGTTTACTAACCGATCTCCGTTAGTAGTTGTGTGTTTACTTTGCGAAGCCCTCCGATGACTTCCACGGGCCCTAGTTGAATCTCTTCTGGGTAAAGAGCTAACTTGGTCCAGAATTCGGATCGAAAAGATTGGCGATGGTTAGTGTTTGTAGTCTTACGCACTTTCTTTACTAAGTACCCGACTTATTTTTCATTGCCTTTCCAACGCGGGCACAAGAGGAAGAAGCCAAACCATATCCCATATACTACGTAAAGTTTCCTCGACGCTGTCGAAAATTTGGAACTCGCCCAAACTCTCATTTGCCACTGCGTTAATGTGAACATAGTACAGCGGGTCGTGGCCATCAGGTACTGATATGCGAAAAAGTGTTAGAGCTCCCGATCGGCATTGGACATTTCGTATACGGAAGTCATAAATCACAGTGTAGTTATCTGTTTATTTGATCGGTAAAGCTATTTGCATACAACCAATCTAGTTCGGTCGCGTAACAAATTGGAATGAATACAGTCAAGTCGGACTGTGGATCAGTACACCAGCGCTTATTTATTTTTAGAACAAAGCATTGGTTTTCACACCACGGTTCCTTAAGTACTGGCTTAACCTAATTACAGCCGTAACTATAGGCGGCGTATGTGCCATTGTCTGATGGGGAGGAGCTAAGGCCTCAAAGCAAGACCCCTGGGAATTTTGAAATCCTGAATCTAGCAAGCGAATTTGTGGCGCCCAGATGCGTTCTAGAAAACACGATTTATATAAGCATAATATTCGGCAGATTTCAACGAAAAAACGTACACGGGTTAGTAAGATGTCAGTCTATCGTTTCCCGTGTAGGCCTAAGAAATACGACAATTAGTCAAAGAGAAAATTACTCTCAAAGTCACACGTTAGCCATTTCCCCCTCTAAATACTACGAAAAACACCGATTTTTAGGTCAAAATATATAAGCTTATTAATACGCAGAAAACTCATATATTGAGCAGAAATGATCGAATGATATATCTTCTACTAAAACCCGCGTGGGCCTAATGCATACGGTATTTAGTTTTTCCGCAAATAAGTGAAATCTTAACCTCCCTGACGCGTTTGAGACCATTTCTTTGTAAATTTCATCACGATTCATTGAGTAGCTTTTGAATTTGGCGCTGATGACTATAGAATGTCGCGGATGCATGTCGCGCCATTCTGCCCGATGTGAGCAAACCGCTTCGTGAACTATTGAGTACTAAGAAAGAGTGGTGCTGGGATACTGCACAGTCCCAAGCCTTCAAAGCTATTAAGAAAGAGCTGAGCAGTCCAGACTCTGTTTTGGCACACTACAACCCAAAACTAGAGAGAGTAGTATCAGCCGATGCCTCAGCTTATGGCCTCGGTGCGGTACTTCTGCAAAAGCAGCAAAGTGGTGACTGGCACCCAGTAGCATATCAATCTAGAGCGCTCACTGACACTGAGCAGCGCTATGCGCAAATCGAAAAAGAAGCGCTGGCAACGACCTGGGCATGCGAACGGTCTAGTGACTACCTCATCGGCACAAAGTTTCATGTCCAGACTGACCACAAACCATTAGTGTCACTGTTAGGTTCTCAAGACTTAGACACCCTTCCCCCAAGAATCCAAAGATTCAAAATGAGGCTCATGAGGTTTCATTTCTCCATTGAACATGTGCCAGGAAAGAGCTTGTACACAGCAGATACCCTCTCTAGAGCTCCCCTGCATGGAACAATTACTCTCGCAGATGCAAAACTAGAAGTAGATAGTAGCATCTTTGTGAACCACATTCTTCAGAGTCTTTCTGCTAGTGGAAAGAGAATTGAAGAGATACGTAAACATCAGGAAGAGGATGATGTTTGCCAGCGAATCATGTTGTTCTGTAGAAGAGGGTGGTCAGAGAAATCTGCCTTGAAAGGTTCTGTTAAACCCTATCAGCCTTTCGCTTCTGAGATAACCATTCATGATGGATTACTGCTGAAAGGATGCCAGCTAGTGATCCCTTCTGCATTAAGAATGGATATTCTCGACCGAATTCACGACGGTCATCAGGGTATCACAAAGTGTAGGGTAAGAGCCAGACAAGCTGTTTGGTGGCCAGGGATGAGTCGCCAAATTGAAGAGCTAATTCAGAACTGTGGGAACTGCTGTAAGCTATCTAACAACAAGGCAGAGCCCATGATTGCATCAGAACTGCCACAGTTTCCATGGCAAAAGGTTGCTAGTGATCTGTTTGAGTTAGAAGGACAACAGTACCTACTCGTGGTTGACTATCACTCCAGATATATTGAGATTGCAAAGCTGTCGAGTACAACATCCCAAGCTATCATCAATCATCTTAAGTCCATGTTTAGCAGGCATGGTATACCAGAGCGGTTGATGTCGGACAATGGCCCCCAGTATTCCTCAGCCAAATTTCGAACTTTGCAGCAGAGTACGGTTTTGACCATGTGACTAGCAGTCCTTCGCTAATGGCGAAGCTGAGCGTGCGGTCGCAACTGTTAAGAGTCTATTAAGAAGTCTAAGGACCCGTACCTTGCAATGTTAGCCTACAGGACAACACCCCTACAACAAGAGTACAGTCCAGCAGAGCTTCTGATATCGAGCCTCGATTCGTAAAGGCAGAGAGTCAAATCTTATCGATATAGCTAAAACTCTCGAACCTCTCGGCATGAACGAACGTGATGAAACTTAATATGTTATCCTAGACCCGTGTTTATGTTATCTCAAATCCATATTTTACTTAGTCATTTCCTTTTTTCTCTTAGATCGTGTAATCATATTTATACTTGCCATTGTGAAATATTCTTTTGTAAGATCTACCTGAAAGCTGGTTTGGCCAGCCGAAATATCGTAGAATTCTTAATATATACGTTGTTGGGGGGAAGGGGGGTGGGTTATATGCATGAATTTTTGACAGTATAATTTAATTGTCAATTTCTAAGGTTTGTTACAATAAATTAATTGTATTTTTGCAACCCGGTTCCAGACAAAATAATAATAAATAGCAAAACCTTGTATAATAGTATAATTGTATAATTGTATAATAGCAAAAAATTGTATAAATAAATGTATTGTATAAAAAATAGTATTTTTGCGACCCGGTTCCAGACAAAATAATAATAAATAGCAAAAACCGTATACGACAATTATGTTGGTGGTACGTTGGATCTTGCGGAGAGATCTCATCAGCCAACAATACTAATAAGTAAACAAGTTACTCCAAGGACTACAGAAAAGCTGATCGTCCATGTTTAGCAGGCATGGTATACCAGAGCAGTTGATGTCGGACAATGGCCCCCAGTATTCCTCAGCCAAATTTCGAACTTTGCAGCAGAGTACGGTTTTGACCATGTGACTAGCAGTCCTTCGCTAATGGCGAAGCTGAGCGTGCGGTCGCAACTGTTAAGAGTCTATTAAGAAGTCTAAGGACCCGTACCTTGCAATGTTGGCCTACAGGACAACACCCCTACAACAAGAGTACAGTCCAGCAGAGCTTCTGATATCGAGCCTCGATTCGTAAAGGCAGAGAGTCAAATCTTATCGATATAGCTAAAACTCTCGAACCTCTCGGCATGAACGAACGTGATGAAACTTAATATGTTATCCTAGACCCGTGTTTATGTTATCTCAAATCCATATTTTACTTAGTCATTTCCTTTTTTCTCTTAGATCGTGTAATCATATTTATACTTGCCATTGTGAAATATTCTTTTGTAAGATCTACCTGAAAGCTGGTTTGGCCAGCCGAAATATCGTAGAATTCTTAATAATTATATACGTTGTTCGATCAGCTTTTCTGTAGTCCTTGGAGTAACTTGTTTACTTATTAGTATTGTTGGCTGATGAGATCTCTCCGCAAGATCCAACGTACCACCAACATAATTGTCGTATACGGTTTTTGCTATTTATTATTATTTTGTCTGGAACCGGGTCGCAAAAATACTATTTTTTATACAATACATTTATTTATACAATTTTTTGCTATTATACAATTATACAATTATACTATTATACAAGGTTTTGCTATTTATTATTATTTTGTCTGGAACCGGGTTGCAAAAATACAATTAATTTATTGTAACAAACCTTAGAAATTGACAATTAAATTATACTGTCAAAAATTCATGCATATAGCCCACCCCCCTTCCCCCCCCATCAACCACAGCCAAAGAAAATTCATGCACAAAAACATTACCCACCCCCTCCCCGGATATTTTAAAGGTCCACCCGTTGGCCAGGACCTTTTTGGCCATATTGGAAACGAAAACTTACCCTGCCCGGTTGAGGAGTTAGTACAGCGGTTGTACCCAACCATGGTCAGAATGGTTGTATCGAGCCTATTGTAAGGGAGCTGGAGAATAAAATCGAGGAAAACATGGTAATCGACGAGACTTCAACAAGTGGTCTATTCAATCATTATGTCTCGGGTACCCATCTTGTGCGTAGATGAGGCTTATTCTCTACTGAACAAACTGACTTCGAACATGAAATCAAGCTCCCAAACACACCTCTTCATGGAAATGCTGTGTAAGTGATACATGGGGGCCTTAAGCAACCATGACGGCAACGTCTAGAACGACGGCATAAAACAATAACCTTAATTACAAAATACAATAACTAATAACAATAATATGTTGACAGGGTGCTCTCGTCACCGAAGTGTTTTTCAGAGAGGACCTGTAAAAAGAAAATCTAACTAAATGGAATACTAAGTAAGCATAAAAGTTACAAATAGAATAGTAGTTACGTATTAAACGTGTATGGTTAGAGTTTAAAACGATTGATTACATAAACGGAGTTTGAGATTGAATAGAGTTAAGATTGTTCAAACATTTAAAAATAAAAATACGATGGTCTTGACGCCGTTGATGGAGTGTTCTCCAACCCAGGACCTCTAGTGCTTCAGTAGCAGAAGTGTGTGATGGAACGCCTAATATCAACTTGGCTGCCTTATGGTGTAGGATTTGGAGAGCATTCATGTGGGCAGTGTTATTCTTATCTCCCCAAATGAAGTCTGAATAATCGAACAATGGAAGTACCAGGGTGTTATAAATGGTCAGGCGAGCATCTTGAGGTAAAAGGTATCTTATTCTCCTGAGGAGTCCTGAGCGTTTGTTGAATTTGGAAATCAGGAGTTCCGCGTGCTTAGACCAAGACAAATCTTCACTGAGAGTCACACCAAGATATTTAAAGGGATACCCGAGTGAAAAACACATTTGGGCTCAAAAGCATCTTTCAGATGTACTTTGTTCAGAAAATGTATTAAAATTTGATAAAACATTTTCAGAGTTGAGAACGAGCCCCTCAAAGTTGGCCCCGCGAAGACCTGGGCGCCGCCATTTTGTTAACATTAATTCCTGTGACGTTTTTTACGTCACTTCGTCCCACCGGAGTCTTTCGGCTAACTTGTAGCGACTTGTTTTCTTTGTAGAATTTTCACACGGTCGGAATTAGAATAGATTTTTATCGATACGGCAGAGCAATTTCGTACTAGAACAAAAATATCATGAAGACGATATTGTGGGAGAAGTTCAGAAGACTGGGAGGACGAAGGAAAGCATGTGGAAGGAGAGAATATTAATGAACAACAAAAGGCGACTACCGAGCTAGTGCTATAAAGATTCGCTGTGTGTGTTTTTGTATGGAACTTGTGATACTTAAACAAAAGACTAAAGGTTGATTATTACAATATTGATAGCGGCATAGCAATCGAAACTTGTTAAATTTGACCCAGAGAGATGATCAGGGTGTAGCAAGCCACATAATTTTAATTTCGTTTACCTAACTGATGTGTTGTGAAACAGAGCGCGCGCGCCAAGTTCCACCACAAATGCCGGGCTTGATCGCACCAATGCTTTCACACAATTTAATAAGGGAATGGAATTATTTTTGCAATAAAATTGCACCGAGTGTCTCGTTCTTATGTCATTGCATATATTCTGCTATGTTGGGCTAGTTTTTACAGGGAGGTTTTAACTTTTCGGGTGTTTCGTTTCAGTTGCACAAAGCCATGCAGCGAATCTTTACATCATAGCACAACACCAGTTTTGCACTAGCTCGGTAGTCGCCTTTTGTTGTTCGTTGATATTATCGCCTTCCACAGGCTTTTCTTCGTCCTCCCAGTCTTCTGAACTTCTCCCACAATATTGTCTTCATGATAGTTTTGTTCTATTACGAAATTGCTCTGCCGTATCGATGAAAATCTACTCTAATTGCGAACGTGTGAAAATTCTACAAAGAAAACAAGTCGCTACAAGTTAGGTAGACTTTCTCCAAGTCCGTTTACAGAGGAAAGAAATGTTAAATCCCAATTTGGGTCAAACTTGGGAATTGGACAATTCTCATTTCCCATGCTTGGCGCAAGCTTGGGGCTAGGTTGGAATTAATTCAGATTGACACATGGCTCTGTGAGGTTTAGACTGTTTTACAATTCAAAATGTTTTTGGTCTGATAATTTAAATTCTTTTTCTTTTATGAAAATTCTTTTTTGAACAATTTTTGAAACTGTAACATAGTCCACTCCTCCTAAGTGCTGAAAAGCAACAGAATCACTAGTTGTCTCGCCCATGGCTCTGTGAGGTTTAGACTCTTTTACAATGCAAAATGTTTTGGGTCTGATAATTTAAATTCTTTTTCTTTTACGAAAATTCTTTTTTGAACAATTTTTTAAACTGTAACATAGTCCACTCCTCCTAAGTGCTGAAAAGCAACAGAATCACTAGGTGTCTCGCCCATGGCTCTGTGAGGTTTAGACTCTTTTACAATTCAAAATGCTTTTGGTCTGATCATTTTCTTTTATGACAAAATCTTTTTTGAACATTTTTTTGTCTACGTAGACACTGTGTACTTCATGAACGCCAATCACTATCTAATAATTTTATTAAACCTTATATCTCTACAGATACATTGGCAAAATAACAATAGAACATATACTAAATAAAGCCAAATACAATTTAACATTCGACACTTCTTATAATAATTCTTTTGATAATTCCAAAATCTCATAAAAGTACTTTGAAGAAAGTTTCATAATAGATTCATCTTTCATTGAAAATAGATATAAAAAATAAGGATTTATTATCGAAGAAACGAAAACTATCGTTACTATTATAGAGGGATTTGAGAAAAACCTCTCATCCTTATGAATTTATGATGGTTACGCTCAAATTCATCACCAATTTTGTTACCATCACAAACTCGAGCGTCGTAAAGAATATTTCTATATCGACCGGTTTCAACCGGCAGCTTATGTGCCTAAATTCTTATTTTGGTTACAACGTGGCGGTGTTTTACGTTAGCAACTGCACTAAAAAAAAATTTAGTACATAAATCAAACTTCGGTTTAATTTCGGCCCTTGTTTCAGTTTTAACATTGTCAAATTCTTCGTCTTTCGGCCACTATAAAACAACCCTGTTTAACTTTTGACCCCTGAACAGTTACTGTAGTGGGGAGTGTGTGAGGAGTATATATAATTATATTCAGACCTAGATTTCAACACTGGACTTCTAAATTGTATTCGTTATAACGGGGATTTTGTTATACCGGGATTCGTTATATCCGGATTTTCTATAACTTTTGCTAGGCTGAAAAATATTGTTCCTTATGTTTCCCGCATAACATTTTTACACAAGCTTCCCAGCTTAAGAGACATTTGACGCCTTCTATCCGGTCAAATAATGAATTATGGATTATTTCTGCTGTCAAGCAAGCCTTATTTCATGCGGATTATCACACTTTACGCCTTTGCTTCAGACCAAACTCAGCGGGAGAACGGGTCGTTTCAAAACGAACCGTCGTCCCGTATCCAAGTCTTGCGTCTTCTCATGTTTTTTGCAGTTGGATTTCCCTTGTATTTACATTTCTCAAGTTGAGTATAATAATAATAATAATAAAAAATAGTTTTGGGAGCGCTACACGCTAACATAATTCTGAGATAAAATAAAATAAGATAAGATAAGATAAGATTTAAATAATGAATTAAGTAATAATTTAAGTAATGATTTAAGTAATGATTTAAGTAATGATTTAAGTAATGATTTAAGTAATGATTTAAGTAATGATTTAAGTAATGATTTAAATATTGATTTTGATTTAAGGAATGATTTAAGGAATGATTTAAGGAATGATTTAAGGAATGATTTAAGGAATGATTTAAGGAATGATTTAAGGAATGATTTAAGGAATGATTTAAGGAATGATTTAAGGAATGATTTAAGGAATGATTTAAGGAATGATTTAAGTAATGATTTAAGTAGTGATTTAAGTAATGATTTAAATATCTTTAAAGTTTCTGCACAGCGGATATGTATGGGAGTAGAATTCCAAAGTCTTGGAGCCGTTGCCATGAATGTTCTGTCACCATAATTATTTGAGTTTGAAGATGGCACGACAAGTAGACTTTGTGTAGATGATCTTAAGTTACATTCAGGCTTATATATAGTCAAAAGCTCCTTTATGTATTTCAGGTGCTTGATCATTGAGTGATTTATACGTCAGCAGCAAGATCTTGAAATCAATTATAGCTCTGACGGGCAACCAGTGTAGACGTATTAAGATGACCACCAGTCTTGCAGCAGCTTTTGCACACGTTGGAGTTTATCGATATCTGTCAATGGTAACCCAGCTAGTAGGCTGTTACAAGAGTCGAGTTTGGACGAAATAAACGCATGTACAAGTCTTTCGCAGTTGTCCTGTTCAAGGTATTCCCTAATCCTTCCTATGTTTCTCAATGCAAGATAAGCAGATTTGCAAGTGTTCTTGATGTGATTGGTCATTTGGAGATGAGGATCTACAGTAACTCCGAGATTGCGCGCGGTCAGTTTGCGGGCAATTGTGATGCCGTCCATATTGAGACTAATCTCATGACGCTGCTTGTAGAACCTAGATGTAAGATGGAGAACCTAGATCTTGTCAGGATTACATATAAGGCCATTTGCAGTGCACCAAATGACGATATCTTTCATGCACAACTCAATTCTTGATAACAGAGCAAGACGATCTTGCGTAGAGTCGATAGAAATGTAGAGCTGTGTGTCATTAGCATACATCATACATCTGATGCCATGAGAGGTAATTACATCTTCCATAGGCGCGAAGAATAGCGAAAACACAAGTGGGCCTAGAACGGAGCTGGGGGACACCATAGAGCAATGTTCTGTCAGACGATGTAACATCACCAATTTTTACTGACTGAGTACGATTAAAAAGGTAAGATTGAAACCATTTAAGCACTGTCCCACATATTCCATAACGATCGTGTAATCTTTTCAGCAGCAGTGAGTGGTCGATAGTGTCAAATGCTGACGAAAGGTCCAGGAGAACGAGTACAACTTCCTGATGTTTGTCAATGGCTGATAAGATGTCATTGAATACACGAAGAAGTGCTGTTTCTGTACTATGAAATGCTCTATAGGCAGACTGCGACTTAGCCAAAAGATTATTTTCAATGAGATAGTTCATTGTTTGAGTGGCAGCAACACGCTCAAGAGTCTTGGAAAGAAAAGCTAGGTTGGTGATGGGACGATTGGAAATATTCCTGAAGACAGTGAGGCATTTATGAGTTTCGTAACTGGTTTGGCGAGAACATCAGCGCATTGCTTGATGACTTGTGTTGGTGCTGGATCAAGTATAGACGTTTTAGATTTAGAGTGTTTTATAATTTCTTTGACGTCGTTTTCAGAAATAACAGCGAATTCACTGAGTGGGGATCGACATGGTACCGGATCCGCTATAACAACAGACATGTGAAGAGACGACACATGAGAACTCAACAGGTTGTCTCTTAGCGATCGTATTTTGGAGGAGAAGTAGCAACTGAAATCCTCAGCTAAAGACTGTGGTAACTCATGAGAGGGCAATACAGGAGTTGGCTTGACCTTAAACAGTCCATCAATCATTGAAAATAGTTTCTTCTGATCAGAATTTACTATTTCCGATTTAAAGTAATCTGACTTGGCAGAATTTAATGCCAAAGCGTATACACGACATTGATCTTTGTACAGTTGGCGGTGTATTTCAAGACCTGTGGTAACATATTTTCGCTCAAACTTACGTCTCTATTCAAAGCTCTCAAAGAGTCGTTAAACCACGGCGCGTTAGGACGTGATGTAACTAATCGTTTATGTACAGGCGCATGTTTATCGATGACTGTCTGTAGAACATGATTATACTGATCAGTAAGGTAGTCGACATCAGTAACATCATTATCAGGTAACTGTAAGTAGAGTGATGAGTCAAGAATATCAGTTTTTAGAGCATCCATATCTATGATTTTTAGTTTTCTTTGTTTCACGAGTGACTTCGTAGCTTTAGGTCTTGAGAAAGTGATTGAGCAGAGAACAGCATCATGATCAGATGGTAAACCAGATTCTATGGACAGCTTGCAAAGTAGTTTGTCGTCTTGTCGATCAATTATGAGATCTAGTGTGTGACCATTTCGATGAGTGGGTCCATTAACATGCTGTTTCATGCCAGCAGAATCCAATAGATCTCTGAACGTAGATGCATAAATGTCGTTGGGCAGATCCATATGAAAATCCATATAGTTTAGGCACTATAGTAAGGTAAACTTGACCCAGACCCAATATCTAGAAGTTAATCCCAGTCTTGGGTCTAACTAATACCAGGATAACTCAAGATTTCTATACGTTTAGTTATCACTGTGATGTTATTACTTTGACCCAATGTTGGTTTGGACTTGGGGCTAAGAATACCCAATTTCATCCAATGTTGGGATTTCGTTCTATTTTTACAAAGCTGGGTATTTAATGTTTCCCAAGTTGAAAATCCAGACTAGACCCAGGACTTCTCTAGGTTTTACCCAAGTTGGGAATTGGCATTTTCTTCCTGTGTTATGAGATACATTTTTTTAATTTCAGAGGCCAGGAAAACGGACTTTTCTCAGCTGCAGCGCGCCATTTTTTACCGACCCGTATTTTGGTCGGGGGGTGTCAGTACTGTTTTCCAATCAGAAAGCGCGAGCCTAAATAAAGTCAACACTGTGAAAGTTTACCACATCTCGAATATTAGGACGTTGAAGGAGCGTTTAATTTCGGTTTCAAGGTTTCGGTTTCGTAAAGTGGTTGAAAGTTATCTTAGCGGAAGAGATGTGTTGATGGTTGCGCCTACTGGACGGGAAAGAGTCTTGCATTCGATCCCAAGTCTGACCATTTGTTATCGACTACTGCAAAAATCCGATCTACTACAGAACCTACCGACATGTACTGGTAATATTGAAACAGTTTGCCTTATAATCGCTCCTTTGGTTTCATTGGTGAAAGACCAAGTGGCTTATCTTCGCGGAAAGGGGATAAAAGCTGTTATTGTTGGACGGCGAATATAACTGACCTTGTGTTCGCGAGTCCGGAAGTTCTATTCAGCTGTTATCATTCTACTATACTCACACTTAAACCTTATTACGGATTTACCACGCAACTAGCTTCGCTTCAGATGAAAAATACTACCGCCATAATTCAAGTATCTTTTTTACCAAGCTTTCGTTCCTGCGATCACATTTTCTGCAAACGATTCCAGTACCACAAGTTTCTTTGCTGATCTTGGAACCATGCAACGACAGCTTCCAAATTTACGCACGCTTGTGTCTTGTTTACCTTTGAAAAAAGTTTTCTTCCATAATCTGGATTGTATATGCTTTCTAAGCAGATTGAGGACACACGGACTCCTTAGACTTTGGGTGATATATTTAAACGAGACAATTTTTGTTTGAGTAATTAATTCTGTTCAACGTCATGTAAATTTCGCGACAGTTTTATGTAAATTATATTAGATTTGCTGCAAGCGGAACAAGTCGACTACTCGCGACTTCGTCGCTCGCCGAAAACTAAGTACTTTTCAAAGAAGTCGACTTGTGGCAAGTCTACAAGTTAGGAGTCAGCCAAGTTAGCCGCAAGACTGCGGTGGGACGAAGTGACGTAAAAAACGTCACAGGAATTAATGTTAATAAATTTTAATACATTTTCTGAACAAAGTACATCTGAAAGATGTTTTTGAGCCCAAATGTGTTTTTCACTCGGGTATCCCTTTAAAAGAACTTTCACGATCAAGACGACTTCCACTGACGGTTATGGATAAGGGTCGGATAAGGCACTGAATGACTTCAGACGGCGGCTGCTCCCAAATAGTAAGAACTTTGACTTAGTACAGTTTAGGGTGAGCAGGTTACCAGTGCATGGGTAACGGATTGTAGATCAGTGTTCAAGTAGTGTTCGATATCCTGAGCTGATTTAGCGGCTCACTCAGGATGACAAAGTGTACCAGTGATTTTCTGAAAGCCCTGGGCATGTAGATTACAAAAATATATGATAGCAAGGTCATAAAGGCAGCTTAAAGGTGTCACGTGACCTTCAATTTTACTGCTCATGCGCAGTAATGGAACCCCCCAAAACCCGTCATTTTTCTAATAATATCTTTCATACTCACCTTAAAATGTATTTTAATTGGTGTAGATATTGTTTTCATGTATGGGAAGAATTTTCAGGAGATGAATATATAATTAGGGTCACGTGACAATGACGTCATACTCTATAAATACATGATTTTTTGCATTTAGCATATAGTAATTGCGGGGTCTAGCTAATGCCCAGGAAATAGCCAGTACTCGACTAGAAATGTGCAGATGCAGATGTTTTAAGGATATCACATTTTATTTTTATGGTTGGGTGGCTACGTCGAGCCACGTTATTTTTGTATTTTAACCTTTAACAGTCACCCTGTGGCAATCAAACAAAACATATTGGCCATTTTGACAGCATGTTTCCAAAAAAAATGATAACCTAATTTATACTGATGCCACGGTGCGTTATCACGTGACGGTGACATCAGAACTGGCTAAGTCTACACTCTTCGTATAATCTGAACAAGATTTTGGTGATATTTAGATAGCTTCGACTGGTTTTCTAATCTCACTCTCCTATTGTAGACTGTTCGTATGCTCTGTCTGATTTCCGTATCCAATAACCTAATGGTTTCCGTGCACCAGCTTTAAACCCATCTGTAACTATTTACATGTTTGTTTTCCGTGCTACAGCTTTAAAACCGTATTTGACTATTTGTTTTAGAGCTTCTTTAGTTGTTCTGGTCACCCTAGACCGAGTTAGGCATGCAAATGAGATTATTGCTCCCGTGGCATAATTTGCAGTCCAGAACATTATAACTGACTCGAGATGTTTTCCTTGCTTAAATTATAAACGTTTTAGTGACTATTGATGTTTTCTTGTCTAACTTGTGCATTATGTATGTGTTAATCAATTTTAGTTTCTGTAACGTTGGTGCCATGCGCATATCTAGACAAGTGAAACATTTCTAGTCAATTGCAATGTCTACAGCGTTTTTGTGTCAATTTACAGCATTTTTTCGATATCATCATCATCTTATTCTACTTGCATATCTTCCCATTCGTCTGCCTGGTTAGTGCAGGTGGTTAGTCGACAAATGTCTGAGCATTTCAAACCATTCTGAATGCATTCACATGTACTATTTTCACAAGACTTCTTGCATGTGCACGCCATCAGCTCGATCACAGCCCGTGGTGCTGGAAGCCCAATCATCCAGTCTATCTCTAGCCTTTGGCCATCTCCGTCTTCCTCAAGAACCCATCATTTGCCAATCGGTGTTGGAATGTCATTGTTGGACAAGGAGTTTCTCCAAATCGCGGCTTGATAGTTCGCTCTATCAGCGTGCTTCTCAAGACAGTCCTTGCATGGCGGCAACTGATGGGACTCAGCTTCTCCTCTCTTAGCACAAAAGAGAGCATATCGACAGTGATTAACATCTGTGTCTTTCTTTGCGCCATACAGCGCACAAACAAAGGACTGTAACTGCGCAAACAGCTCTGGGTTAACCGACCACTCGTTTCCAAGACGTTGAAATGCAAGCTGGTAGTCTTTATTCTCCCGAACCATTTTCAGCGGTTTTACCTTTCCAACTCCAGCGAAAGCGCTGACTGTATCGCATCCTGTAAAGGCATGCATACCTGGTAGGGCCTTACACACATCTTGACCAATGGCACTGGCTATCTTGCTGATGTCAACGTATCGTGCGTGGAACTGTGATACACACCTCTGGAAAATCGGTACATCAATTAAAGAGGAGAAGGCAAGACACAAAATTCGGACGTCTGTATCCTCGGATGACACTATTAAAGATTTAAAAGACTGCTTTGCTGCATGTCCAGCATGTAGAATGAGTCGGGTATCTGCTTCTTCTTGGTTAGAGCTCAGCTCTTCTACCTCCATTACTGCCTCCTTTGTAAGCTTTTAGCAGTGACTCCCGGATGTAACGTACAGCACTTTGTTGCACAGCTTCTCACGACTTGTGTTCTTGCTCCAGTGTTCAGTAAAGAACTTAACCAGGCTGTTCTTGTTGTTTCCATTCTTTAAGAAACTTTTGAACTGCTTTACCTTGTGACCAGCAGCGAGGTTCTTAAAAGTTATAGCGCTACCTTCACCTCTTAGTACTCTCTCTGTTGATTTGATTGACAGATCCCTGTACTCGTCGAAGACTACATCTATTCTAGAGCTGCCATCTCCTTCACGCAAAACTCTAGTTAATGCGATGTCAGCAATCTCACCAAAGCTCAAATAGTCGACCTTCAGCTTCTGCACAAGAGCCATACCATCAATGAGATATGCTGATGGTTTAGGTATGTCGCCCGAGGGCTGCACTAGCTTCTCCAGTTGTCTACCCAGTTGAGCTTTATTTGTCTTCCTTGGCATACCATCACTGTTAGCAAGTGCTGCAGGAATAGGACCCAAAGGATGGTTCAGTACATCTTGCATCTGCAGTTTACGACTTTCGGCAATGATGATCATGCGAGCAAGATTTCGGTCAGCGCGAAGTACAGTTTCTCTACCGTGTTCTTTATTCACTTTCTTGGTTTTCGACATGTGGCTAAAGGTCTTCAGCTTTTGCTTGGTCAGCTTGTCGTAAAACATTGAACTGGATGATTCTAGGTGTTCTTTCTTGAATGCTTCGTAAGCTGACTCACCTACTTGTTTAGCTCTGGCAAGGTCACTGGCAACATCTAGAGGAGCCACAGCACCTGTGGAAATACTACAAAGCTGCTGTTCACTTCCGAATGGATTAGTCCAATTGTTCTTAATCAGGTCGACAATCGCCATCACATCTTTCTCATCTCTAGAGATTCGAGATGACTTAAGGTCAGAATGAACCTGGTTACCTTTTGCATAGCCAACCATTTCTCTCACATTACGAAGGAACTGTGTCCTGAATTCTGCAGTCATGTAATACCTTTGCACAGCGCCAGATTTCAAACTAAATCCTTTCGTCCCACCAGGGGTTTGGGTGTCCTTATTGACTGTTTCTTCCACAGTTTGATCAACTGGGATTCTGCCGAATGGATTACTTGAATTTAACTGCACGGAAAAAAACCGGCTTTCATGAACTCAAATACGGCAGGGTGCTCATCAGGCAAGCTTGTCATATCATTATAATAGACTGACATATACCTGGCATAGTTGAATGCATCATACGCAAAGCACCAAGGTAGCATCTCTCGAACACACGAAAGGTGCAGCATCCAGTCGCCTTCTCTTGAGGCACGAATCATATGCAGCAACTCCACCATATCAATATAAGAGATCCAAAATGTCGAAAGCGTGCCATTAGAGTTCTGTAGGGACTGTAGCTGCATAACGCAAACGCTGGAAGGACGGTAGCTGCATAACATGATCATGGTGTTCTTTGTTCACTCCGTCCACAAGATCACCAACTGCATGCATCCAGAACGATTTCTACTAGACCAGTATCGTCAGAATGGTGGGCAGCAAGCCAAGGCATAAATCCTTCCCAGGCCACTCTCATAAAAGCTTCATAGGCCAGCTTATGAAATCTAATTCCCCTGTTATAGTTACGACCTTCTAGTACTCTAGATACCGATCCTTCAGCGATAACACCAGACTCTATGCATATGTCTTTCAGACCGGCATCTTGAAACCTCTTGCCAATGATAGAGAGCATCGTACACAGCGTGTGAAACGTGCCAAGCCGCAGGACAATAGGTTTGAACTGATTTATGTTCTTGCATTTTATTTCAAGTGCTTTGCAGTAGATAGCTTGGTCAAAAACGCAAGTGATATTTGACAAATGAAGGCTGTGCATGATAGCCAGGGACCGGTCCAACACCTCTTTCACCGTAGACATACTAGTGGCTGGTGCATTAATGGTTGGCAAGTAGCCTATGTTAGAGTTCACAATGTTATCCTCATCGTGGACCAGAATGTTAAAACCAGTCCAGCTGCAGACATTTTGCTTTGTTTCATAATGCAATCGAGCAAGAATATAGAGAAGGTTCTTCTTTGTTGCCTCTCTGATAATCTCGTCCCTGTCTACTTCCTTTAGTTTCCGTATCGCTGGTCCAACTCGTTTCCCGACATTGTAGATAGGGAGAGGTTCGTCTACTGCTTTCAGTGCTCTCTGCTTGTTCTTCTCTACTGGTGGGAGGATTTTGGGTTGATGGGGGCCATATGTGAGAGGCTGAATAGCTACTCCATTCACGCGGTGCGAAGTACCAGCACCTGTTAGGGTCTCTTCTACCCTGTCAATGTTATCAAAACCAAGGACTGTATTGATATGGGGATGGATATTTCCGGGAAGTGGAAATCCATCTTCGTGCACCATGGCGAGCTTTTGAAGGCATAGTGACGTGTCAATTTCCTCCAGCTGTGAATACGATGCACCATGTCCCAGACGGTTGAGAATATGGATTATTTCAACATTTCCAGTAAGTGATTTCACAGCTGAAGGCAATAGTATGTGTTTGGGTTGCTTGAATCTGCCTCTGCTGATCCCAAACATGACATCCTGGGCGATAGAGCTCACAAGCCAGCTCATTCAATCGGTTACGTCTACATGGTCACCATTCAGAAGATACCTAAGAAAGGTGGTAACCAGAGACGGAGCGTCAATATGATCCCTGTCAAGAGTAGCAGGGTTCGGGGGGCATTCCTGATTAGTACAATGGTCCTTAACCTTCTTGCGTATGGCACTAGCAACTTCCTTAATATTCTCTGTAGTGTTATTAGAGGCTCTTAGTGCATTTATCTCTTTCTGCAGTTTGTAGTTTGACAGAACGAGCCCATCACGGGTCAAACTATCGGGATATACTAGCACTTTGCGTACTTCTGTAACCATATGTAGGGAGTCTCCAAACTCTGCAGTTAGTTTTCGTTTGAGGTTCTTGACTGTCGATGCTCTGATGTCATTTACACCCAATTCAGTCATCCTCACCTTTAACATTTCACTGAGCTGTGAAAGTTCCATTATACTGTTGTGAGTAAATAATTCATTCCTTATGTATTCACACAGCTTATTAAATGCAATTCTCTCAGCCTCGGAATATGTATCACTGCCTTCGTCAACTTCATTTTGACTTCCCTGTATCTTGGAACAGCTAGTATAGTCCCTATAACACGTTCGATGCCAGTGCGCCTCTGCAGCAACTAGTTCTCGAGTGAGAATAGCAATAATCCTACTATCCTGCTTAAACTCTGCACATTTCCGTAGAGTAGCATCAGCTCTCAGCTGTCTGGCTTTTGTTAAACATTCTCTAGAGTTTTCACCCTTTCATACTTATCTTTCTTTTCACAAAATATGCATTTCTTCTCAAACACACGGCTGGGAGAAGCGCTTGGCTGTCGACCAGAACTCCTTCTGTCTTCCTTTTCTGCTCCTTTCTCCCAGGTCATAACAACATCGTTGTTTTGTTCTTGAGCTTGAATACGCTCCAAATCTCTTTTCATAGTAAAAATGCTTCGGCATTTTCTATGATAATAAACACCCTCGGGAATTTGGTCTTCAGATTCAGCTTGCAATGCAAGAATGCCTTCGTGCTTACGAATCTTACCTGCTGTTACTAAAGTTTTCCAAGAATCAAGATCCTTCGGGGTAAGTAGGTTCCCGTTGTCATCACTGCAGTGGATTATGCAGTGGGGATCTTTTCTTGGTCTTTTACTGGGTATTTCACTATCCATGAGTGAGTACAAGCATCATTTCAAGATCTGTCATAAGTTTAACTCAATGAAAACAAGATGGCGTCCTAGTGCCAGGCCACTGACAGGGAGGCACAGGGAAACCAATATAACAGACACATTTCTCTGTAGGATATTTTATTTCCGATGCTGTCAAATGAGAATGTATTCTAGCAAACTTTTAGAAAATACCCTTCTTATTTAATGACCGATCAGGGTTTTCCAAATGATAAGATAATATATATATGTCCTTTTTCTCTTTTTACTACAGGGTACCCAAAAGTACTTCCGGTTTTTAAAACACACATAAAACGGCCAATAACCTAGTAAAACACGCAAAATATAGCTCCTAAGGTTGATAATAATTTTTAAAACTATATTGCTGTTTGACTGAAATATTTTTTTCTTTTCATGTTGTTGCTCAGCGAAAAGAAAGGTGCTGATTTTATACCATGAATAATGGGCCAGCTCATTATATCATACATCCTCCATTTCAAAGTCATGTGACACCCTTAAGCTGAGCTTCTGACCTTGTTATCATAAATATTTTTGTTCTATACCTATAGGGCTTTCAGAAAATCACTGATAGCATTTGCCACCTCAAGTGAGCCAAATCCGCCATTTTGTGATGGTCCAGCTCATTATGCATACGTCCTCCATTTCAAAGTCACGTGACACCCCTAAGCTGAGCTTCTGACCTTGCTATCATATATATTTTTGTTCTATACCTAAAGGGCTTTCATAAAATTACTGATAGCATTTGCCACCTCTAGTGAGCCCAATCCGCCATTTTGGGGCAGTTGGCTCATGGACTATAGTGTATCGTCAGCGTATAACATTACTTTGCAGTGCTAGAGACAGTTGGCAGGTCATTGACATAAATAAGAAATAGCAAAGGTCCCAAGATGCTTCCCTGAGACTCCCACCGTAACAGCTAGCCAAGGACTTGAGAAAATTTTATTTATTGCCGTGACTTGAGTTCGATAGATAGGACGGAAACCAGTCGATGGCTCTGCCATTGAGACCAGTATTCTTTAATTTACTCAGGAGTATTCGATGATCTACAGTGTCGAAAGCTTTGCCGAGATCCAGGACGACTGCACCAGTAACAAAACTGCTGTTGAGCTTATTCAAGAACTGGTCGGTAAAGTGAGCAAGAGCAACACCAGTAGATAGCTTGGGTCGAAAACGAAACTGTTCGGGTGCAAGGATCTTATTTTCTTGAAGATAATCATAGACCTGTAGGTGTACGGCCCGCTCGATTATCTTGCTCAGGGTACTGAGATAATATTGTAATCGTCTATAGTTGTTCGTGCTAATTCGATCACCTCTCTTGGACAATGGTATAACTTTTCCTTTTTCCAAACAGAAGGAAATATAGCAGAATGTAGAGATCTGTTGAAAATACGAGTTAAACAGGGGGAAATAACCGCAGCACTGTCTTTTAGTAAGCGTGCACTGATCCGGTCAAGACCAATAGCTTAAGTTAGCCGCAAGACTGCGGTGGGACGAAGTGACGTAAAAAAAAGGCCACAGGAATTAATGTTAACAAATTTTAATACATTTTCTGAACAAAGTACATCTGAAAGATGTTTTTGAGCCCAAATGTGTTTTTCACTCGGGTATCCCTTTAAAAGAACTTTCACGATCAAGACGACTTCCACTGACGGTTATGGATAAGGGTCGGATAAGGCAGTGAATGACTTCAGACGGCGGCTGCTCCCAAATAGTAAGAACTTTGACTTAGTACAGTTTAGGGTGAGCAGGTTACCAGTGGGTAACGGATTGTAGATCAGTGTTCAAGTAGTGTTCGATATCCTGAGCTGATTTAGCGGAGTAGTAGATTAGTGTATCGTCAGCGTATAACATTACTTTGCAGTGCTTGAGACAGTTATGCAGGTCATTGACATAAATAAGAAATAGCAAAGGTCCCAAGATGCTTCCCTGAGACTCCCACCGTAACAGGCCAAGAACTTGAGAAAATTTTATTTATTGCCGTGACTTGAGTTCGATAGATAGGACGGAAACCAGTCGATGGCTCTGCCATTGAGACCAGTATTCTTTAATTTACTCAGGAGTATTTGATGATCTACAGTGTCGAAAGCTTTGCCGAGATCCAGGACGCCTGCACCAGTAACAAAACGGCTGTTGAGCTTATTCAAGAACTGGTCGGTAAAGTGAGCAAGAGCAACACCAGTAGATAGCTTGGGTCGAAAACGAAACTGTTCGGGTGCAAGGATCTTATTTTCTTGAAGATAATCATAGACCTGTAGGTGTACGGCCCGCTCGATTATCTTGCTCAGGGTACTGAGATAATATTGTAATCGTCTATAGTTGTTCGTGCTAATTCGATCACCTCTCTTGGACAATGGAACAACTTTTCCTTTTTCCAAACAGAAGGAAATATAGCAGAATGTAGAGATCTGTTGAAAATACGAGTTAAACAGGGGGCAATAACCGCAGCAGTCTTTTAGTAAGCGTGCACTGATCCGGTCAAGACCAATAGCTTTGTTTGTTTTTAATGTTCGCAATTGGTGGAAAACAAAGGCTTCCTCAATGTGAAAATGCACGCAGTCGCCTACATTTTTACCGTTCTCTGCAAAAACACAACGTGAAAACCCCAAATTGTATGTTTTAAAGACAACGCGAACGTAGAAAGTAAATAAAATCATTTATCGTTAGGCGGGAACGGAACTCCTATAGTCATTATATTTTTCGAAAATCTGGTTGTGAAAAACAATTCAAGGCGAACAAGGGAAATAATAAACACCAAATTTTGGGAGAATTTTTTTCTACGTCCCGTCGTCACTGCCGTCCTGGTTGCTTAAGGTGCCTAATGGTGACTTTTGGTACGTTCTGAAGGGAAACAAAGGCGGGAAACGGGTGGGGGTCCCTGCAGCAAAGCTAGCAATGCTGGCCTTCACCACACCGCATCAGTTTCTCCAAACGGTGTGGCCAAAGATTGTGGCTGCGAAGAATTATCTTCTATCAAAAGCGAGAGGGTCATAATGGATCTGGCATGGAGGAGATGTCTGCACAGTGCACCATTTTAGATGACTTCAGTGTGAAGTCTCTTGGGGATGTCTTTGAGAAAATTTATTTGGAGCACAATGGCCAGGTGCTTTTGAAATACAGCCCCACTGCTAGTGCCAAAGAGCTATTTTTCAAATATTCTAAGCCAAACGAAGATGCAACATTGAGCCAAGGGGCTGCCACAGGTGGAAGCGTAGTCTGTGCACCAAGCTCGAAAAAGACAAAGAACACTTTGCGTGTAATGTAGCCTTGAACATTCATGTACTGTATCATCACCTTTCAAAAGGTGCTTGCCTTGGAGAGTGGTCCAACCCCCCCTCCCCCCCAAAAAAAATTACCACACAAACAATGCAAATGGTCTTGTTGAAACAATGAAGGTAGTCCAGAAACTGCGAGTACTTCCACACTCACAGAACGTTTGTGCAGATTGGTGCCCATGTGACATATCCCATTGCCAGAATATTATAGGTACTGTTCAAATTTTAGCCAGGCCAATTACAAAGTCATGCATGTCACACGGTCGTGTACACAAGCACTGTTTTAATTAAGGCACCAAGCTAAGTGTGAATAACCCACTTTCGATATATGCTTCCTGGCAAACGATTCAAAACAGATGATCTCAAAACCAATCCACAGCACTTCTACAAGACCTTTATTCCGGCCTTCTTAGGGTCAAAGAAGAAAAAATGCACTGATATGAAATTGAACATGTAATTTAACAGATTCGGAAAAGAGTTATCAAGCCTGGGCACTTCGGAGGGATAATTGATGTCCGTGGATTCTACTGCGGCCGAGTAAACGCCAATGGGTTGGATATTTTATGTAAAATTCGGCTTCGAGTGAAGGCCGTCGTTGGATCGAGTGTGCAGCCTTCCCCTCTGGTTAGAGGGGTGAAGCGCTTATGACTCAAGACTTCCATAAAACACCGTTCTAGAGCCCTGAACACTTATAGGACAGCAAAACAACTTCTCCCTTTATTTACTTTGTATTACAGAAGATCTGTAACTAAATTTACGTTATTATTCCCAGTTTAAACCAGTTAGCGTATTCAACACGCTTCTCGATAACACCTGGTCTGTTGCGCTCATGCAGCTGGTAATGGTCTAGCAAGTTTAATGCGCATCATCCCATCAAGAGCTTTCGCGATAGTCATGTCATGTACGATAGGTTTTTTTGGCTGTCTTCTTCGAAGCTCTTGGTTAATTTGACCGAGAGTAAGCTGATTATGTCACTCAGGCAGTCTCTCATTTCATCATCTACTTTTATTGATATTCGTTGTCACAATGCTTCTTGCTGTAGATCTGTTATCGGCTAATGTATCTGCAACCAAAAGATAGTCTTCATGATCGTCTTCGAAGGCCCTTACTATCCTCCACGATGTTGGTTGCGTCTTCTACCCGCCATTTCTAAAAGAACGATTTGCACAACTTTGTTTCTGAATTTAAGGTGCCTATAACCCTTCTTGCTAGTTTTATAGCTATGAACCTTCTTAAAGTTTTGAATTATTCTGTGAAGAAAATGTTGGCTTACACAGAATACTCCATGTTCTACGCTTGTTTGAAATCGTGTAAATTTGACCTTTCCTGACCCATGACCGAGCGTCATCTCATTAATGCATTATTCTCCATGGCACCTTTTTATCACAACAAAAGAAAAAAGTAATTTTAGTCAACGTTTAAAGCATTGCTTCAAATGATTGCAAAGTCGAATTAATTACATGACGTCAAGATGATGTCCACCCAGGAATCGACCCAGGCTTTTACTTACCCGGTCATGGATCAGGAAAGGTCAAATTTACACGATTTCAAACAAGCGTAGAGTATACACTGTAAACCAAAACTTTCTTCACAGAAGTACTCCAAACCTTTCGAAGGTTCATAGCTATAAAAATTGCAAGAAGGGTTATAGGCACTTTAAGGTTACCTGTTGTTTTTCTTCAAAATCCTACGTGAAAAAAACATTACGCAATTGAAATTGTATTGTTGTTAACGATTATAATAATGGTGGTAATGATGCTCATTGACATTAAAGAATGTTATTCCCACTGAATTGAAACTTTATTGGCGTTAATGAATGTTGGCCTTAATGCAAAAATCCTTAATGAACATGTCAATAATTTAAATGATTCTTCATTCGCTAAAATGATTTCACTTTCGCGTTAATCAAAAGTTCTCAGACGCTAATAGTAGTAGGAGAGGCACCGAATTAAGCCCCTTTTTTAAGGTGTTATGCTAATTTTTAAGGTGTTATGCTAAATTTTAAGGTGCGCTCATTAATTCAGATGAGGGGTAGCGATGAGGGAGGAGGAGGAGGGAGGAGGAGGGAGGAGGAGGAAGGAGGAGGAGGGAGGAGGAGGGAGGAGGAGGGAGGAGGAGGGAGGAGGAGGGAGGAGGCGGCGGGCGTTGGCGGGCGTTGACGCCCGTTGACGGGCGGCGGGCGCTCAGGGCTTATGGGCGTTGACGGGCGGCGGGTAGTAAAACCTATTATTGCTTTGGAGCTTCAGATAAGTTTAGTTGTAAGGGAGTTAATAAGAGATGTAATGAGATCGATAAAGAAAACTATCTAAATGTGTTGCTCGGGTATCAATAAGGGTTTTCGTGTTGTCAACAACACTATGTATACTTGTCCGGTGTCGAATTGTGGATCAAAATATTTAGTGAAACTTTCCAATCATTTGTCGCAAGTACATACCTTATCACCAGAGGAGCACAAGTATTATTTACAAGAAGCAACATTACAAAAACCTAAAGTGGTTCGAGTTTATAACCAATCAGCTAATTCAAGACTCATTTCAGATAGTATAAATAGGTTTTCTTTATTAATTTATTAAAACGATCAGCTATCTAATTACAAGTATTTTATATCCCTTTCATCTACCCAAGAATTAAAACTCTCGGAATACCCCTTCCACTGGACAAGGTATTCAATCACGCTTTTTTAAGACTTTTTCTACCCGGTAGAAATCATCTTATACTCTTATCACCTTGAAACGAGGATAAAACATTTAATAGCTAAACTGCATTAAACACAAACAACAGATCAGGTGCGGGCATTTCGTTTATTGATACTTGTCGGACATGTATGCTTTGTTAATTATATATACAGTAGTATATAATGTTGTCAAATCAAGTCTATATATTAGATGTGTAGTCAGTACATTTCCTCTATTCTTAACATATGTCTTAAAGAAAATTTAGGTATCATTTACGTAGAGAAACGCCTTCGAGTGATTCTTACATATTAATCAGTCCTCTTTATACACCCTCACGTTTTCCGAACGGGATTATATAACTTGTTTATATAACATAACGCATTAATTCCTACCCACTTGTGTACATTCCGTAACGCTACAAAATATATTTGCTTTTCGACTCTCTGTAACTCGGCTTCGTAAAATGTTATCCATGATAGTCCTTTAAACGATAGACAGGTGGCTGTCTTGGTATTCTTTCAGATATGGTAAATATCTCTTCGGTCTAGTTTGGAAAATAACCTAATACAAGGATAACGCGTGTTTTATTCTTTACGAATAGAGTGTAGCCTGGGAATGACAAACTACTTGTTTTCCCCTTCTAATTGTTAGCTTATCCAAGTTAAGCAGCATTTGTCAACAAGAAAAAAAATCAATGAAACATAAATTAGTGTAATTTTGTAACACGGTACATTATATCAACCCAAGAACTGAGAAATAAGAAAGTTATCAACTCCGCGACGATAAGGAAAACGAACTGTAAATTGGTGTTTTTGAGATTGAATAAACTTGTTTTGGTGGTGGTTTCTATTCGTATGGTAATTATAGTTCAGTTTCAGAGAAGAATTTACATTTCAAGAGTTTTCCTCAAAACAATAGGCTCTTCAGTTATCGCTAATCCCTAAGAACAATAGCAGAGTTGATCTAATGAGTCACAGTGGATTTTGTATACAATTATCTTGAGTTATTAAATGTAAAGGAAAATAATAAAGACAGTTTAGAGCCTATCACGAGTAGTTTGTTCTTACTATTTACGCTACAAAGGGTTTAGATATTGCGAGATATTTATTACTTGTTTCATTCAACTAAGAATGTATTCAGGGCCGATCGCTCCTGGTTTTAGAGACGACCCCAAATAATAGGCTTTGCCCAAACATACCCGAATTAATGAGCGCGCCCTAAAATTAGAATTTCGAATTAATGCGTACGCCCTAAAAATAATTCCTTAATTAATTCAATGGACAATAGGATTGTGACGTCATCCTAATTAATGCATACGCCCTAAAGATAGGGCGTACGCCCTAATTAATTTATGTATGACCTAAGACAATAAGACTGTGACGTCATCTGAATTAATGAGCGCACCTTAAAATTTAGCATAACACCTTAAAAATTAGCATAACACCTTAAAAAAGGGGCTTAATTCGGTGCCTCTCCTACTACTGCTAATGAAAATTTATTTCCTGGTAATGAAGGGCAAACGGTGTAGTAGCTGAGTAACTTACTGTTATCCTGTCTAACCTTATAATGTTCAAGATTATGTTAAAATTTCCACATTCTACCGACCATAGCTCACTAGATATTTAGGTGTGTTTGTTCTCCGCACATTCACATTACGTGTTCTGCACACAATTTATTAGCTATGGGCAATATGTACATGAATACTGCTTTAACCAAGTCTAAACTGAGATCCCTCAGTAATGATCCCATTTACGAAGTTAAGGAAAATATAAAAAAATTGGAAACGTTCTTCATAATTTGCTTTTCTGTCCTACCAAGTTTTTATTATACTCGGTAATGGAAAGAAATGTCACATCACTATATCTAGACTAAAGCAATACTGCAATGTTGCTATAACAGATGCCGATGTGCAAGAATTTCAGCAGCAGTTAATGGTCTTGCATCTTCAGAAATGCGCCTAATCGGAGGCTGGGGAACACTTTCATGAGCGATGCAGGTAAGGGATTCTTTGGCAAAGAAATCATCACTCAGTTTGTCGAGTCTTGATTCGAGTCCAGCAGGAATGTCTCTCTTCTCAGGATCCTTCAGGCTGTCATCAGATGAAACATCAATATCAGGAACTAACTGAGCGGCCTCTCCCAATGAGGCCGTGTGGTACCTGGGAAACAACAGAAAAACAGATATCTGTTATATTCATAATCATATTTATGCCAATCGCATGTTGAGATGAATATGTCCACCTACATATCCCCAACGGGCATAAAACACGATTTCATCAAGGAAAAGCCAGAAATTGAACAAAATGTCATTAGCATCTACGAATTGGTAATTATTACTTTGTATAGATTGGTGATAAAGTGCCTATCGACATTTCGTATAATTAAAAATATATTTGCAGAGCGCAAAGAGTCTAAGAGTCGAAGTTAGGCATAATTGCCAAAATCCGTTAAAGAGATGCTAATTACATGCGTAACGTCAGTTGGTGTGCACAATTATATTCACAAAAGTAACAATATGACAAACGGCAAGGTTTCTTTGAGAAAAAAAATGAGACAGCAACGCCCCTCAGTAAGAAAAATTAGACAAAAAACGCAGTATTTAGTCGTATTTACGGAGACGAACATAGATATACACATTAATTGACGTCACGCATGTAATTAGCGTACTTTAACGGCATAAAAATTGTCGCATGAATTTTGGCAATTATGCCTGACTTCGACACGAAAAAAATATATGTTTGTGCTCTCCAAATATATTTTAAATTGCACAAAATGGCCAATGGAAGACTAAAATTTAATGATAAAATAAAAACGGTCGAATTTTTCACTTCATAGGCACTTTAAATCCAACAATTTTACAATAGTAATAACAATATAGTGAAAGGAATAAATTAAGTGGTAATAATTTTGTGAGTTAGTTACGGGGCTAATAAAATCACCACTTATTTTATGTATGATGTGATCTTTCATCGCTAATATGTAATAAAATAGGCTTGTGTAATCAAATGAAGAAAAAAATGGATTTTTGATAAAAATCCGATCTAATTCGTATGAGTTTGAGGTTATTACATTGAAAAAGATAATGAAATTCAGTACCTGTTATTTTCTATTTAAACATATTTCTCGCTACGTTAACCCCAAGAGCAGCACTACTGCGCACTCATCAAGGGGGTTTACATAAAAATTTGAGAATGGCCTACAATATAGAAAAAGAAAGAGTATACGTAACAAGAATTAGGTTGAAGCAGTGAATCGCCCAGTGTCTGAATAATGTAACTTTGAACTCGACGAAAAAAACTGAGATTGAGTTTTAAAATTCACTGAAATATCACTAGGCCCATAAATAAGAAGAGCATACTTTTGAGAGTCAGTAGCTTCAACCCAAGTATATATATACTTTATTTAATCACGGAAATCTCTTCATACATACGCTTTTCCAGAGAGCCGTGATAATTACCTAAATGTATTACCTAAAAGGCGAGCAGCCGAGGCAAAGAGCGAAACTCTCAGAGGCGCATGGTTGAGGCAGACACTGATCTGTTTAGGACGAATCTGAACCATCGTATGGAGAAGTTTGTACTGTTGGGTTGATCAATAAACATAAAAAACTCAAAAGGACGGTCAGACTGATATCGTATCGAACTACAACCGGCTCTGGGCTAAGGGATTAACAGAAAGGAAACAATAATTTGCAAATATATTTGTTCTCACGGGCATTAGACAAAAATCATTACCAGACCTCAGAGGATACCGAGATTGTGTACACACAATCTATTTTGAAAAATAAAACTAATTTATGTTGATACCTTCTAGAGCTCAGGCTCTCCCAAGCAAGTTCTTTCAATAGCCTTCTTTGACGACTGGTTCCTTTCATTGCGCCTGTGACTATTTTTGCTGCTTCGTATTGAATATCTTCTCACAGCTGACAATCCGATTCAGTGCAACTGTCCCAAATCACGTCAGCATATTCCAAGTTAGATGTAACAAGGCATTTGTACAAAATATTCAAAGTTCCCCTGTTTAAATTAAATTTGATAGATTTGAGAATATTTAATTTCTTAAATGCTTTTCAATGAATAACTGAAATTTGCTTGCTCCAAGAAAGGTCAGAAGTGAAAGTGAGACCCAAATGCGTATGACTATTAACCTCTTTAATAACTTCCCGGTCCATGATACAAGGGGGTGAATTTGTTTAACGCGTTTTGAAGAAAAAACAATAGATCTAGACTTGGAAGCGTTCATGGTCACTAGCCACTTAGATCAGTGACCAATAAGACATGTTCTCAAGATCAGAGTTTAACTTATGATTAGAACCCTAATTAGAACTTACTATATCAAGCAAAGAAGTATAGTCAGCATATAAAAACGATTGACAGGATATATTCTGCGTAATATCATCGATGTAAATTAAAAACAAGAGGGCCTTAGAACGGATACTTGTGGAACACCAGCGTTGATCCTTGTCCAGTCAGAGCACTGACCCTCAGTAACAACGCGCTGTTGTCTATCAGACAAAACAAGACTTAATCCAACTTAATAACGGGTCACGAACACCGATGGATTCTAATTTATAAAGCCTTGCTGGCGTCTAAAAAGACCATTCTAGTCTCTAAGACCTTTTTCCAAAGCGTTATATATTTGATGACCAATATAAATTAACTGATTAATGGGAGATGCGCCACGACGAAAACCAGACTGAAAATCATGAAGATAACCAATGTAAATAAGGAAGTTGTACAGCCGAAACATACTATATTTTCACAAAGCATGTTTATACATGCCAACAAGGAGACTGGACGATAATTAGTTTTTAACTCGCGATTGTCTTTTAAAACAGAGGTACATGTAGGACATTCGCGAGTTTCCACTGAGGCGGAAAATGGCCAAACGAAAACAATCTGTTAATGATTCTGGTGAATGACTGAACAAGCCCCTGGAACACATTTTAATAATTCTGTTACCGATTCCATCATAACCGCAGGCTTTAGCGGGTTCCAGAGAGTCGATTAAAACCCTAATTTCGCTTTCAGAGGTGACCACAATAGATATTAACTTTGAAGATTGAATATAACACATTGAAGGAAGCTCGACTACATACATACATACATACTTTATTTATACACGTAAGAAACCATCAGTAATAGCATAACATTAAAAATTAAAAAGAATGCCTACTGCTTTACATGTTTGACGTGTCTTTTAAGATTGTAATTACAATAGTGTATCTTTACGTAGTTTAGTTCTAAAAATATTAACTGTATCAGATAATCTGATATCCTCAGGCAATGAATTCCAAAGTTCAGCCCCGTTATAGCAAATTCGTTTTATGCCAAAATTAGTCCGGGATTGTGGCATAGATATTTTGGAACTCGCACCTCTCAGATAATATTTTAAGGCTGAGTTTCGTCTTTTAAACTTCTTAGTCAAGTATGCGGGAGCCAGACCGTGCAGGGCTTTGTACATTAGGATAGCCTTTTGGGTGGCTCTCTGACTATCGAGCCTTTTCCAACTGAGGGTGCCCAAGAGATCATCGATATGAGTCTGGAATGGGAGATTTGTCAGTATGCGGGCTGCACGATTTTGTAGTTTCTGAAGTTTGTCTGCCAACCCTTTTAAGTTACCCCAGACGCAACTACAGTAGTCAAAATGAGATTGAACTAGGGATTTGTATACACTCATTAATGCTTTTTTTATAAGCTTTTCTATATGAGTGTCCCAAGACAGCGAATCGTCAAGGTGTATTCCGAGATACTTAAAGTGCACCTAACCTCTTTTGCAATTTTTATACATATGAATCTTTGAAAGGTTTTGAATACTTCAGTGAAGAAAGTTTTGGCTTACAAAGAATATTCTATGTTCTAGGCTTGTTTGAAATGGCGAACATTTGACCTTTCCGGCCACAAGACCGCGTAAGAAAAAGCCTGGGTCGATTCTGGATCTTACGTCACCTCATTAATGCATTATCCTCTATGGTGCCTTTCTATCACAACAACATCGATATATAGAGAATTTATACAGTCTGTGAGTTGTTGGTAAAGAAAACAGTTATTTGAGACAAAATGCTAAATATTTATTCAACTTATTGCAAAGTCGAATGAATTAGATGACGTAAGATCCAGAATCGACCCAGGCTTTTTCTTACGCGGTCATGGGTCAGGAAAGGTCAAATTTTCACCATTTCAAACAAGCCTAGAACATAGAATATTCTTTGTAAGTCAAAAATTTCTTCGCAGAAGTACTCAAAACCTTTCAAAGATTCATAGGTATAAAAATCGCAAAAGTGGTTAGGTGCACTTTAACCGACAACACCATTTTGATATCCCTATCACCAACCGAAAACACCATATCCGAAGGAAGACATTGTAGCTTTTGCTTGGAGCCTATAAGCATGATCTCTGTCTTAGATGTGTTCAGTGTAAGCTTATTGGCACCAAGCCATTTGCTCACCTCTTCAATATTTTCAATAACTGAGTGTTGGATCTGGTCATGTTCGGTTCCAGTGGTGGCGAGGATTGTGTCGTCAGAGTACATTCGAGTAGTTGCATTGGGTAAGCATTTAGGCAAATCGTTAATATAAATTAAAAACAATAGTGGTCCCAAAATAGAACCAAAGGGACGCCACATGTGACGGCTTTGGTACTAGAGGACTTGCCGTTGACGTGGCAATTTTGTTGTCTATTATATAGATATGTTCGAAACCTCTGTAGTGATATACCCTTAATTCCATACCATGAAAGCTTTCGTAGGAGTATTTGATGATCTACAGTGTCAAAGGCTTTTTGGAGATCTAGAAATGTGACAGCATTAATAAGCCCAATATTTCCGTACCAATCATCGGTCGCCTCTAGCAACGCCGTAACTGTTGAGTGTTGCTCCCGAAATCCAGATTGATATTCCGTTAAGAGATTGTTTGACTGAATATAATCGTAAAGCTGGTCACAAATTAAACGTTCAAAGACCTTTGAAATAGCCGTAATAACGGAAATTGGTCTGTAGTTGTTCGATCCGATCTGCTGTTTTGTTAAATAGCAGTTACTCTTGCTAGCTTCCACTGGTTCGGGAAGATTCCTGATCTAATAGGCAAAATAGTCAAATAAATTAGCTTTTTCCTGGGAATGACTTATAAGAACACAGTTCCGTCAGTGATCGTTGGAATCGAAGAAGCCGTGTGGCCCGTAGAAAAACGCTTTGCTATCGACCGCCACTTCTTAGAACAAAGATTAGGATCGGATAACGATTGGTTCACTTTTTTGTAGAAATTTGACTTAACTCTGCGAATAACTGCAGTTTTGTAATTCCTTTGAATTCTATACTTCTCCAAGTAGATCGATGCTTCAAATTATTGTGAATTTTCAAAAGCCTATCACGCTTTCGTAACGCCTTTCGAACAACCGAATTCATCCATGGTTGTTCACGTGGCCTAATAACAACCTTTTTATGAGGAATGTGGCTCTCAAGAACACCCCTTAACCTGTTATGCCACTCAGAATAGATTGAGTCAATATCATAATTGTTAGAAAAAAATGCGTTCGTTGTTCAAACTATAGCAATTAGCGCAGAATTCAAAACATCAGTGTTAACATTACTAAAGTTCCAAATTTCCCTAGAGAATGCTTTAGGCTTGTGTACAGAAATACTAAGTTTACCTAAAATGACAGAATGGTCGCAATTGTACGGCGGACTTAAAGTTGAAGTATTAACAAATAGATCCGGAGCATTGGTTATAATAAGATCAAGAATCGAACTAGTACTGGCGGTTATTCTTGTAGGTTCTCAAATTAATTAAAATAAATAGTTAGCATGCAAAAACCTATGCAAACGAACACCGGCGTCAGTATTATCCAGAGGGATCAAAGACTAAAATGGGCGTTAAAGTCACCAAGAATGATAACAATAGAATTAGGCGTTAATGAGTTCCGAAGCATACCCAGAGAAACTGAAAAACCTTAACCCTTTGGCGACGGACCCTGCAAATATCGGTCCAATTGGAACAATATGAAGCATGTACCTGGAAAATATTATTGCATCACATCTAGACATGCTGGAAAGACGATTTTGCGATATTATTTGGAGGGATGAATGACTTCAAAGTCAGAGCTGTAACAGGGATCGCTTGACTCTTCCACTTTGGAGAAAAGCCCATTTGTTTTGGGGATCGTTTTTCGTTTTCGATTTTCACGAATTTTGAGAGCTGAAAATCGGCTCCAAAAATCCTTCCCATTCGCACTTGAAATCAGCACAAAATCAGCACTCAGTCGTTACAGTACCTTCTTTAATCTTTCCAAACACCAGGTTTGTTTGCACAAAACACACCAAGCGACTGTGAACCACGCTATTCTTAACGCTGCATTTCTCTCCACCACGTTTTCCTGCACCCACCTCCAATTGTATGCTGGGTAATGGACGAAAATTCCACAAGGGTCCCCCCTCTGGGACTCCTAGGCCTGTAGGTTCTTTTGCCCCTACAACCAAGAGCGGTGATTTGGGCCCAAGCCGTTCCTTTAAAGTGACAAAAACACATTCTAATAGATTTGGCAGGGGAAAAATATCACTAACTGCAGAATTTGGATTTCATTGAATATTTTTCTCAAAGCACAAACCGACAACAGAAAAAAAACGTAAACTCCCCTCACAAAGCCTACTAAAAGCAAGCCAAATACTGAGAAGCACGGATGACAAGCTGGTAGTGCCGCTCCCCCGCACCGACGTTTACAAAAGGAGTTTGAGTTACAGTGGGGCGGTACTGTGGAATAGCTTGCCATCAGACCTTAGACAGACGTCATCACTGACAACTTTTAAATCTCAAATACGCTGCCATGATTTTTCGGGGTGAGCACTTAAAGACACGGCATCCTTGTAAAGCAGGGTAATTTTATTTATTACTAGAAGTAATCATAGATTATCAAAGTGCGTTCGACATATTTTTTGAAAGAGAAAGCACTGTGGTAACAGTCTGAAAAGCTGAAAAATTTCTGCAATGATGTGGACAGTATACGTAATCCTGATCAAAAGTGCTTGTTTTTTAACTAATGTGAAAATTTTGATGTCTTGACTTATATGTTAATAATATACAAGGGGATGCATCTGGGTATAAAACTGTAATTATCTTTGTGTAACATTAAATCATTGGATGCGATGCTTATGGGGCTATATGTATACTGTGTGTTTTATATGGTTATGGCATTGATTTGAGAATTAGTAGCACATTTTGCTGTGTGGTATACAGTGTAAAGCAATAATTGAAGTTAGTGTAAAACACAAATCAACTCAGGCTATAGCTACATACATTTACATACATAAATGCATACATGAACTTTATTTGAGTGTCAATAGTATTTAGCTGTAAAGCTAATTGGGGACACTATATTACAGGATATATAAAATACAGCATATTACAGGATATATAAAGGGATTAATATAAAGTACGTATAAATAAATATTACTATTCAGATGTGTATAAACTGAATTCCAGTTCCTAGAACATAAACTATATATGCATGTGTATAAAGTACAGCCCATGCAGTTCCTTCGATTCAGATCATTCACATTATGTTTCCCGGGTATTTTTCAAGTGAGAACAAGCTTAAGGTTGGCTGCAAAATATTGAGCGCCATTGTTAGTTACAGAATAATTTATGGTCAATGTTGGCTTTGATCGCTTTGATCAGCCTTGTTTCAGGTCCGTTAGAAATTCAATGTAGATTAATTGAACGTCAGCAATGAAGTCAGTACTTTAAATTTACCTTGTACTGTGTTGGTATTCCAGTTCCTTGGCATATCAAAGTGTCGGTATAGATTAACTCTCTGTCTGAATGTAGTGTTAATTTGAATCCGTTAATTTGTATAATCAAGATGTACACAGTGTCGCAACTCACACAAGATACGGCGATTACGGGTATCTAGAAAACTCAGACCTTGTTTCTCTTCAGCCAGGTCATCTTACTGTTTGTAGTTTCGGTATCTGTATGTAGAGCGAAAAGCAGAATCCAGTACAGCGAGCAAGCCAACAGAATTCACTCGGTTGTTTACAAATTATGGTGAGTTGATTTGACTCGGTTCTCTGTTCATCGCTGTCGTCGTCACCGCGCCGACAAAACAGTAGTATTTAAAAAGCTTCTTGACAACTCACACTGAAATATTAATATCCATGTATTCAGCCTTCAGGTATGATTTATAGCATCTTGACCATTTGCAGTTTTGGTATCGGCAAACCGAACAGCACAATTCAATGCAGCGAGCAAGCCAACAGCATATTTTTTTCGATTGCACATTCACTCGGTCTCGGGTTCAGCATAAATAAATAATTATGGCCGAGTTGAATGTTCAAGGTCCTCCAGATGTACTACACACTTTCCTCAGGCTTTGCTTAATTGTACTTGCGAACCTTTGAAACATCATTGCATTGGATTGTCGGAAAATAAGGCAAGTAACTAACCGATCGCGACCATGCTGCCTTTGCTGGCATTCACCAAAATGGCCGCTCGCATCGTGTACGTGTAGTTACCAGTTCCCCGGCCGAGATAATTTATTCTAAAAAGTACAAACATACAAGAGGACGGACGGATATACACAAATCTCGATTTCTTTCGCCTGGGGAAGCACAGGTAGCCCACACAGGACCACAGGGAGTCCACTGCAAGATTAGTATGCGTTCTCCTTCGTCGAACGCAATTAGTTTTTATCATATTATAGTAGTAATTATTTATATTAGCTATAGTCATTAGTATATTTAGATACCATAGTATATTTCTATTTCCATAATTGTATTTTTATCACTCCTGAAGGACCTACCGTGTATAAATAAAGTTATCTTATCTCTTATCTTATCTTTTCAACGATCCTCACACTTAATGATGTTCTCTAGCTCTCTTACAGTGAGCAGATTTCATTGGAAACCCTACAGAAGTTGCAATACCTACCGTCGACGAGTACGCAGAATTCTCCCAAATGGCATTGTGGGGAAAGTTTGAGCCCTTGGCTTAAAAAGTCAGCAGTATTTAACTACCCCGGGCTAGCCAAACTTGAACTGAGGGGGGAGGGTTGAGTTAGCACACAAGAATTCACCAATTGAGCTCAAACACGTTCAGTTGTCAAAGGGTTAAAGAAAGTAGATAAAGAATCTTGACTGTTGTTCGGAGGTCTATAACACACCACCATAGTATATAATAATAACAATAACAATAACAATAATAACAGTTCTTATACGCATTATGCATGCCTCAATGCGTTTACAAGTTTGAATGTAGTATAACTAATAATATATATGTCAAATTTACAATGTCAGGTATATATATTATATAAAAAGATATAATGTACATACACGAAATTAAACTATTCTATAAGAATTAAAAAGGTGGGTCTAAAGAAGATATATAATGTACATACACGAAATTAAACTATTATATAAGAATTAAAAAGGTGGAACTTAAGAAGATATATGGCAGGTAAACCATATAAAAGTGAATTACAAACATCAAGCTTGGTCGTAATAAATGCATGTACTAGACGTCCAGTGCTGGACCTGCTTAAATACTTCCTTATTCTACCTATATGTTTGGGCGAGTGTAAAGCAGATCGACATACTTTGTTAACATGACGAAACATAGTCAAATAACGATCGAAAATGACGCCAAGGTTACGAGCCTCATTTGCAGGTACTAGACTATGTTTACCAAGTATGATGCTAGAGATAGGCTCAAACTTACTGAACCGAGAGGAGAAATGGACTACTTCCGTCTTAGATGGATTACAGGCAAGTTTGTTTGCAAGGAAAAAAGTATGAACGCCAACTTTTTTAATGTGGTACCCAGACCGCGCGCGGCCGCGATCTGCATATGTATTGTGAGTATCAGTCGGAGAAGGAGTGAAGAAGAAGCCAACAAACTCAAGGCTCAAACTTACTGAACCGAGAGGAGAAATGGACTACTTCCGTCTTAGATGGATTACAGGCAAGTTTGTTTGCAAGGAAAAAAGTATGAACGCCTACAACTTTTTTAATGTGGTATCCAGACCGCGCGCGGCCGCGATCTGCATATGTATTGTGAGTATCAGTCGGAGAAGGAGTGAAGAAGAAACCAACAAACTCAAGGCTCAAACTTACTGAACCGAGAGGAGAAATGGACTACTTCCGTCTTAGATGGATTACAGGCAAGTTTGTTTGCAAGGAAAAAAGTATGAATGTCTTGAATACAAAGATCCAAGCTATCCAGTGATGACTGCCTAAACGCAGGATTCATCGTAATGTAGAGTTGCGAATCGTCTGCATAAAGCATACAATCGAGGCCATGTGACTTAATGTCTTGTAAGGGGGCAAAATACAATATGAATAGCAATGGGCCCAATACCGAATAGCGCAGTCTCAGTGCTATGGTACTGCTGATATGCCGCTTGTAGACTGGGGTAGAGTTTGTTAGCCACAAGGTAATTGCGGGACCACACCGCGGCAAAACGTCACGCGCATGCGTATTTGCTATTTCTTGTCCGTGCGCGGCCGCCCCCAGTTTCCCGCGAAAACTGAAATGAAACAACAGGCATATGCCGTGATTTTAACGTTTCTGCTTAAAAGTATTCATTTGTGAACTGTTTTCTCAAAAACTAAGAAAACTACTTAAAGTGCCACTACGACGAAAATTTACCATTTCGATTTGCCACTTTTTCACTGTCTATAGGTCAACCAGTATTAGAAATATCCGAAATAGTAAAAAATATTCCCAAATGGGTATCTTAAACATACACTTAACACGACAACCTCGTGGCGCGAAATAGCGTGCATAAAAAAGTAGCCAACCTCGCAAAGATAAATATAACTTTCTTCTTATGTACGTGAAGACGTTTTTCGTAGAAATATGCCTCCAGGCGTTGTGTTCTGCAGGCGAGCGTTAAGTGTATGACATCTTTCCGGTGAATAAACCTTTGTTTAAAGCTGAACAAAGGGCACGGCTTCCAGTAATGGCGGACGTGTAGATTCAATATTCGAAGCTAAAAAAATTAGACTTCCTGTCGTTGTATCGAAAAACAATTTGAACTGGTAATAATATATGAACTCTACTTTATGAATATGCAAAAACATTGATATGTCAAAATTTGATCGTAGGGGCACTTTAAAAGCTAAGCCTAAGACTTTAACAGGTTGAAGTTTTCTTAATTTGTAATTCATTGTGAGTTTACTAAGTTATAAAATTATTTACTAAAAAAGTTGAAACCCTCGGTAATTTGTATTTGATAGCAGAGCCTTCGTTCTTTTGGCCAGCGGAGCATAGCGTTTTGCCGCGGTGTGTTGTGGGACTGGCCAGCCGCAATCCGTTCAAGGACTTTCGACAGAAATGCAAGGTTCGTAATTGGTCGAAAGTTACCAAACTCGTCAGGGTCCAAGGTCGTCTTCTTGATAAAAGGAAGAACACGGCCCTTCTTGAGCACCATAGGGAATACGCCAGTCTGCAGCGACAAGTTGACAATAGCAGTAATTGCAGGAAGCACTTCATCAAGGCAATCCTTTAGAGTCCGAGTTGGAATTGGATCAAATGAACATGACTTGGAAGGCGCATCCAAGATGGTCTTGCGTACAGTTTCCATGGAGACCACACTGAATTCAGCAAGCGAACAACAACATGTGACACTGATGTTTACAGACAATTCTGGTACTTGCATACATGATAGACCCTCTAAGATTATTTATTTTGTCTATGAAATATCTGCTGAACCTTTGGGTATACCCAAAGAAATTCTAAGGATCAGACCATCTAACAATCGAAAATATGTCAGAGACAAAAAGATCACCACCACGAACAACTCTGTTCTTAAAAACAAAAGGATGAAAACCAGGAATGCACAAACAATGATCACGAACAAAATTAACATCAAGCCAAGTTTCACAAAAAGCAAACAAATCAAATTTGTATTCTAAAATTAGCATACTGATCTCATCAACTTCAAATCTGATCTTAAACTGCGCGCATTTAAATGTTCAACAAACAAAGACTTACACTGAGGACCAGGATTCAGTTTGGATGTCGTTCGGCAACAAAATACGAAGCAACAAAAATGACACAAGCGCAAGAACTAAGAACAACAAAGAAAATAACCACGGCAAAAACACATTTTGAAATTATTAAATATCCCAATGGCTGCTCTGTATTGATCCAGACTAACCCCCATTTATCATGATGTTAAAAGAGAGAATAATTGCTCTTACCTCATACTGCTGCCGAAAGATAAATATATGAGGACTTAAATAAGTAAAAAGCTTTACTTAGAAAATTATAACGAAAATACAGGTAGAAGTGAATCAGAACAGTTCAATCAATCAATCAATCAAACCTTTATTTAACCACGTTGTTTACAATCAACTTACGTTTTCATGTAAACCGTGACACACATAAAAATTTACAGAGAAAAAAATGGGCATTAAAAATGGATTATGAAATAATTTAATAATAGTAAGGCGAATCAAGTAATCCTAAGATAAGACTAAGTTAAATGCTAATTTATGCTAAGATATCCTAAGATGATACTAATTAATAGATATTAATTAAATCGTAGATCATACTAAGTTAATACTAAGGTAAATATGGCACAAGACTAATCAAGGAGATTTAGTTTCCTTAAACTTGATTTAAAAGTAGAAAGAGACTTCGATTCGCGTATTTCAATGAATCTGTTCAAAATGAGGCCAAGTTCAGATCAAGTAATGACCAAATCATCGACCTTTCTGATCACCTTTATCCTTCCACTATCCATAGTTAATAGAGTGGAATCTATTAACTATGCACTATCGAATTTGACGAAAATCTTGCCATCTGATGACCAAGCCGATTTAGTTTCCGACGGTTCTCGCACAAACTGCAGGAGTTTGGGATTGTCTTTGTTTAATCCTCTGTAATCAACAGCCTGGAACCCTTCAACTTTTTGCGTGACTTTATGATTTTCGACTTCACTTTGTATGAAACCAGTTTAACTATAATTGCTCGGGGCTATTCAGACCTTCTTGGACCGATCCTATGGCAACGATCAATATCCGAGGGGTCGATAGTAATATCGAGTTTCTGCAGAAGCTCGACAACTTTATCACCACAATTCTCATCTGGTGACTCCGCAATACCAAAAATCTGAACATCGCTTCTTCTTGAGCATTGTTCGTTGTCGTTAGTTTTCATTAATGCAACAAATTTTCATTTTCTGTGTTCTCTTGGAGTATTATTAAAACGTCCCTTTTCAATTGGGAAGCGATGAGCCTCGTGCTTTCATCTTTCTTGGTGTTTGGATACCCTGGTAAAACACTAGGTCTCGTTTTTTATATATTACATAAAGTTCTAAATCGATGTGTCTTTTCCTTTAATTATGTCATTTCTTGCTTTGTTCCAATTTTCTATGTATGTTGTTTTAATTTAGCAGTGAGAACGTATAGATCCAATCGTGGATCTTGGATTTATATTTCCTAATTTCAGTAAATGTGATAAAGTAGTAAACCACGTGCCATTATTTAGCAATTATACTTGTAAGGCTTTTGTGAGAATAGGGTTATCTTGGTGTTTAAGTAAATGTAAGAAACAATTAGCTGTTGTGGTGTAAATAGAAATGTGTAGTGGAAAACGTCCGTCAGTTGCGATGTTACAGCTGAGTTTGTGGCTGTGGAACTAACTCCAAGAATCACTTTATTAATTTTAAGGTGAAACTTTTCCCATAATAGATTTGTGTAAAATGAATTACCTTTGAATTTTGTAAATGTGTGGTGCTGTTTTGAAAAAGCTCCCAAACTTCAGTTATATAATAAAATGGGTTTAACCAGGGAGTCGAACATTTTTTGTAGGAGTACTGTACAAGTCCGCAAATAATCCCCAAAACGGACCGCAAATGATCCCGCTCCGCAAATGCTTCCCAATGGGGACCGCAAATGATCCAGTGAAAAAAACATGGAATGGCATGGAGTTACAGTCCGCAAAAATGCCCCGCAAGTGATCCCGGCTCGCAAATTGGGCTATTTTTAGATCATTTCCCCCGCCAATTAGCGGATTGCACCAGTGACGGAACAAACGATGCCTGATTAGCTGGTTTTGTTATACCAACAACATGAGTGCTACGCTTTTGTGATTTTATTCCCTTAGGAATGATTGCAATCCAAGAATAGCGGAAAACCGTTTTAAAAATAACCTAACTTGTGAAAACGCTGTGACATAGGCCTAGTATGCAGGATGGACACTCCTGGTTATGGGCTCCTGACAACCTCGTCCCCAGGGTCTTCTCGGTCAGATCCAAGATGGCGGCTATCCGAGAGAAGACCCTGGTAAACGCTGAACTGTCATGTATTCTGATTGGCTCTTCGATTATGACGCAAGGGTTGTTCTAACAATGCTTTTTATTGGCCAAACGGACTGAGTCCAGAGAGATGAACTTGTATATAGTTTAGATTGCTCAAATTTTATCAATATAACGATTTTAAGTAACCTTAAAACACGTTGTGTAGCTAGAGCAATAGATGAAGTGCATTACTGGGTAGATTTCTGGTAAGGTTCATCAGTGGGAAAGCCAGGAGAAGCCGTTAAACCTGAACATGTACTATCGATCGCTCGCCTTCAACGCTAACGGAAAATGAACGGCTTTTTAAGATTCTCTTCTAGCTTAGATACATCCTGGTAGCTTTGTGATACTCTTCCACTGTTTCTTTATCCAAGTAAACCCATTTTGAACTGTTTAGTAGACCTGTTTTCACTTCGTCGTTCGCCGCGTGGAAATACCGTTAATCGCATCTTGCTCACTCCGGATTGGGATACCTATGGTTTGTGGGCACGTCATGAACTTTTCCCATATTTAGCTTGGCTGCCATCTTAGATCGCCAAATCACGTGACAAAATACTCCCAAAATCTGGGAGTATTTGATCACGTGATCCAGCCTTTACCAGGGTCTTCTCTCTGAGTAGCCGCCATCTTGGATCTGACCGAGAAGACCCTGGGAACGAGGTTGGGCTCCTGATTACCCGTAGTATGGTGGCTTGTTTGGCCCATTCAAAATAGTTTTTTTTAAACCAGAGTTATTTTTCCAAACACAAAACATTTTTTTTGGGAAAAAAGAAAATTATTTGCTTTGGAAAAAAAGAAAAAGCAATTAAGATTGTTTTTGAGAATTGTTTTTCTTAATCCGAGTTCCTCAGTAATCCAGAGTTCTTAATCCCGAGTCCTTCGTCGACTGTTCTTATTACCAGAAACCGGTTATCCTTTTTTCTGTGTGAAAAGAATACATTTAATTTAGCACGGGGCCTCGTATTGAAACCTTTGTGCGTGCCAAGTAAAGCATATCGCGGAAGTGGGCTATTACAGACACTGCGAAGGCTGTCAAGATTGGACATGTCGCTGACGACATACGATTTTTATGGACAGGTGTGATCCGGGGTTCGCCCTCTGTTTGGTCGATAGCGTGACGTAATGGAGATTTTGATGGACATGTTTAAAGGGGGTTCCCTCCCGGAGCCAATGGTTAAAAATCATTACATCATTATTAAAATCTGTTCTTCATTTTTCTTTCATTCATACTTTAAATCCACTATCCAGCGGCAAAGATCCATGCCATTCCATATTTTTCACGGGATCATCTGTGGTCCCCATTGGGAATCATTTGCGGGACTGGGTCATTTGCGGACCTGTACAGTACCATATGCTGGATGGAGATCGTTTAGAATACTAAAACCTGCTCTTAGCCATCTGTTATATAGATTTTCTTTGTTTACATTAAAAGATCTCGAGGGAGTGAGAATAGTTCCTAGATAGGAGTAAGAGGCCATGGAAATTTTATCCTTTCCAAAAGTACAGTTAATATTTACTTAACGGCCTGATTTGTTGGATTGGTTGAGCCAGATACATTATACTAACACTATGACTTGTACAATCTAGGAAAGCCTTGTAATGTAGTGAACGTTCTTACCAGGATATCATGGTGTTTTGAAGGAAACCCAGGACTTCAGTGGCTGTTAGTCGCTTGTGTGGATCTAACATCAACAGCATGCGAATTAGTGACTTGGTGTTCTCTGAGACTGGGCTCTCGCTGTAAAATAGCAACAAAATAATAATAATTTATTGTAATAAATGATCATTTACATGTAGTGGTATAACAAGCACTAAATTATTGTATCATACAGGACATAGATCAGTACTGATTAAAGCTAAATTACTAAATACTAGATACTAAATACTTTAAATATTAAACACAGTAAGATAAATATGGACACTAAATAATTAATAGTAAATACCATGTACAAAAATGTAATAAATACGGAATACTATACATACTAACTAAATATATATGAATGAAAAATACAACATGTTGAATACTATATGCACATTATTATGCTAGAGGAAAACATTAATCAATAGAATTAAAGAAATACAGTTTGGTAATAGATTTATAACAAGGTGAATTAGTTGGAGGAAATAAGATTTTAGTTTCTTTTTGTAATTGAAGAGTTTTAAGTATTCACGAAGTGAAAGTGGATATTGTTCCAGATATTGGGTCCTTGAGAACGAATTACAGTACAGTCTTTCACATTGTAAAATTCATTAATAATTCATAAGGGTACTAGCAAATCCCATGTGCTGAATGACACCACATGATCGCCTCTGTATACCCCGTACAAACCTGATTAATAAAACATCAGGTTCTGTATCGATATACAGACCCCATGGTCCGTTCTAGTTCTAGTTCTAGTAGTATTCTGTGTCAGGTACAGAATACTAGCTAAGCTAGTGAGGGAAGTCTCACGACCGATCACTGACTTCCCCTATCCCAGGACGGGTGAAATGACAAAGTACATCTGCTCTCTTATTATGTACACACCATGTATTCCATGTGGGACCGGTTTTTCTGCACGCTACGCTCTGCTGTCTTATTGCATACACATTGTCTCTTCGATGTGGGATATGTTTTTGTGAGAAACTAATTCATCCCACATCGATAGCAAGGTGGGAGAAATCAAAGGTTAAAATTTTATGTCGTGCATATCAATGGTTTTTAATAGTTAACTATTCATTTCACAAGTACGATAAAATATTCGCGTCCGATCTGTATGGGCTTTACAATGGCTCGCCGAAGCGGCTCGCCCATACAGATCTCCCGCTCATAATTTATCTACTACTTAAAATGCTAACTATATATAATATTGTTAAAAACTAACTATTTAAAATTAACACTGATATATAAGTAAAAGTCAAAATCTGTTGTGTCCATATCATTGTTATTAATCATCTATATTTAAAATTAAAATTCAGTAATAAATAAAATTATCGTTCTTGTGAGGGGCAGTTTGCGGTGATTCAGCACCGAAATCTAAATTATACAGGGCTTGTGATTTACTAGCCATACTGGTAAAGTTCTTTATACTAGAGGTCTCCGGTATGTCAGGAGTGAGCAGGTACCACACAATTGCGGCTCTATGTGCTATCGAATTCTTCATGTAATAGCTATTGAATCGTGGCACTAAAACCCTTTTTCTGTTACGTAAATTATGCTTTCTGTCATTCTTAACTAGAATATGGTCCATAGAAGCGGGAGCACACTCATAGAAAATTTTATATACTAGTGTAGCTAACCTTACTTTGTAAGGTTGAGTACGTCTACGGAAGGCATATCTCGCGTAAGGCCGTATATTAGCCTAGCAGCTCTGAAATGTAACGATTCTAAGGCATGGACGCCATCCTTATTGGTGAAACTACCCCAGATTTGGCAATGATTACGGAAGGTAAAATTATCGTAGAATACAAATCCAAAAGCGTATGGCGCGGTAGAAACCGGGTACGTTTTAACAAATTTAACTTATTCTTTCTTAACCTCTACTATATGACGGGTCCATGGAAGTTTATTATCAATGGTGGCACCTAGCAGCCTTGAGTGGGTCACCCATTTTATAATGTGGTTCCCAAGAGACAAGGCGTTAAGCGGGCCGATAAAGCTGCAAGATCATGGCCTCGCACTTTTGGGATAAGTTCCTTTAGTGCCTTGTTGAGCATATTAGCGACGGCGTCCACAGACTCGCCTACACAATATATGGTCGTATCATCTGCATACATATATTGATCCGGAGACCATGCACTGCCTCAGGTAAGTCGCTTGTGTAGAATGAAAAGTGTCGGCCCCAGCACAGACCCTTGTGGAAATCCATACACTACGTTGGCATACTCGGACGATTCTCCGTTAATAACGGTGATGTCAAAATTTTGCTCAAGCTTGTGAATTAGGACTTTGTGATGCTGACAAAGGCTTTTTGAAAGTCAATAAAGGCCACACCCACGACAAGTTTGGAGTCGATAGCCCGTCTCCAGGTCTCCGTAAGGTGCTCCAATAATAAGTCGGTAGAGTGTCCCTTACGATAAGCCCACTGATAGTCGGTTACGAGATGGTTTTGCGTGAAAGTATGATCTACAATTGTGTCGGTGATGCATGATTCTAGAATTTTACTCAGTACACTTAGCATAGACAGAGGGCGGTAGTTCCCCCTGTCCGTCTTTCTTGAAAACGGGATTTAATCTGGCTACCTTCCAGTCGCTGTAAACTCTGGCATCTCTTAGGCTACGTAAATATAAGTTAGTCAATGGACCGACAAGAGACAACCCAGCCGCTTTAAGTAGCCTGGGCGAAATACCATCAGGGCCCGTCGACTTCTGTATATGATAACCGTGCATCGCATATACAAGGGGTTGGCTTTTCTTTTACATGTCTGGGTACCTGTTGTGGCTCGATGGTATCTGCCAATTTCTCTCCAATAGTAGAAAAATACTGTTCATTAGGTAAGCCTTGTCTTTATCTTCAACTGCAAGGCTTTCATTATCGCGTTTTAGTAGTCCGATTACTTTTCGGACTTTGGAATTTGTGGCTCTGGACAGTAGATTCCAATAGGCAGCTGAGGTCTTTACTTCATCAAGTTTCTCCTTGAAATAAGCTGCTTTAGCATTTCTGATGTCCGATATTATTTCTTTTCTTAGTTTTTTGTAATCAGCCCACTTCGCGGCACCTTTGTTTCTATGGCTTTCTTGAACGTTTTGAATCTTCGATTCATTTTAAGTTTTGTGTTATTGATCCATGGGGACGACACGCTACGCACTTTCACGTCCTTATATGGAGCGTGGAGATCACATACGCTTTTAAACAATTGTTCCCAGGCCCAAAGGGTGTCATCATTGTCCTCAAATATGGTGGAAACGTGAAATGGTGTTCGCTCAATATCAGACTTAAAATCTTTCTCGTTAAAGTGTTTAAAATTTCTAATTATTTTGAAAAACTTTAGGTGGAGACTGTGATACGATATGCCAAGCGGTAATACTCCAGTTTTGCGAACTAAGTTTACCTTAGTTGTTACGATTAGGTCAATTAAGGCCTTTGTTGCTAAGGTGACACGGGTCGGTTCTTTGACAACGTTCTGCATACTTCGATTGTATATCCATATGCGCTATGTCTTCATTGACATCTAATAGGTCGCAATTAAAATCGCCTAAAAGGAATATGCTGTTTGATTTCATCCAGGCCTTCTCAAGTGTGTCATGTAGATTACCGAAAAAAATTCGTCGATTCTTTCTCTGATCTATACACAACTGAGAATAGCGTGTTTTGCGTTGGAAATTTTATCTGAATCCAAATGGCCTCGAGCTCTTCGTTGGCAAGATCCTTTAGGTGTGTAACCTTGAGATGTTCAGAGTAATATATAATACACCCTCCTCCTTTGCATTTGGATCTGTCCCGGCGGATGAATTTCAGGCCAAGTTTTGATTTCACGGCCGTATCGTGCAAATAGTCGCCGTTAGAGAGTTCATCTAGTTGAGATACATTGTGCGATTAGTGCCGACAAAAAATCAGTGTCCACCATAGTCTCCAGTAAACACGACGACCAGCTCCAGGTCTTTGAGTCATTTCTCCGAGTGATAATTTGAGAATTTATGCTTTGAAAATAGGAGGTGCAAGAAGCATACATTTTATCATGAACACTCGCCCCATGTCCCTTCTTCAAAATCCAAGAAGATGGTGGACCTGTCTCATGCGTGTCGAGTTTCGCCAGAAAACCTTGCTTTTTCTTGCGCTTAAAGGAATGAGGTTCCTTGAAAATATTGTCAGTTAATGGGGAAATAAAAGAAGAACTCTGCAGTGATTTAAAGACCGAAATGTTAAAATATACACAAGAAATGACAAGGAAAGTTGTAACCATATTCGAAGTTGCGATAGCATGCAGAACTTTATTGGCATGACTTGGAATGACAATAATCTCTTCTGTCAGTTCTAAACGGGTTTTGTTTCAAATACGAGCATTTATGAACCCTCTAACTTCTTTCCATATTTCAGATGGACAAGTATGAATGAATGAATGAATGAAAACTTTATTTCGAGAGGGTAACACTCTATAGTGGAGCACTAATAAACTTGGTCCTCCTAAGCTAATAAATACAATAATAGACGCTAACAACTACAAAACATTACAATTATAAGGGCATAAGGGCATAAAGGTAAAATTATGATTAAACAATATTCACTAGGCATTAAACAATATTCACTAGGCATTTATTTTATATATAAATACCACTAACTATACATAGTAATGAAAATACGAAAAGACTTAAAGAAAAGAAAACTTTAGGATACGTGAAATTGGGTTTCCAAAAATGGTATGAAAGTATTGCATTCCTTTTGGTAGGCCAGGCAGCGCTTATACAGAGAAGTTTTAAGAGATTTTGCGGAAGAGGATGATCTAATATAAGAGGGTAGGGAGTTCCAGCATTTAATAGTTGAGACTGTAAATGATCTGCCACCTTCTGTTTTACGCGCGTACTTCGGAAAAACATAACTAAAACGCGCATTACAATACTATACTATACTATACAATACAATACTTTATTTCACGTTTCACAATGATTTTTTCCAGTTACATTTTCTTTTTTTTAGCTAGAATAAAAATTGTTTTATTATTATTATTATTATTATTATTACAAAAAATATACTAAATATAGTAACACAGAAGGAAATGCCTAGGGTCTAAATAAACCGTGAGGATATCGAGTTAGATACTAGACTGTTATGTTAAACTTGAAATGTAGCACACACACATTAATCTCAATTTGGTTAACAATAGAAAGAAAAAAATATCGATGTATATGTTGTGGTTAAAAAAAAAATTTGGTTCAATTTTTTTTCAAACCAGTTCAACATTTTTACACCGTCCAGTTCAAAATTTTCAAACCAGTTATTTTTTGTAAATCTTTTTAAGATTCTAAAAGGGAAGTTATGTTAACTGATGTTAGGATTTGGGTTTAGAATTGTTCACATGATTATTGAAGGAGGATTATAGTCTGTGTTAGTGATTTGTAGCTCTAAACACCCTAACTTAGTGAGCACCCTTCGTTGACGGTTAGGGTGTTTTTAAATGTAGGGGTAGGGTTTGTATTAGTTCACAGGACCATCGAAGAAGCATTACTTTTCTGTGTTGTTCAGTGATCTAAATTTAGTGACTAGCTCTAAAAACCCTAAATTAGTGATCACCCGTTGTTGACGGTTAGGGTGTTTTTAAATGTAGGGGTAGGGTTTGGATTAGCTCACAGGACCATTGAAGAATCGTTATTTATCTGTGTTCAGTGATCTACATTTAGTGACTATAGCTCTAAAAACCCTAAATTAGTGAGCACCCATTGTTGACGGTTTGACACAAGTATACTCTTGATATCCAGGGTTTTCTTTTTTTTTTTTTTTTTAGAGTTAGGTACCTTTCTGATAGGTGCATGTTTATCAGTTATCTCCTGCATTGTGTTGGCAATATTATTCATGCTTAGATTAACATCATTCTCTATCAGGTTCATAAAGTTTATTTGATTTAATTCCTCAATAAATAAATCATTATTGAAAGAGGAGAAATCTCTATAATATTTTCCCCCTCGAACGGGAGAAAGTCTTGTTGCTATTGTACAGAAGCAAGGTAAATGATCGGAGATGTCAGCAAGGCAGATGCCAGACTGTACGACTTTTTCTGGTGAGTTAGTATAAATGTAATCAATAAGCGTGCCAGAGTGGTTAGTTATTCTAGTGGCTTTAGTGATTATTGACATAAATCTTAGATTTAGCAGCATATCAAGGTATTCAGAAGTAAATTTATCAGAGCTATAGTTGAAGAAATGTGTGTTTATATCACCGGCAATAAGGGCCTCAAATCCTAAAATATTTATGTAGTTAAGTTTCAAACTTAGAAGCTCTTGAAAGGTTTCAGGATTACTAGATGGATGCCTGTGAATACATCCAATAATTATATGTTTCTGTTTGTTTCTTGGTATTTCAATAAAGCAAGTTTCCATTCCATCACAGTTAATTCCCAGGTCTTGTCGCCGAATGAAATTAATACTCTCAATAACATATAGCCCCACCCCCCCAGCATTGGTGTGGGAATTTGATCCCAGAAATCTATATCCTGGAATAGATATATTGCATATATTATCATCATTTAATTTGGTTTCTGATATAGCGATAATACTAGGCATTTCCTTGAGTGTTATTAGGATATCATTTAAGAGATTAATATTTTTTGCAGACTTCGTGTATTACAATGGAGAATCGAGAAGCCAGATCTATATTTAGCTTCTTTAAATAATTTGCCCATTTTCTTGACATCATAGTACTTAAGATTCTATTCTGTTAAAATCTGTTTCACTCTCATATAAACCGTTTCCTCTATCAGCGTTTTCTAGAACGTTCCTAAACAAATCTTGGGATTCTAGTAAGGAACTACTCTGATGGACCCAAGCACCCGTAGTTTTTAGTAGATCTTCATATGTTAAGCCATGAAATGGAAACTCGTACAATAAACTTAGATTATTTGTATTGTTTATCATGTCATTTCGTTATAATAATAATAATAATTCTACATTTATATAGCGCCTTAATCCTAAACGTCCAAAGGCGCTTTACATAGCTGGAAAACAGGCAAGTTAATTTACAAGAACTATAAAATCTTACGATCTAAGCAATAACTAAACTAATAAAAACTTTCCTTAAATAAATATTCTTTTAACTTAGCTTTGAAGACTCCCACCGAGGGACATAACTTAATAGTAAGTGGCAACAAATTCCACAGTTTTGGCGCAATAACAGAAAAAGACCTTTCTCCATAGCTCTTTAAATTGACTGTAGGAACCTTCAGAAGTAACTTATTGGCAGACCTAAGATTACGAGGAGGAGTATAGTACTCTACCATATCACAAATGTAGGTAGGAGCCAGATTATTTAGAGCTTTATATGTAAGAAGTAATATCTTATAAGTTATTCGTTTTTCTACGGGTAGCCAGCGGAGACGCTGAAGAACAGGTGAAATATGATCATACTTTCCACCACCAACAATAAGGCGAGCGGCGCAATTTTGAACTGACTACAGTTTCTTAATTAAGTAACCCGGAAGTGAGTTTCCAGTTTCCAATGTTATAGATGTAAATATCATGGCTTACGTTTCGTTCGAAGACACTAGGGTCAGGGACATTTGCGTAGAATTGATCCAACATGTATATAAGCTTACCTTTCAGGCAATGTCGTTTACCGTTTCTCATTTAGCCACGTGGCTCCATTTTTCGCTCAAATTCAGCAAAATCATCTGGAGAATCAAGCGTGTACGTACATGTGTCGTCGCCTTTCTCCAAATATATGCGCCCATTATTCGTCCATATGTATTTCCAGTGCTGGATTTTCTTAAACTTATTCACTTATCCAAACAACTTCTTACGAATAGGTGTTAGTGATTTCGAGATATACAGCTTTCTGTCGTCAGCGTGGACAATTCTACGAAGGTTGGGAGCTTCTTCGTCTCTCTTCCTGCGATCTTTGTCCGGTTGTTGTAGAAACTGTTACGGACACTTCGCCGTGTAAACTTGACTATACTCTTATTGTCAGCTTCCTTATCGTAAGTCGGTAGTGGGTGAGCAATAGATATATCATTCTCTTCAATTTCCATGTTCAGATCTTGTGCTATTGCGATGACAATTTCCTCGCATGAAGTTTGTTCGTTTGGTTTGACGCCCACACAGTCACGACGAATATACTGGGCCATATCATCGATTTCCTTTCTGGATTTGCGAATCGAAGATTCAACAGATTTTAGTGCCTCTTTTACGGCCTTAGCTTCTGTTGTAAGATTTGTAACCTTTGAGTTGGATCCCTGTACTTGCTGTAGAAGATTGTCGAATTTCTTCGCTTGAAAGTCTACGGACATCTTGAGGTCACATAATTTTTTCTCTAATTGATCGATTTTCGAGTAAATTGGTCTCATTTCACTCTATTAGTTTCTTTAAATGTAGGGCTTCTGTAGTAGCCATCTGTAATAAATAAATGTTAAACTTGGGTGCTACATTTGGATTTTCAAGCCGATTATGTCGGAGCTTATCTAAATCGTGGCCGGCGCCATATGCTAATATGCCATTATGCCATTACGAGTAACTCGGGAATGACGATCACTATTGCACTATTGAGCATAACATATCATTAAAAGTAGGTTGGCGTTTCACCAACACAACGCTTAAAAGCTAAAACACATTTCCTGATATCAGCTTCAGTATAAAATAGCAGCCAACCGAGATAATTAAATAGATCCACAGATGAATGTCTCGGCTGCGCATCTAGTAAAACTCTGGCCGCCCTTTTCTGGAGATAAAACTCTGTCCAGATTATCTTTGTTGCAGCAAGACCAAACTGTACTACAGTACATTAATAAAGGCTTGATCGTAGCAGTATAAAATAAGACGCGTTCTTTAAATGGAAGATATGACTTAATGTTTTTAAAAATACCGATTCGTTTGGACAACTTATTACAAAGGTTATCGGTATAATGGTTAAAATTTAGATTCTCATCCAAGTCTAAGCCAAGAAGCTTTGCATGTTTAACCTGCTCTACTTTACTGCCATTAGCGTAAACTACAAGGCATTGATCCGCATGAGAGAGCTTCGCTTTAAGACGTTTGCCAGTAACTAGCAAAGTTTTGGTCTTAGAGCAGTTGAGGGGGAGCTTGTTGGCTGTAGTCCAATCATCAACGTTCGATGCTTCAGTATAGACAATCTAATATTAAGCTCACTCGCATCACTGTAATCAACAGCAGTTAATAGTGTTGTATCATCAGCAAACAAGTCTAATTGCGAGTTAACATGTAGCGGTACATCATTAATGAAAAGTATAAAAAGTAGCGGGCCCAATATTAAACAATGGTACCCCTTCAGTTATTGATCTCATGGAGGAAGAATGGCCCATGTAGACGACATACGGTCTTCTGTCCGAAAGATAGGATGTAAACCAGCCGATCGCCTGAGAATCATACCCATAGATCTCTAGCTTGTGAAGCAGGATGGAGTGATCCACCATATCGAAGGCTTTCATGTAATCAACAAGTAACATGCCATTAATGTACAAATACAAATGGACAAAAATAGTAACAATAATTAAATTGAATTAAATAAAATAAAGTATCTAGAATAAAGAATTGTAGAATTTGAAAGTAAGTTTGTTTGGTAGCCTGCCGTGTCTGGTGTTGATGAGTATTTGACAGTTGGGTGAACATTTCAGTGAAAGTGTTGCCTATTTTTTTTATGATATACATCATAAATAAATTGACTAGAGTGTAATTTATGGAAATCATCAAGAATCAGTATATCTAGTTTATGAAATAGAGGTGGGGTGTGTGCAAACCATTTCCATTTAGGATTACATGTAGGTTTTTTTTAAGTATTCGAAGAGATTCGATTGTCGAAGAATAAATCTTACCTAATAATAGAATCGCATAGTTTAGATGTGAATAAAACGGAATAAAATAAGGAGCAATACACATTTTAGGACTTCTAGTGTAGTTTTTGGCTTTGTAAAGTATACACTATTCCTAATGATTTTGCAAGTTTAGTCTTGAGAGAGGCTATTTGGTCTATCAAGTACTACTCCTAAATATTCAGTGTTATTCTTTTCTTCTATTAATTCAAATTTATTGTTATGACTGGGGAGATGTCTCTTTTGTTTAGGGCTGTTAGAAGTTGACAACATTTGAATTGGATATATTGTGAGATAACTTATTAGATAGAAGCCATTCATTAATTTTTGTTTATTGATGTTTCCAATTCTTTAATTTTATCACTGGTATAGAAATGGCTTGTGTCATCAGTAAAAAGGAAGCATGTAAGAGATTTAATCGAGATTTGGATGTCATTTATATAAAGTAAAAACAATGATTACAAGAATCTCGATTTACTTTTCCTTCTTTAATAACTTGAAGTCCAATGTCCAGCGAGTTTCAAATACGTATCCAAAAACAGTCCCAAATTGGTCGAATTGTCCAGTGAGTTGAACGTAGCAACAACTAACTAATTTTACAACTAGCGAATAAATAGATAAAAATTTACATACGCGAAAAGTACCTAAATAAACAGTTACATGACGGTTACGTAATAACAGCTACATTACGTATCACATTTACAAGAAAGAATAAATTATTATCAAATGCATTCCAGAGCCAAATTCTAGAGATAAAACTTACTATTAATTACAATCTGATTTTCCTTTTATCCATAATTCTCCCCTTCCTTGATGTGCTATAACAACTTGTATCAATTGCGCGATGGTCTGCTCCATTCTGTTCTGATATTTGTTGTTTATCTACCTGCGCACTTCCATCTTGAGGTGTTCTATCTGTGTGTAACAATCTGTTATGTGTGTCCTTGCAGTTGTTTATCCCACATGTCCTACTCCTTGTACACGCTTGACCGCAATGATCTCCACCAAGACATCTAAAACATAGCTCAAATTGCTTAGCGGCATCCCATCTTTCTGGAACTTCCATTGCCTTAAATTTGTCACATTTCCATGCACCATGTTGACCACCACAAACTTTACATGCGCGAAATACAGGTTTCGGAGGACTCCCAAAAAATGTTATCACATTATCCCTCGCCTTCCTGTTGCTCCTACTTCCGTCATTGAGCCCACGCACTGTTTCCGTTGCTACGGTTTGAAACTCCGCTTCTTGAATAATGAATTCCCGTAGTGTCTCAACAGATTCCCGTAGTGTCTCAACAGATTCCCATTTCCCTTTTTCAAAGTTCCAGCGATGATATTGCGCAAGCATTGGTTGAGGGTCCCATTTCCTAGTTCATCATGACGACCATCCTCCTTTAGTTTAATCACTGTGATGTCCAATAAATCCGCAAATTTCTCAAGATCTTTTGCGTTTTCGGAACGAAGTGGCTTAAAATTATCACGTTCTTCTAACTGAAGAGCTATTTGGCGTCGTTTCCCTCCGAATTTTCGTTCCAGCCTCTCTTTAGCAGCCTCGTATACCGCCGCTCAATACCCTAATGATTCCACCGCCTTGAGAGCTTCGCCCGATAGGTATTGATGTAGCTGCAGCAGTTTGTACTCCGCCTCCCGGTTAGCTAAGTGGTTAAGCGCCGGTCTGTTGTGCGAGAGGTCGTGGGTTCAAAACCCGGCCGGACCAACACTCAGAATCTTAAAACACTGAGTAGAAGGTGCTGCCTTTGTGAAACAATCTCGTTCACGAACTGCAAACCTTCACGTCTTCTCGGATAAGGACGTTAAATCGTAGGTATCCCATCGGCCTCAAGTTTATCAGTCTTTCAAGACTGTTACGAGTTACCGACGTTAAATAAGGTCGCTTTTGGTGTAGCGGGAGCCTGATCCGCCATGAACGCAGTTTTCCAATTTTCATATAACTTTTTATCCCCGGAGAAAACAGGAATTTTATTGTTTCCACACATCTTGTCCAATAGCTACTGATGTTGACTCATAATCCTTTGATGTCCGGACACTGAATTTTGCCGTTGATCTCCCCAGTTTTGGCTCCTCAAGTGCTTCATGGCGCTGTTTAATTCCCCGTTCAACTGACAATAACTGCTCTCGAACTTGTGGTATACTTCCTTCCACGCTTGATAATTCCTCTTTCCTTCTATTTAAATATTCCAAGAATCTCGATTTACTTTTCCTTCTTTAATAACTTGAAGTCCAATGTCCAGCGAGTTTCGATTACGTATCCAAAAACAGTCCCAAATTGGTCGAATTGTCCAGTGAGTTGAACGTAGCAACAACTAACTAATTTTACAACGAGAGCGAATAAATAGATAATAATGGTGAAATTTACATTCGCGAAAAGTACCTAAATAAACAGTTACATGACGGTTACGTAATACCAGCTACATTACGTAACACATTTACAAGAAAGAATAAACTAATTATCAAATGCATTCTAGAGCCAAATTCTAGAGATAAACTTACTATTAATTACAATCTGATTTTCCTTTTATCCAAACAATATGGGGCCTAGAACAGAACTGTAGTACGTCACACTCTACGATAAAGAGAAGATAGAGTAATCGATAGACACTAGATGTTCTCTGTTTTTTAGGTAGGATTTAAACCAATTTAAAGTGACACCTCTTAGACCATAGTATTCAAGATTGCCAGTTAGTATATCTAAATGTACAATGTCAAATTAAGGCCTTTGCAAGGTCTAAGAATCCTACAGTAGAGTAAGTTTATTTTCAGTGGAATCCACAATGTTTTTTAATAGATCTAATACTGCTAGAATAGTTTATTTATTTTTTGAAATCCATATCGATGTTGATTTTTTTTATTTTTGTCTAACTAAGAGTTAAATCTGAGAGTTAAATCGCATACTTTACTAGTGTAGCCCTGTTAGCATTAACTACCTTAATATCATTTAGCATTATTGAGAACACTGGTCCAAGTATGGTCCTTTAAGGTTCACCTTTGTTAATAGAAACAAAGGATGATGTTAAACCATCAGCAACGACTCTTTGCTGCCGACAGCTCTTTGCAGTTACAAAAACACCTTTATGGAGTGGAATAATTTCTTGTATCTTTAGCTTTTCAGGGAAACGTCCATTTAAAAAAAGGGAGAAGCTAATATAGTCTGATAAGAGTTTAATTAGACTTTTGGAAAGTTGTAAATACCAGAACCTATATTTCGCTCAAGGTTACAAAAGTAATCTTTAATTTCAAAGGAAGTGGTAGGATTTACAAAAATACTGTCATTAATACATTTATGTAGATAATTTTATGGAATTTTCTTTTGCAGGTTTCATTTTAGATACTATGTTAGAGGCAACTTTATTGAAGTGTATGTTGAATTTATCAGCAATGTTGTGTGGGTTTGTAATCAAACTGCTGCCATCTTAGAGGCAATAACCTTTAGACTTTGGTGTGGAAACATTGACAAGGTTCTTGATACCTTGCGATGTTTTCCTCATATTTAGCTTAAGGTTGTCAAAGTAATTAAGGCAATAAATCTTCTTATAGGATCGTATTAGATGATTCATTTTATGCCTGTATAATTTATATTTAATATTATATTCACTTTTTTTGATTTCATAAATTTACCATATACCGTAATTTAATTTATTGTTTATACTTATTGACTTTATGGCTTTGGTTATCCAATGTTTATGTGACTTCTTTTAGTTTTCTTTTTGAAAGTTTTTTTTGAGGGGCATGTTTATCTATAACGTTTATGAGGTTATCATGAAAATATGTATATTTTAGATTTGTTAAGGGTAATAGGGAAATATTGAACTCTAGGTTTAGATCTTGCACGTCTTTGATATGGTCTTTGTTAAATAATAATAATAGTCTTTATTCGTCTATACAAAATACATAACAGACGTTACATTTACATATAAGTATATATAGAGGTTAAATACTATTAAAAAACTTAAGTTATCTAAATCCATCTAAAAGTCTTAAAGCTAGCTAAAAGACTTTTATTACTACAAGTGACTCTCTTTGAACGGCCACTCTCGTAAGCGACCACTCTCGTAAGCGGCCGCGGCCACCTCTTGGGATTCCCTTTTGGCTTTTCTAATTGTCTTTCTACTCTCGTAAGCGACCACCCCGGAGATCGATGACAAACCTATGACAGACCAGACGGCAACAATGTTGGCTTTATTAGTTTGTATTTAATTTTAATATTTGATATACTTTAGCAATTTATACTGTAGCAATTTCCGCTATAGGTTCTATACGACAAGGCTTGGATGCGATCGGACATTATGATAAACGTTCTCACAAAGCTAAACAATCGTATGAAACGTGATGACTCATTGAAATATATGAATCGGCTACTGTATTATCACTTCCGGTATAAAACTGAATTACAATAGGTTTGGGCCACCTGTGGTGAATATTCTCGTAAGCGGCCACTTACCTCCGTCCCCGAGGTGGCCGCTTAGGAGAGAGTCAACTGTATATAAGACGATGAAACAATAAATAGAAAAAGATATAGGGAAGAAACTAATGTAATGCTAAGTCGTATCTAAAATGTAAGCGGTGCTGATAGTCCTCTTTATAGCAGTTGTTTTAGGATGTAAGAGTTAAATTAATATCAGTTAATATTATAAAGTTTGGTACATGATCAGTTATGTGTGGTATAAGATTGCCAGAAATAATGTTAGTTTTTAGTGAATTTATCCAAATGTGGTCAATTAGTGAGCTAGAGTGCTCTGGGATTCTTGTGGGTTGAGGGGAACATGAAGTAAGATAATTATAAATGTAGATAGTGTTTGTGGTCTTTAAAATCAGCTTTGAGTAAGTCTAGATTGAAGTCACCACAAAGGATGACAGTTTTATTTTCCTTATTTAATTTGTATAAAGTTTTTTCCTAAGTAATCAAGAAACGATTCAGGTTTTTAAGGGTTTGGGTGGAGATAAATAACACCTGCTATAAAGTTTAATTAATTGGTTTGTTTGGAATTTGTTTAGAGTTTGTTTTCTACCCATAATGCCTAAAATTCGCACTCAGTTGAGTGGAACATGTGTGATAAGTCTTCTCTTCTTATGTAACCTGTCTGAAATGTAGAATCCAGATCCACTTATTTGATGTGATTCCTGGCATAAATTCAAGGCTGTGATAATTCAATTTTGGTTTACTATACCCAGAAAATATAGCATACCAACCTGGATCGATGGCATATCACCCCCAGAAAAGATGGCATACCAACCTGAATTGATGGCATACCCACCCTGGAATGATGAATTCAGCACTTTTTATCTTCCTGAAGAGTTCATGTGGTACACTGTCATAGAATGGGAACTGACCATACAGCATAGTGTACAACACTACACCTAATGCCCACATGTCACTTGCCTTGCCTGAGTATGGAGCACCTGTCAGAATCAAATAACGACAACAACCTCGTCAATCAGGTCACACATCACCAAACGTTGTTGGTATTAACCAAAATAATTTGCAAAAAGTACATTCATTTGCACAAAGTACATTTATTTGCACAAAGTACATTCAAATTCTGATAACAACTAACTTGCAACAAGTATCTGGCCAACAACATTTAAGAACATTAAATAGTACTACAGTTAAAAAAGGTTAGGTGAATGCTGCCCTGCCAGTTTAAGTGCCTATTAAGTGAAAAAACTGACACCATGTTTAACTTGTGGATGTGCGCATTCGCAGGAACGAGTTATTGGTGTTTGGTGAATTTTCATTCCCGACTGATGTTTGTTAGCGGGTAAGCAGATATTTGGGGCTTAGGTTTGCGTTGAATCGTGGTGTGCCCCTAACATGAAGTCTCTGCCCTCTTAGCTGGATATACTCGTACGATGTTTGGGATAAGCAATAGTGAACTTTAGGTTGTAGCTCATAGTTATTTATCCACGCTGGCAAATATTTATGTCTTGTGGTTCATGAAATAGTGAACTTTTGGAATAATAAATTCTCTCACAGTTCGACCTACATGTATTGGGATTCAGTACAATCAATGTTTACACCAGAGCTTTTGGCCTCAACATTGATATTGCTCCCGAAGGATCGAGGCAAAGGAGACATCCCAGGCTCAGTCGTAATCTGTCTGGAGTTTAGTGGATCAGTGTTGCGCCATTAACTGTAAGGTAAACATTTCGAAATGACTTACGCTAATCACAGTCTTATGCTGTCAAGTTTCTCTGTGTCTATCTTGCTAAACTAATTCAAACCACTTGACATTCTAGTAGTCATTATTTTTGAAGCTCTTATCCGGATTAATTTCAGATAAAATGTATTATTTCTGAGACAAGAGGCCCTGAGTGGCCTTAACTCGGGCTACCTAGGAATAGGTGAATACATGTAGTTCATGGAGTTCCAACATATTTTTGTGTCATACATGGTTTGTGCTAGGGTAGGCAGATAATAGAAGTCGTCAGCTTGCCTGTTTGTTGCCCCATTTCAAACCACGTGATAGTTCTCCGGAAGATTCAGTGCTTTGTTTTCCAACTATAGAAATTGGTACATTTCCTCTTGGGATACAGAAAAATAAAAATGCATTATTGAAGGAAGTCAGGTGGTCTGAAATGGTACAACAAACAGGCAAGCTAACTAGGCCTATTGATTCACTGTTTATGCTCATGATCATTTATATATAATGAGAATCACCTTCTGTAGGAATGCAATCACATGGTTGTACTAGATGGCAAACAAATCTTAATTCATATATTTAAAGGCACTTGTATGAGATCAGTAGTGTTTTTAGCAAAACCTGTTTGTAAATGCTATTTTCCACTTCTAATCGATTGCCTGCAATCTTTGTTCACAGCGTTTTTAAAGATAGCTTGCCATCCAGCATCCATGGCAATGTCTTTCCCATGGCCGCAGGTCACAAGCTCAATTCATTCGTTCACAAAGTATTATACCAGCACATGACTGTTTCCTGCAAAAGGCCTATCACAACTCCTCCCAGTAATTGTAATAAATCAACTTCACATAACACTCTCTCTGAACTAACTTGCTCAAAAATATTACAAATATTGTATTTTAGAAAACAATTCTTTTTAGCAGGGTTTAACCAACCCATACTTTTCAACATTCTTAGAAATCAATGCTTTTCAGTAGGATTAATGGACTGATAATATTATTTCTAACTTCACTGTCCAAGCACAGGTGCTATTATATTGTGGAATACATGTAACTTTTCCTTTAGCTAATAATAGCTATAGATAACCCTTGTGAATATTTAGGGATGGTCATTCTAAATAAATAAAGTCATCTGCAGTTATTTTCGAGTAGGTTAATTTTCCAATATTAGGGCTAGTGTTCATTTTCTACATCTTGTAGGAGGCTGAAATTTATAACGAATCGTACGTAATTTCCACTCGTTTTCTTCGATCACTCGGCATTCCCGAATTCTTAATACTATGTCATGAAGTGACTGAGTGAAAATACCGACGCTGGCCATGGCCTACAACAGGAATTGGGCTATTTACTGCTGTATTTGATACCATTACTTTTAACAGAAACGAATATTAAACAAGAAGATACTCATATCAACATTTAAAAGTACTCCTGACGCTTACCGAGAGGAGGTACTAAGCTGGCTTCATATCAAAGAACTGATGAGGGATCATGTCAAGTCTACAACACCATTTGACAATGGAGTCGTAACTACATGAGCTTAGATTGTAAACATGATCCGAACTGAAAAATTAGGGCATCTACTATATATTTTAAGCCATTATTTTTAAAAGCCACAAATAAACACGACACTACTACAAGCTGGTAAAGTTTATATCATTTGTTTACTTACATATGTCGATTATTACTGGTCCACGTGCGTTCAGGAGCGCCAGTTATCTTGTCGTAAAATGTGCGAAATTTCCCTCGAAAGTCCGTAAAACTTTTGTCAGCCCTAGAAAAACTCTAACATCTTAGCATTTCAGTCGAATAAACTTTTGGTTTTAGCCAAATAACAGCTACAAATGGCACAAAACACTTTCGTCTTTGCTCGCATTCAAGCACTTCGTATTGCCGAAGTCTCAGTGTCCACGTGCACAGTGCTTTCTGTCCACGTGCACAGTACTTTCTGATTGGTTGACGGCGAAATACCTCGACACACACACAAAAAAAAAAGAATAAAAAGACTTGCGATTTCTGATTCGAGCCGGCCAAAGGCCTGGCCCGAGTAATAATATTACGCACAGAAAGAATAACCTTTCACCGACAAGACTGAGTCAGTCGCATAAATAACATTATTTCAAGTACTTATAGTGCAACTAGAGAATTCATATTTCATATGTAAGAACTGAATGAACTTGAACTCCACTTGTGAATTTATTTCGAAAGTAAAGCGCTGTTTTCATTTCAGTAGATGCTGAAAATTGTTTAGTGTGGCATTTAAAATAATCTTGCGTGACCCCCAGAACTATTGCTGGTTTTCACTCAATCCCCAGAGATTCAAATGACAAAGGGCATGGCGGCCATGTTGGTGTACCTAACAAAAGAAGCTAAGGAATAATCTATTGTTAAAGGTACACCAACATGGCGGCTATGATGTCACGTGCAAACCAGCAATACTGTGAAATGTGTTGCATGACTGCTGCATTATTTATCCTTTACGATGGTAGAAATAAGGCAATTACGATTTAGATTGTTTTATTTTAGTCTTCAGTTAATTCAAAAACGGCACAATGAAAGCCGAACAGGGAATTGCTCTGGAGAAAAGAACTTAGGCGTGGTATCGACGGACTATCAAATATCGGATATTTAGATATTGATAGTATCAGATATTTATACCTAATTAGACCTTTAATTATATATACTCCCTCCTATGATCCTCTCCCAGGGAGCTTGATATTCGATATTATCTGATATTATCACGTTAGACATCTATTAGATATCTAATTAGATAACCCCTCCTCTCCTACAATCCTCTGCACAATAATTTGAGACACCGCTCGCTTTTAGAGACCATTCTTTAAATTAACCCCCTCTCCCCCTCTTCAATGTTGTGTTAGGTGCACTTTCTATCTAGAATCCATTCACAACCAACATTGAAACGGGGGGAGGGGATTGGGAAGCCTCAACTGCTTTAACTTTGTGCCCAACATTTTTTCTCTCGTATATTTACAATTATTCACCGAAGTGGAGGTGAATAGTGGTGGATATTTACCGAGCCGCTTCGGCGATTACCTAACACAGGTAGCTGATGTAGGTACTTCATGTAGGAAACACATAAATGTCACCCGGTCACATGTTGGTGGTCATTTACCATCGATGGCCTTCATGAGCTATAACTACATTGATAACCATAGACGACTATATGTATTCCTTAACACAGTAACCCACCTCGGTGAAGATCACTAACTACATCCACGAGATTGCCATTGTGGCACTATGTTTATTTTATAGTATTAAATTGTAGTTTTCCCTTAGTCATTTTATGCAACTAAAAATATATTTGAAGAGTGTGAACATAATTATTTTCGTGTTTTAGTCAGGTATAATTAATAAAATCATGCAACAATTTATACGACGTTAAAGATATGCTAATCACATGCGTGACGTCAAGTGGTTTGCACGTCTATATTCCTCGCTGTAAATACTACAACATAGAGTGCATTGTTTGTCTAATTTTCATTCTAAATGTGTCTTACTCAGAGGGCCTTGGTGTTGGCCATATTTTTTCACAGAGAAGCCTTGCCGTCGGCCACATTTTTACTTTTGTGAGTATAAATGTCAAACCCCTTGACATCATGCATGTGATTAGCGTATCTTTAATGGCATAGAAATTGATGCATGATTTTGGCAATTATGCCTGACTTCAACACGAAAAAAATAATGTTCGTGCTTTCCAAATTGATTTTCAATGATGAGGTTGATTATTCACGTCATAGGCACTTTAGGATACATTGTTAAGATGAAGACACAGTGAAACCTAAGGTATTAGAAATGGCTGAATGCTGAAATTGATGTTATTTTTATACCTTAATTCGAATACTATATCAGTTAATTGTTGACATCCACATGTAAGCAAGGGAATTTCAATTTCTCAGGATGAAATTATTATAAATTTAAGATATTTCATTTTGGAAACCAAGGCAGCCATTTTAGTTCGCCATATTTAAATTCCAACCAAGTTTTACAGTTCTTTGTTTGAAAATTGGCAGACGGGCACCTTCTCCAATTCAGTGCGTACAATATGGTCTTTCGTATACTTTCTTTTAGAAGACACTGGTGACTTGATACTCATTCAAGACCATGCATACATGGACATAGTTGGGCTTTGTGTTTCAAGCTCTGGGTGCACATGTGAAATGCTGTTGCTATGCATGACATCATTTGTTTGGGATGGCATGTTTCTTACATAGAAAGGCGATATGTTTGCAATGGGTTTCCAGGTCAGTTTTTCCACTTTTTGTCGTGCTGTAATTGATTGAATCTCGTCGATTCTTGCTGTAACCCAACCATCCATAGATACTTTCAGCTAGTTACAGCTCTGCCATCAGCAGCCGCCTTCTGCCTCTGTCAGCTTGGGCACAGGGTCTGTACTCCTCGCACGCACAGTTTTCAGCGACTCGCTGAAATGACTTATCAAAGTAGAATGGAGCAAAAAAACCTATGAATGCTCAGATATACTTACAAGATACAATGTACAAATGTGACCTGTTACTTACCACTTCCTCTCTGGTCCTTGAACACTGAAACACTCACAAGATACAAAGTACAAATGTGACATGTTACTTACCACTAAGGACATCTGGACTGATGTATGCTGGACTTCCTCTCTGGTCCTTGAGTAGATCATTCTCTCTTATCAAGTGCTTCCCCAGGCAAAAATTTGTAATGGTAATCTTCTTTGTTCTGTTAAATTAGCAATGTCACTTCAAAATATAATAGCTCATAGCGTTTACTAAAAGTCTCCATAAAGGTTAAAAATAGAAAAGTGTGCCAAAAACATTTTCCCACAAATTTCAAAGCTCAAAGCCCTAACTGATCTAGCACCACAAAAAACTCAAACTGAAATACGTCTTCTAAGCTTAAAAAACATGACTTTTTGATCTCCTGTTCATTTTCACTAGATCCTCGCTTCCTAAGTTGGATTGCCATTGATATGGAGTTTACTTTGAAACATTACTAAGCATACAGGGCTTTCAAAATAACTCCCACCTGAGCTCTGGTAGCTATGTAACTAGGTCAATTTGACTTACTAGGTAAATTTGACCCAAACCAAATCAACCTAGGTAAATTTGACCCAACCCAAATAAATCTAGGTCAATTTGACCCAAACTAGGTTGGAACAAACTAACTTTGGTCAAATGACTATTTCAAATTGACCTAGGTCAAATTGAAATCAAACTAGGTTAATCAAACTAGGTCAATTTGACCCAACACAAGTAGGTAATATTTTTTTCAACTACTAGGTAAAACATTTTTTCAACTAGGTAAACAATTATAAACTAGGAATTTAAAAAAAGTCGTTTATTCTTTTCAAGATTCTAAAAAGGGAACTTATGTTCACTGATGTTAGGGTTTTTTCTATGTAGGGTTTGGGTTTGGATTAGTTCACAGGACCATCGAAGAAGCATATACAGTGCTTGGGTGGCGTATTCTGCAGTTACCCCAGTATTTATGTTACTCTTTGACTTTATTGTACTTAATGAAAAATAAGTCTCGTACAGGAAAGTAATCGTGTAGTAGGTGTACAGTTCACTCATGTTTTTGTTCACGTAATTATACAGACAATTGCGAAAACCGTAAGATACACTTTTATCAATGTTAGGGACAATGGTGCATGCCCGTCAACTGGTTTTACTATGCTTGTCATCGGTTTTATTGGTTTTATTGAGAACAGCACAATGCAACAAAACTGACACTGAAAGTTGATAACTTGTTGAGTTTTATACATGTAATACCTGCCTGAGCTAGTCTGATTTCATTCACTGCCATTTTTGGCACTTTTTCTTCTCCTCCCTGCGCTATATAATTCTCTAGATCTGATGACAGGAGAACATTTTGAAAATCATTCCTTTGTGCACAAGAAAGTACATAAGTTATGACACCACTAAGATTTTAATTCACTCATTTGTCACTTCCAAACTTGATTTCTGTAATTCACTATTGTATGGTCTACCGAAATATCAGATTGCCAAACTTCAAAACGTACAAAATGCAGCTGCTCGGATAATAGCTTGTCTTCGTAAATATGACCATATAACTGATACTCGGAGGGAACTGCACAGGCTGCCTATAGAGCATATAATTGTTTTTAAAATTAATTTAATCACTTTTAAGGCTTTAACTAACATATCACCTAAGTATATACAAGATATTTTAAAATTGTATCGTCCTTGCCGACAATTACGGTCATCGTCTGACAAGTGGCGTCTTATTGCACCAGACTATAATTTAAAAACCTATGGATGCCGAGCATTTTCAGTAGCTGCTCCCAGGTTATGGAACGAACTACCAATAGACATTACATCGAGTTGCAATGTGAACATTTTTAAATCTAAGCTTAAAACATATCTTCTTAAGGTTACCACGTGCATATAATATATAGCTTGTATTTTACTAGCTTTTATAGTCAGTCTCTTTGTTATATTGTTTAAGTTCAATTTTAAATCTATTTTAATTCTTAGCTTAAGCCATAATTAGTTCTATGATTGTATAGTTAGTCATAAACACATTTTGTTTTTATTTTACTTGTATTGTAAAGCGCTTAGACTATTATTATTAACTTCTTTGCTGTCAGGTTAGAAGCTGGTTTACTTTCATAATGTTCTTGTCAGAGTATTTTGTTCTGCACTCTGCAGTCTATATAAGCAGAGTGTCAGAGATTCTCTTTCATCGCTTTTTACAGATATCGGTTCACTCTTCCATATGAATGTTCTTCTAAATATAAAGTGAGAGGTGATGTACTGTTTAAAACACGAACAGCAGTGTTTTATCAAGTTTAAAAATTCGAGGGCGAAGCCCGAGAATTTTTAGACTTGATAAAACACGTGCTGTGAGTGTTTTAAACGGCTTCAAAAAGGCTTTAAGAATGCAATGAAAGAAAGACGCACATCTCAAGGGAATAGTTACTTAATGAACCATTGAACCTTTGTATCCACAACGACATGCAAAATATCGAGTAATCACCGCCTGCAATTACTGACGAACATCTCAAGGGAATGACATGAAGAAATTACCATACTATGTTGTTTGAAGCGGCGTTTCGCAATGCACTTGAAGGATTTGGTGTCGTGGCTTACCTCGATAAAGTTCAAGACTTGGAACTAAAAGGCGATGTGACTGACATGACGGCAGACTCTAAATTTTTGACTCCGGCACAAAATATGTTAGTTTAATGCACGTTTTTATTATTTTACGGCTTTGAGTTTGGTTTAATAATTGGAACTAAACAGTGGCTCGGTAAACAAGTAATGGTAGTTGGATAACTTCATTTTAAAAATATTATCTGTGTATCTCGGTAGTCTGCTGATATTAGTAAATTTAGTGCAAAATTTATTATCTAGGTACCTTATGTTCCGTGTACTTTTTTCTATCGTTGGGTCTTTATCAGTGAATTCTTAATTAGGATGAAACTTTATATAAAATTTCATGTTCATTAGTATTCTCTATATAAAACGTTCATCCTAATTAGCAATTCAATGAGAAAGCTGAAACATCAATAGAAATTCCATTGTCTCAATCATTAACCCCGTTTCCCCCTGGGACAAAATTCAAATCCCTCCGCGGGCCTTTTAGAATGATGAGATTTTATCAGGTATAAAGGAGCATGCACGTGACTGATTTGCTTCATCTGATTGGACAAAATGCTCATTAATTATTCATGAGTTTTTGAAATCCTATTATCTGGCTTTCTTTTCGTTCGGTTCTGTAGAAACATTACGACTCTGTGCTGTGTAGATATATTTATTTTCCTGACTAAACAGGTCTTTTTTACAAGGTTTTTAAAATTTTATTTATCTATTTTATAACATTACAATTTTACAGTAATAGCGAATAGATGACAAAAAAAATATATACAAACAATAAATATAGAATTAGTTACAATTAATTTTTTTAAAGTTACTAAGAGTGCCCCATTTTTGTTTATGCTGTCCATTTTTAAGCGCAACTCGACACAGGTCGCCAAAAAACTCAAGACAGTATTTACAACAACTCAACCGTTTGTATCTCACGTATACATTTCGCATGCCATTCATAATGGCGTGACATTTACAAACGTGTACTAATAGCTTAATCACTATAACTCTATAAAAGTTGGTTTGGTTCAGTTTCCCAGTTCTGCTAATGCAACTCAGTGATGTTTTTGAAGTCCGACTTTGTTAGTAGTGCGCATGCGAAAATTTAAGTGACCGAAAGGGACTTGTAACTAATTTCCGTAAGAAAAGCTATATTATTCCAAAAACATGACTGGACCTCTGTGGCGCTATTGGTAAACTCTGGTCTTCCAAGGCATTTTCCCAATCGAAGGGTTACAGGTTCGAGTCCTACTAATCTCAATCAGATGCAAATTATTAGAAGTCGAGTTAAACCTCAAAAAGCTGTAGAAATTGATGTGGGAATGGAGTTGGCGGATAAAGAAATCAATCGGTTTACCAATCCGGGTAAAGTTAAGTTAACAGAATTGCTAAGTGTTTTCATAAGAGCCGCTCAGAATTGCACACGTGTAAGACAAAGGGACACATAAGTCCTCAGTGCCCTGATAAAGGTCTCAGTCCCAGGCCCTAGTATTTGAAAACACAGAAAGGGAAAAAAGAAGTGAATTTTAAAGTGTTTATGAAACCAAAGTTTGCATCTTTATTTTATTGCAGAATAATAAAGTTCATTCTTTTCTGATTATCAGGAGTATATTAATTTTTCAGTTCCGCCTTCGGAAAGGTCTCTTTTTTTGCCATTCAATTTGACTACTTTATGCTAAAAACTGTCCAGTTTGCCGCGCGGCCAAATGAGCTGCGTGACGTCACTGAGTGTTTTGATAATAACGAATTTGGTCATTAATTCTATGTACATATGCAATGAGAATTACGTGATTGACTTTCTCGGTATATATGTTTATGTACAGACACATTAACCGGTCGTTATGTAATGACGAAATTCAGCATCTGTATATATATAAGGGAATCTGAAAACGGCCGTTATGTAATGACGAAATTCAGCATCTGAAAGTTTCAGAGAAAGCTAAAAATAAGCGAGGAGGTGGAAGATATTGTGTGGCTCGGGTGGCCTTGTTTTTCTTCCCGTATTTAACTTTATCCTACGCCAAAATACAATGGACATTGAAGTTCTAATACAGTGTTCAGTACTCATTCACAGTTTGATATAACACAACTACAAGAAATGACTCACCAAGAACTCGACGACAATAACTTTAATACTCCTGTACTTTTATGCTGAAGCCAGAACAGTGAATGGCAAAGAATACAACATAGGGTTTCTCTGGTTTCCTGTAGAAATTCCTTTAAGAGGATCCGAATGTTCGTGAATGAAAAACGGACGATAAAACTTGCAAAGAACCCAGAATTTCGAAAGCCGTATAGTCGAACTGAGCCTCAAAAACTACGCAACTCACTGCCATCAGAGCAGCAGTTAAACACTGTGCCTTGGGATAATGGAAATATCCTTCTTCAGACCACAGAATAAATAGCTAGTGTCTGACAACGATGCAGTTGTTGTAGAATATATAGTCGGGAACCTTAACTCACGTAACTCAGTCTCAGATGCCGCTATTACAAATTCGCTATTCGGCTATATTATAAACGCTTTCTCTATGAATGTTTTTCCATCAGGCATTTTCAACACTATCACAATGTGCAGATTAACTTCTCCTGTGCTGACCATACATTGTAAAAAGAAAGCACTTTGTGTTTCCTGCAACAGTTTTGATCAGTTGACAATTTAACAGCCCGTTTGCGGCCGGCAGTCTTGCAATTTCTGTCTTTCACTTTTATCAATCGACATGTTCTTTTTATAGCAGGTTATTTCAGCCAATAAGAAACGAGCTTTCAGATCGTCAATGTCAAGCTGTCAGAATTGAACCAATCAGCGACGAGAAATGTTGTAAACAAGTCAAGTACAGTAAAATGGAGTTTTCGCTGTAGTTAGATCTTTATATGGGTTATTAAAATTAAATAGCTTACTTTCCTTTGTCTAGATTGAAATTAATATTATAAAACAAATAAAAGATGGTTCTCCTTGTTCTATAACAAAATAATGTACTTTCAAGGTCTTGAAATGCTGCTAAATGCACCCGCATTCTGCTCGTGCATCTGCAGTTTTTCAAGACCTCGAGCGTGCAAATTTTTTTTATAGAACAAGGGAACCATCTTTTATTTGTTAGATATTGTGTTGCGTTCTACTGTATTTAATTTTTTGTATTGAATTGTATTGTGCCTTATTCTATTGTATTTTTTTGTAGAAATGCGTGTCGTCCTACATGATCCTATTTAGGAATTGTCACTTGCGAGTCCTCACGGTGACGTCATTGTAATGCCAGATTTGGTTCCAGGCCCCGGGCAGTTTTAAGCATAAAGTAGTCAATTTGAATGGCGAAAAAGAGACCTTTCCGAAGGCGAAAAAAATATATATATTATACTCTTGATAATCAGAAAATAATGAACTTTATTATTCTGCAATAAAATAAAGGTGCAAAATTTGGTTTCATTAACACTTTAAGGAAAACTAAAGAAAAGTTCAGGGATTAAATTTGTAGATTCTAAAGATGAAAGTAGTTCTGAAAGTGAGGTTTCTCAGGATGACTCAGGGGATGAAACTTATAGTTAGTGGCCAATGCTAACTATAAAGAACCCCTCAAAGAGTAAGCCTGATGAGACTATGGTATCACTAAGTATTAATAACATTCCTTGTAACATGGAATAAGATACAGGAGCTTCAGTGACTGTGATATCAGAGAATACTGAAATAGAGAAAGCAGTTGAGAGTAGTTCCATTACAGAGGTCTGATGCGATTTTGAAGAGTGACACTGGTCATGTGATACCAGTAGTTAGAGAAACCACAGTTCATGTTCAGTATCATACCCAAGAAGCAGATCTACCCGTAATTGTCACAAGAGGGACTTGGAGTGACACAGACACATGATCTTCGCTGGAACACACACTGCTCTAAAGTGGCAGCAAGTGCCAATAAGATACTAGGAATCGTCCGCAGGACCCATGTACGAAACCAGTCAAGAAAATAGCTAAACCAAACCTTAGTTAGACCTAAGCTTGAGTATGCTTCAGAGGCATGGAAGCCCTATACGGATCGTGATGTAAATAAGTTAGAGCAGGTACAGAAAAATGCAGCACGTTTTGTCTGTAACGTATATGACCGTTACTCCAGTACTTCTGAACTTATAAGTGCCTTGGGTTGGGACTCCCTTGAGTGTCGAGGACTTGCCCACCAAGCCACTATGTTTTATAAGATTCGTGAAGGCTTGGTGGGTATAGACTTCCCTCCCAACATTATTGTGTGTGCCCAAGGCACAAAGATCAATACTACTGTACGACTAACTATAAGAGTGCTCCCGTTTAGCTACTCATTCTTCGTTCGAACTGTCCGGGTGTGGAATCACCTACCCGTTGATGTAATTAATGCAGCAACATTAACGTCTTTTCGTGCCACAATTGGCCCTCTCATTCAACATATGTGCCCCGCCCTGGTTGAGGCGATTTTAATAAGTTTTTCAAATTAAGTTATTTATTTATTTCTCGGACTTTAAGCATAGATATTGAACATTATTATTTAATATTATTTATATATATCTTCCGGTAATAGTCATACGTATGTATACTAGAATGGAAATAAATATCCAAGTCATGCCAACAATGATCTCTCCAACAAATTTACCCATGATGCTGTGCCAGCTCGTAACGCACGCCGCCTGTGCTATATGTATGGGAGCACCGCTACAAACCCATATACATGTATGGTAGCACCGCTACAAACCCATATACATGTATGGTAGCACCGCTACAAACCCATATACATGTATGGTAGCACCGCTACAAACCCATATACATGTATGGTAGCACCGCTACAAACCCATATACATGTATGGGAGCACCGCTACAAACCCATATACATGTATGGTAGCACCGCTACAAACCCATATACATGTATGGTAGCACCGCTACAAACCCATATACATGTATGGTAGCACCGCTACAAACCCATATACATGTATGGTAGCACCGCTACAAACCCATATACATGTATGGTAGCACCGCTACAAACCCATATACATGTATGGTAGCACCGCTACAAACCCATATACATGTATGGGAGCACCGCTACAAACCCATATACATGTATGGTAGCACCGCTACAAACCCATATACATGTATGGTAGCACCGCTACAAACCCATATACATGTATGGGAGCACCGCTACAAACCCATATACATGTATGGTAGCACCGCTACAAACCCATATACATGTATGGTAGCACCGCTACAAACCCATATACATGTATGGTAGCACCGCTACAAACCCATATACATGTATGGTAGCACCGCTACAAACCCATATACATGTATGGGAGCACCGCTACAAACCCATATACATGTATGGTAGCACCGCTACAAACCCATATACATGTATGGTAGCACCGCTACAAACCCATATACATGTATGGTAGCACCGCTACAAACCCATATACATGTATGGTAGCACCGCTACAAACCCATATACATGTATGGTAGCACCGCTACAAACCCATATACATGTATGGTAGCACCGCTACAAACCCATATACATGTATGGTAGCACCGCTACAAACCCATATACATGTATGGGAGCACCGCTACAAACCCATATACATGTATGGTAGCACCGCTACAAACCCATATACATGTATGGTAGCACCGCTACAAACCCATATACATGTATGGGAGCACCGCTACAAACCCATATACATGTATGGTAGCACCGCTACAAACCCATATACATGTATGGTAGCACCGCTACAAACCCATATACATGTATGGGAGCACCGCTACAAACCCATATACATGTATGGTAGCACCGCTACAAACCCATATACATGTATGGTAGCACCGCTACAAACCCATATACATGTATGGTAGCACCGCTACAAACCCATATACATGTATGGGAGCACCGCTACAAACCCATATACATGTATGGGAGCACCGCTACAAACCCATATACATGTATGGGAGCACCGCTACAAACCCATATACATGTATGGGACCACCGCTACAAACCCATATACATGTATGGGACCACCGCTACAAACCCATGTATGGTAGCTCTTGCCATATTTGGAAAACACGCACCCAGTGTCTTTTGATTTTGATATTGTCTTTACCCGAAAGTGCGAAGGGAAAATCTTGGAAAAGCAAGCTTAAAACAAACAAATATGCAGAACTGAAAATTTATAAAAGTGTAGAATAATGTTGTTGAGATACCTGTTGCAAAATCTTTGTGAAAGACTCAAGCACAGTTTAGTTTTCGGGTCCTCGAACAAGCCGAAGTTTGACCAGAAAAACAAGAATTTAACTTGATAAAGAACTTAAAAAAATACAAGGAAAGGGACCACATATATGTGTAAGTTTTCTATTCTTTCAGATCTTTTTTATTGTTATGCCTTTTCTGTCTGAGCATGACTCTATGAGTTCGTTGGTTTTTGACGGAGCATGATCAAGCAGAAGAGGTTGCCCCAGAAAAATTCTTAGCTCGTATTATAAACATTTAATAGCATGGTTTGTACGTGATATCTGGCAAAAATACGACTCGTGAGATTTCAAAATTCCTTGTAATTTCACTCACTGCTACGCGGATCGTGAAATTACAAGGAATTTTTAAATCTCTCTCGGGGTATTTCTGCCAAATACCACTACAAACCATGCTATTACTATTACAAACATTACATAATTTTATATGACGAGCCCTCCCATCGTATGAGATTAGATAATTATAAATTTCTGGGAAATCCTCACTCTGACTCAGATCCCGACTTCAAATCCTGACTTGGATGCCGACTCCGATCCTAACTCGAAATCCTGACTAGAGAATTAGTTTAAAATAAAACTGTCACGTTTTTCCATAGCATTTCAACCTATAAAAACGCATCAGTATCACTCTTTTGTCCAGAGATTGTGTGGTAATTTTTCATGCTTGAGGAGTTTGGCCAATGAGAGGAAAGCTTCCCGACGGTCATTTGTATGCAAATTACGGCATGACACGCAAATGTATGACCACTTGTAATGTATTAACATACTTTGGTGAACGTGCTACATGCGAGATTATCCAATCATATACGAGTGGCTCGTTATTTGTGGTTTTGTTTATTTATTTGATGAGCCACTTTTGTATGTGATTGGATAATCTCGCACGTGGCATGTTCACAAGAGTATCCGAATACATTAAAAGTGGTCATACATTTGCATGTCTTGCTAGGTTGATTTTCCATAAATTATTTTTTTATGATTAAAATTAAATAATTCTATTATTTACGTGAAAAGGCAAATAAAACATAAAGAAGAAGAGGACGAAGCAGCATAAGAAAAACATGAAGGGACCATTATTTTCTAGCCTGAATTTCAGCCGTCTCCTCTGGTTCGTTCCTTCCGAGAGATACCCTGGATCAGAGGTTGGAAACCGCCTCTCCTAGATCACATTAGCTTCTACTTTCTCACATCAACGATTAAAGAGGTTTCGCTTCGCTCGACTAAGACGTCTCGCTTCGAGCCTCTGGTATCCAGGGTATCCGAGAGACGTCTGAATCCAATAGCCGATAATGCCGTCCAGTGACGTCAAAGCGGATTAAAATTTTAATTTATGCAAATAAAACTGCCACGGCGGTTGTAAAGAGTTCGTTGGGTCACAAAAACAAAGCTCTCGCCTTGAGAAATTATTTGAGAGTATGTCAAAATTAAGACCCTACCTATCTACATCCCATTTGCTTCTCAAGTGCCTCTTAAATGTATGCTGTGAAAACCTTTTTAAAGCAACAAGTCGTTCAGTAACATTTGAGGCTTCGTCTTCCGTTTACTAGTAAAGTCTCTCGATCTGCCGTTCGGTTCGAGATAGGGAGAGATTACCTTTGTAAATTTGTAAATAATGGAGCAGAAAAGTAGAAAAGCATCGAAGGATATTTGGAGAATTTACAAAGAAGTTCGAAGACACTTTTACGGGAAAGAACAGTTCCTTGAAGAGAGTAGCGACAGTTTTACCACTGAGTGTGAACGAATAATCGATTATCAATGACCCCGCGAACGCGACTGGCGACGTGAAAAAACATACATGTTTACAGAACAGCCGGCCGGTTATTTTGCAGGACACTTTCAATCAATTTCCAGACTTGAAAAGATGAGACAAACGTTCTTGAGACTTGGACCACAAATATGGAATTCTTTGACTCCATCTATACCATTAACTATGATCTATACGTACCTTACCAAAACGTACTTTTAAAACAGAATTGAAACACAGACTTTATGATATATTATTAAAAGCTGATGACTATCTTGAAGTCTCCCAGATAATTAATGAATGTAAATAATATATTTTTCCTTGAAAATATGTCATATAAGTAAATTAAATTATTGCTATGTTATCATTTAATAACACTATTTTTACTGGATATGAATATAATATAGTCACGCTCTTTCTCTTTCCTTTGCCTTCTCTACTTATACGTCACAGTCAGATCTGTGCTATAATTGATTAATTAACTCCATTTGAAATATAATCACCTTTTTCTTCCCCCGCCTCGATTAGTTTAACTATTTGCGGAAGGAAGTTTGTTGTAATCTATAATAGCGTCTCCTAATTGGAATAAATTGTTGTCTATTGTCTATTGTCAAAAGTTGTTTTCCTTACGAATTTAAGGTCTTTGCCAAAGACAAGCACTCCATTGAAACTCATCAACGATCAACCATCGCGAGTCCAAAACAGAAACAAAAAATCCTGCCGTCTTCTCTGATGAGTTACTTATGATAATTATGCGAAATTATAAAATATGAACCAATCAAAGATCACTACCAGGTTTTCTGGTAGTGATGTCACTGGACGGCATTATCGGCTATCTATTGGATTCAAACGTCTCTCTCGGGAGGACTGAACCAAAGGAGACGGCTGAAATTCAGGCTAATTATTTTCACCCATGGCCCCCTAAAACAATTTTATGGCATATAAATTGAGAAAGTGATCGACCACTGACTGGCCTTCATAATCACTGAAATAGTAATGTGTCGATTTGGGTTGGGTCAAATTGACTTAGTGAGCCAAATTGATCTACAACAACTACATTGTTGCAAATTGGTGGCTTTCCCCCAGATTTAACTTTTGAAACTGCTGAGAATTCCATCCCTCGTAGTCACAGTCACCTACCTTTTTATGTTGACCATCTATTCTGAAAGATTTTGAAAGCCCTGAACATGCATAGCCAAGTAATAAGCCACATATATTACATTGACCACATTACAGCTAGAAACCACATTACACAGACCATAATTATTTACACAGTCCACATACATTACACAGTCCATGTATATTGCAGACCATATAGACCACATTACACGTAGTACATAAATGTAGACCACATTACACAGTCCACATACATTACACAGACCACACATATACTACATTACAGACCACATTACAGTTCACATATAAAATAATGTAGACCAAATTACACAGACCACATTACAGCTAGAGACCACATTACACAGTCCACATACATTACACAGACCACATTTACATTACACAGACAACATTACACAGTCCACGTACAATGTACATTACAGACCATAATAGACCACATTACACAGACCAACGTACATTACACAGTCCACATACATTACACAGTCCACACAATTTTAGACTACATTACACAGACCTTGGAAAGATCCTCTAAAGATCTTACAAGATCTTGAAATCATGTTTTGTAAGATCTTACCAATATCTTATCAAGATCTTATCAAGATCTTACAAGATCTTGGAAAGATTCTCTAAAGATCTTGCAAGATCTTATCAAGATCTTCTCAAGATTTGGAAAGATTCTCTAAAGATCTTACAAGATCTTGAAATATTTTCTTGTACGATCTTATCAAGATAGATAGATAGATAATAATAATAATAATAATAATAATTTATTTACCGTCGGTAACGCAGGAAGTAGTTGCCCAATCTCCCGAGCCAGGGGCTCATGATATAAGCGCTCGACAAATTAATAGTAACAAAATATAAAATTTGTAGTAGGACAATAAAGCTAGATAACACTTTATTTAAAGAGGGTGCACAATTACAGTAAATACCGTATTCTCCCTTGTGGCCCTAACAAAAAGGACTGAAAATAACAAAAATACAAAGTTCACTCTAAAAAAAATTGAAAGCAAAAGCGATATATGAAAATATATATATATATATACCTACTTTACTTATTTCGCGAAATATATATCATAGACCATTAATACGTTTTACTAACACGAAAATTATCAGGAGTGTACTTAGACATTGAAAATTGGAAGTACAGTTTCTTAAGTGAAATTATTGATTTACAATCTTTAATATCATTCGGTAGAGTGTTCCACATGTTAATAACTGAATAGAACAATGTTCTGCAGAGACTGTTTGTGCGTGGGACAGGAAGTCTATCTTACAAGATCTTGAAATCATCGGTTTTGTAAGATCTTACCAATATCTTACAAGATCTTGGAAAGATTCTTTAAAGATCTTGCAAGATCTTATCAAGATCTTGGAAAAACTCTGGGCTATGATCCCATCACTCAAATATAATCTCTAAATATTTTATTTGTAAGTTGGTCAAACTTTACAGTGAAAATCAGTTCATAAGAAATAAAGTAGCTTAATTAAAACTTTCCGAACTTCACACATGTAATGTTGATTGTTGTTGAGAGGATAAAAAAGGTCTGACATGACTATAAATTATATGTTCTCCTGGTTGTTTTAGACTAAAGCCTTGGTATTACTCACCGATTTGATTGGCTTGTCCAAAAAGAATATTTCCATTGCTTAATGAAACAAAATATTTTCATCCAGCCCTTTAAAAATCTGTGCTAATTCGTTGAGAAATTCGAATAACGTGGAAGACACGAAGTTGCACTTTAACCACGGACAGTCCAAGTTAATGATTTTTACAAGGAATGCATGTTTTTTTTTATAGAAAAATCTGAAACTTTCCTAAAACAGTAAATAAAGTCATGAAATATTACTACATGTATGTTGTTCCTGTTCATCACTGATGTGTTTATTTTTGGTTTGAGGCAATTCTATAATTGTTTTAGCTTGGGCTGCCTGTGCTTTAACCGAGTGGCCTAGAACCAAGTGTACATCCATATTTGGTAGCACTTGCACATTTTCAAATGTTAATAGGCGCCATGTTTCTCCTTCGGTTCGGTGTTGGAGTTTTAAGGTCGCTTACATAGTCTTTTCAACAGCATTTCCCGTTAGCTATCCGTTAAAACGGTTTAGAAAATCGTTAAAAGCGTTAGCTAGACTGTTAGCTTTTTCAGGCTACCCGTGTAAACGTTTTCAGAAACCGTTAGCTTTGGGAGACAAACCGTTTAAACGGTTTGGCAGATCGTTAGACGTTTTTGCTTGGCCGTTTAATTTTTCTGACAAACCGTTAGCTATACAAGGAAACCGTTTAATGAAACGACCTGTTGATCGTTTGATTCTAGTCCTGCATTAATTTTCAAAGCATTCTTATCATACGTTACCTTTGCATTTACTAACTGTTACAGTATTGTGCAAAAGTCATGCAAACGTACAGCTCAAAAATAATGCACGCGCAATAACTTCTTTTTGCGGACGCAAGAAGTTGATTATTGCGCTTCTTTTTGCGCTTATAATTAATTATCAACCGCAAGAAGTTAGACCCACAATAACTTTTTAAACGCAAGAAGTTAGAACCGCAAGAACTTCAACTTAATTCAAACGGGTTGAAACTCTCTTACTTATTAACGCGAAGTCGTCCCTTCGACTGGAAAGAAACAATTATGTTACAGTTTGCAGACTGAAGTTCACGTTCAGCGGGAAACATCAAATTAAAGTACTAAAGAAATATATTAGAACAACAAACACAAACTATGCAGCAAATTTATCGCATTTTGGAAGTGAAATTTCACGTCTTACATTGGAATTTCGCTAATACTGATGTTGAATAATAGCTAGGTTGATTATATGACAAATGGCCCTAATAAGAGTTGTGTTCTTTATTGAATCCCACCGCCGCCCATGTGTTCAGCTCACTATTAAATAAGACAAACACTTCAACATTTTCGCCTTTCACACTTCTTTATAATATTTATCACCGCCGTTTGTGTATATCGGCGAAGGCACTTACCTCCTTGCTGCTTCACAGCTCGCTTATAACGCATCCTCCCATATATTCTGATAACCTTACTGAAAATCGGGTAGGTACAAAACACTGACCCCCGGTCCATGGACCCCCTCGTGGACTCGGTCCATGGACCCCGTGTGGACCCGGTCCATGGACCCCGTGTGGACCCGGTCCATGGACCATCTGTCCATGGACCCCCTATAAAATTTTCTCAAATTCTAAAAAAAAACCGACATCGCACATTTTATTTCAGTGGCGTAAAATTAGACTTGTAAATAAAATAATTTCACAATTATGCTCCCAAAACTCAACGACGAATAAACAGGAGTTTACTGACCCACAGGCAGCCCAAGCTCAAGTTACGAAAATATAAGGGTTTGTATGGGAGCGTAGCGAACTCCGTTTACTAGCCAGAAATACTGTAAAATATTTGAATAAAATGACTTACTTGACACTGTGATGTCTTCTGTTAAAAACTGAAATCAACTTAAAACTACCCAACAAGGAGAGAAACACGACAGAAGACATCACAGTGTCAAGGTTAGTCATTTTATTCAAATATTTTACAGTATTTCTGGCTAGTAAATGGAGTTCGCTACGCTCCCATATATACAAACCCTTATATTTTCGTAACTTGAGCTCGCTACGCTCCCATACAAACCCTTATATTTTTGTAACTTGAGCTTGGGCTGACTGTGACTGACCCGATCGAAACTCGACATGTCACTTTGCTTATGGCAGCTCAATGGAAGAATAACATTTTACGAAAGAAACAATTAATAAATACTACCATAAACGAATCAAAGCAAATTGTTAAATACATCTATGTCTTTGAAAATAAGTTTTTCAAAAATATTACCGAAAGTCTTTCTAAATAAATTTGCCGTACACACTTGTAAACAAACCACGATCTAGCGTGCAATGTACTCGCGTTTCGAAGTTTGGACTTGAAACTTTTTGTATTGTTTAACTTTGTGCGTGGTCTTGCAGTTGAGCCGCAAAAAGCGGATTATCCACTCTTTACTTCTTGCGCGTTCTTACGTGCTTCCCTCCACACGTGCATGACAGTTTAGAGATTTTAGCAACCCTTTGCGAGTCCAAAGATTTTGTATAAGTTCAGGCAAGCCATAAAATTGTTTAGTGAATTGCAAGTTCCATATTAGCGATTATTTTCCCACGGCTCTTTCACTGCTAGGCCGTTTTGGCTAGGCCGTTTAATCGTTTATGCAGAGCATTAGTTTTTAGAGAGACTGAACCGTTTAATCAATATGGTAGGCCGTTTAAACGCTTATGCAAACGGTTAGCTCTTCAAGCCAAACCGTTTAACGGTTGTCGAAAATCGTTAGCTTTTCAGGGCTGCCCGTATAAACGGTTTGCCAAAACTGAAAAAGCGTTAGGTAACCGTTAGAATTTGCCCGTTTAACGGATAACCGTTAGTGTACGTTTTCGCGTGTGAGGTCACTTATTTTATTTATTTTATTTACTGCTCCAAGTGAGAGGCAGTTTCAGTTCTGGAAGAGATGAATTTCTGAAGACATTCATTCAGAAGGTGAGCATAAGTTTATGTTTGCGTTCGGTTCGTTAAAGATTTATTCTTATATATTTGCTATAATGTAGTTGGAGCCCTGTAGTCAGTATACTTGAATATATTCGAAGATATATGGGCCACGTCAGGCAAAAAGGGCCCGGACGACATAATATGTAAATGTTTTTGAAATTGTACCATGTTTTTTAGACTTGTGGTGCGATTACAATATGCATCACGAGCGCCACATTGTGCTACTAACAAGTAGTATTGATTTCATGAAATTGACCAGTGAAATCAAAGACGAAAATGATTCCTTATCATCAGACGATTGTTTCAAGGTGTAACTTGTACTATTGCTAAAATCACATTATGAGCTTAATGGGGAGTAGAATTATAAGTGCAGAAAAGATTTTTTTGGGCCAAAAAGTGATCATCTTGTTCATCTTATTTATGTTTTACTCTTTAATGCCAGCAGGTATAAATGAATGTCATATATCAAAATCATCCCCTCTGACGGGATTCCTAATTTTTGTGGTCATATTTGTAATCGGGGACTTGCATCAAAATCACGTAAATTTCACCCCTGATTTTTGTTGTCAATTTCTTGAAACTGACATTTATTGTTAGGAATGAAATGTAGCGCTTCTCGTCAAGAATACAATACAATCTTAAACCTGTTATTAGGAACACCGTTGTAGGAATTATTTAACTTGAATGTCGTCCGGGCCCTTTTTGCCTGACGCAGCCCATATTTGAAGAAACTATTTATGAAAGCTCCTATTTGGTCAAATACTTGCTTTTCCTTGCAAGAGATCTAGTTTACGATTCTGCCTTTTTGGAACGACGAAACTCATCCGATCTTGTCCCGGGTCTGGACTCTTGTTAATCCTCTTTCAAATTTTATCATTCTAAAATGTTTCATGTTAGAGTGCTTCTCATTTAAATCTCAATATCCTGATCAACACAATCAGCCACAAAACCGAAAACGTAACGGAAGTGGATGTAGAAAAATATTTGTCGCTTTCCAGTTTCCGGCTGGCAAACCGCACAGGACTTTATTACACACCACAGTACCGGTACTCATCTAAAATTGTAATTCTTATTTTGGTTAATTGTTTTTACAGGCTGGCTTAGAATTCAAGATGCAGGACCAAAGTTTTTAACCCTTTCAGCCCTAAAAGTCACATCCAAATTCTTCTTTTCTCTATACATTTTGATAAATTTTGATCAGACTCCAAATGTTGGGGCTGAAGGGTTAATTCTTTATTAAAATCATCACCAACAATGAAAGCTAATCAGGGAAAAGTTGACTGCCAAGTAGTGAGTGAAGATCAGAATCATTTGTATTTAAAACTGCATAGTTTATAAAACCTATAACTAAATAAACTAAAAGTTAGAATGGCATGGAACATTCAATTATTAACTCTGTTAGTTTTTGCCAAAACCCTAAGCTATATTTTAAGGGGGCTATGTTAAGGTTTTTTCAAAACTGGTTGCAAATATTTTTTGTTTAACCACCAGCTGATGTCTTGGAAAAAAGTTAATGTCAAGCCCTGCCTGCAAATTGTGCACTAGATATCACTTATGGACCAATTCTTCTGTCCGTAACACTAATTTGAGTTTCTGCGTGTGGCCATCTTAGCTTTTATGAAGTCACAGTGTTGCCCCTATTGTTCACAACAAAGGAGCTATTTGTTTTATGACAATTAATAGAAGCAACACTGTGATATCATATGATTCAAGATGGCAGCGTGCGGGAAATTCAAATGAGTTTAACGGCAAACACCATAACAGATTTAGGCATCCATAAGGAGCATTGGAGCAAATATTGTTTTTTCAGCAAAGGCTCCCTTTAAAGTTCTACAGATCTATGATAATAAACTCTTGCTTTTACATTTGGTTCTAATATGGATGGCAAAGTCAATTTTTTTTAATTTTTAGATTCAATGTAATTACCTGACATTCGAAGGAATTCAAAGACTGGCTACCTGCAGTTACTGTTTTTAAGATTCTCTAGGAATTTCCAGCTTTTCTACAATAAGCAAGGGCTTGGAATTCCTAGCAGGGCATTCAAAATAACCTGACTCCCATCAGGACTCTGGCAGCTTCTTTGTGGCAAAGCAGCAGCTATTTCTTGCCAGACTTGAATTTTGAATCTGCTGATCATCTACATGTATACATTAATACCCTTGCACTGACATGGCAGCCAACCTTTCTACATGACTATGTTGACCATCTACTCTGATTTTTAAAGCCCTGTTCTAGGTATTTCATGTTTCTCTTACTGTGAATATTTTCTAGTGTACATACTGTATATGGCATGATAAAATGATTTGCTAAGCAACAGATCTCTAAAAATTTCATCTCAAAAGTCACTGAAGTCCAGTTAAAGTGATGGAATTCCTACATTTTCCATGATGCAGTTTTTGCTACTATGTAATTTTAATTCGCTAAACAATAACTTTCTTAATAGTGTGGCCCAAAGAGGGTCCAATAAAATGCAAGGTTTTTAGAGCTACAGTCGTACCCTCTAATTTAGGCAACATTAACTTTAATATTTATTTAGTAAATAGTCAGATCAATAATTTAGTTTATTTATCGAAATCATCAAGACTCTTAATTAAACTAGTAGAATACAACAATTTTGAAATGGATTACATATGTGTATTGTATATAATTCAAAGTACATGAACATGCAGTTTGTAAATGAATAGTTTTAACTTATTTATAGAAATAGGAGCATTTCACTGTCTGGCAATTGTAATGATAACTCACTTACATGTATGCATGTTTCTATTAATTAAAACTATACATAGAGTTTTAAAACAATTACTGTCAGTGTTATTTTTTGTGTTTAATGACAACTATGGTATACAATTTGGGTGTAAATAATGAAGGGAGCCAAAATAGAATATGGATGCCAGAAATGAAAGAGAAAGCAAAAATTAGTAACCAAGGTAAGTTTTAGGTTCATATTTACCGAATTTATGAGGATGGAGAACAAGCCATGCTTCCTTAGTGCAAGATCCTTTTAGTATGCAATCTTACCAAGATATGTATCATATATTGGTATGGAATCCTGTAAGATCTTGCAGGATCTGGTAATTTCTTTCTTAAGATCCTGTGAGATCTTGCAGGATCTAGGCAATTTTTATAAAGATCCTGTAAGATGTGCAGGATCTGGTAATTTCTTTCTTAAGATCCTGTAAGATCTTGCAGGATCTAGGCAATTTTTATAAAGTTTCTGTAAGATCTTGCAGGATCTAGGCAATTTTTATAAAGATCCTGTAAGATCTTGCAGGATCTAGGCAATTTTCATAAAGATCTTGTAAGATCTTGCAGGATCTAGGAATTTATTTATAAAGATCCTGTAAGATCTTGCAGGATCAGGCAATGTTTATAAAGATCCTGCAAGATCTTGCAGGATCTACATGTAGGCATTTTTTTCTAAAGATCATGTAAGATCTTGTAGGATCTTGGCAATATTTATAAAGATTCTGTAAGATCTTGCTAAGATCTTTGCAAAGATCTTGTAAGATCCTGTAAGATCCTACAGGATCCTGCAGGGTCTTTGCACAAGATCTTGCAAGAAATAAGTAAGATCTTGACAAGATCTTGGGAAGATCCTGGAAAGATCTTCCCAAAATCTTGGAAAGATTCTCAACCTGGGATACCAGTGCTCAACCTTAACTTTTGTAATCACGGGTCCTGGGACTAGTAGAGCTGAAAGTTTACTAGTCTAGAGAAAATTCCTGGTAGTCCCGACTCCGGCATGCCAACTTTTGCTGATCTCTAAGCCTTTCATGATACATGCACGAGTGAACAAGTCAAAACAAAGATGGCAGCGATAGCAGCCTTCACAGGAGCTCCTGGGGCTGACTAGTGCCCAGTCTTCGCCTCAGCCTTCTTCAGTCTTCTCGGCCTTTTTGCGATTATTTTCGGAACGTTTGCGAAGAAACACATTCAAACAACAATCACAGGACAACATGTTTTTGTTTCTATCTTTTATTAAACATTACAAATTATAGAATAGTTACTAGTCCTATGACTAGTGGCTCTATTTTTTTTACTAGTCCAGAAGCACCCGCTAAGGTCGAGCACTGCATACATGTACTGTAGATCACATTACATAGACTACACACACCACATTAAATAGACCATAAGAAAGACTTACCTTCTGTTGAGTACAATGTTTCCAAGTTTGAGATCTCTATGGACAATGTTTTTCTGAAGAAAAAGATGTGGAAAAGGAAACAAATATTTCCATTACTCTTTTCATTATATTTTCACTATATACACCATAACAGATTTGTCCCTACATTCTGGAATACTTGAAGCTGTTTAGTGATAAGCGATTATTGATTATTTCACTAAAGTTATTTTTTTCAGAAAACCTGAAGAGGCAGACAGAATGACTAAAGTAGTAATCAATTCTAACATGGGACATGAGTTTAAGATTATGAAAGTGAAGTTGAAAGGGTGAAAGGACTATAAAGATATCCCTTGCTTACATGTTCTTCCAGCTTTGCTTACTTTTAGTTGCTGCAATATTACACTGCAATTGTTTCTCTAAAATAAGCATTAGATTTATGATAAAGGCCATGTTGTGCAATTTTGAAATACAAGTAAACTCCAGTGACAGGTATTGACACTTGAAACTTGAGACGGAATCCAAGACCCACCCTATTAAAAAAAATGTATGAATGCCATCTACATGTATGCTATATTATTTGTACAGAGGTTTACATGTGTATGGCATCTACATTTACATGTAAGATTTAGACTTCATTTAAAATATCAGCCCCAAGAGTTTTATGGACTATGATATCAACAAGGAACTTTCTTTAGTATTCAAATGTCACACCTGTCAATGAGGTGGTGATAGATATATAACTTTATTTGAAGTGCTGTGTGCAAAAAGGGCATATTAGCAACTCTTGCATGATCACTTACACCCTTTTTGCACACAGCCCTTCATCTATCCTTGGGTGGTTGGGGCTCAGGTTAGGCCTCTTGCAAGTACATAATTATGCTATTATTTAGCCAAGTAACATATGCTAATTAGCTATGAATCTGTTATGACAATGATACATTTGGTTAAAGTGAACAACATGTTCTCAGTAAAAGGTCAGCCTCCCACTTATCAACAACATTTATGGTGCATCAAAATTATTTACTTTAGCCAATATACTGTATTGACCAAGATGATATGTCTACAGCATTATATTCAATATTGAAATTGTGAATGATATGGATGCCAATACAACTAATGAATCATGTTTGGGAACTAAAAATTACTTATTGGTCATTTGCTGGCTAGGGACTAGATTGTATTCGCTACAATGTCAAGTTTTGACTAAGGATTATTTTCTTTAAATTGTTACTTTTACTTTTATTGACTGTATATAATTATAAATATATATATATGCAGTCGTTGCCATTAAGGTTGTCCTAGACATATGCACATATGGATTTATAGCCTTTGTTCAGTTCGCACCTTTTACATAAAGAACGGTAATCAGCCGTGAATGTGCCCGTTGTATTTGGTAACAAAGAGCCATGGTGGTCTAATGGTTAATGCTCTTGCTTACCAGTTCGAAGTCTTTTCATTTCTTTTCCCATTTTTTTCTGACTGCATTCCCTTAAAAGCTTTTATTTCAAACGTAACTACAAGAACAGAATTCTTTTTAACCTTTGAAATGCCAAGGACACCTAACATCCACATATATTATATTAAAGGGGAACTCAACCTAAAATCAACCCAATGTCTATACAAACATGTATTTGAAATAAATAGGTTCTGCTATTTAATTTTTCTGTGGTGCGCATCTAGCAAGAGAAAATCCGAAAACCTTCCTCACAATGTCCGCTATGTACTGACGGATCAAGTCTCATAATTTGTGACGTAGGATACAGGGAATAAATTAGTTTTGCCATGCTGTCCCCTACATTGAATAGCGGGACTAACAGCTTCTAATTGTGGACCATTGTGTTTTCTTTGTGCTAGAGGTGTGATCGTTTTTCCTTGGTATGTGTGACGTACGTTATGGGGAAGCTTCGTCAACTTATGCAAGCATTACTATGGGTTTCAAAGAGAATTCTGCATGGACAATTTCTGGACTGCCGTGTATTTTCAAAACTGTCTCTGTGTCTCGCGGTCGATGTTTCCGAAATCTCGAAAAAAAACTGACGAGGTCACTTGCTTGTCTGCCTATGTTCAGAAAATCAGTACGAATGAAATTCATAACACTTGCTAAAATCGCTTTCTACTTCTAAACAAAGATATAATACTTTGAATCAGTGGGTATCTAGTATTTTCAAAACTGTTTCTGGTATATACATGTAAGCCTGGCACAGTGTAAAAAAATACTCTTATTCAAACCCACAACCATCAACAGAATCGCTACACCGTTCTAAACGAAAATAGCGTAATTTGGGCGTACTCAATCAGTGCTGGTATAATTATCTAAAATTGAGACCGTTTCAGGATGACAGTATTATTCTAGCTACAGCGTCCTTTTTTATTCACTGTCAAAAAAGAAACTGCAAAAAGAAACACACATGTATAAACAGAACAAAAAAACAAGGAGTAAAAAAAACAAGAAAAAACAAAACAAGAAAAAAAAGATGCCAAAACTGAGACTTGAACTCGGGGCTCCGAACTGGAAACCAAGAGCATTAACCATTAGACCACTGTGGCTCTTTGTTACCAAATACAAAGGGCGCGTTCACGGCTGATTACCATTCTTTGTGTAAAAGGTGCAAACTGAACAAAGGCTATAAACCCATATGTGCATATGTCTAGGACAACCTTAACAGCAATGACTGTATATATACGTATACCGTATTTTATCACGTATAAGCCGCACCTTTTTCGACTTTCAGATTTTGAAAGCAACAAAAAATTGCCACAAAGTTGGGGGTGCAGCTTATATGTGAGTGTTTTCAGAAAACTTTTTTTGCAATGACCGTAAACCATATGAACAATAGAAATGGCACATTCAATTCACAGAACACGAGTGTCAGCAAGATTTCTACTCAAACTCCTCTCCTTCGTTTTCCAAAGAAAACTAGCTGTCCAGTTGCCTGTCATCTTCTCTGCTAACTCCTCGAATGGTTCCTAGTGTTGTTAAAGGCCTAAATTGGTCTTGGAAGCCTTCAAATTTTCAAATAAAGTATAATTCTCATCGAGTTCATGTTCAACTTCAGAGCTACATCACGCTCGATCGGATGTTTGAGACTACTCTTACTGAATTTTGTGGTGCGGCTTATACATGAGGTTTTTTCTTAAACCTTTCGGGAAAAAGAAGCTTCTGTTTATCAGGCTGAAGTTAGGGGTGCGGCTTATACGTGAGGTGTGGCTTGTATGTGATAAAATACGGTATATATATATTAAGTATAATATTATAGAGAGAAGAAACCCATCCCTAATATTACCAATCAGAATAAAGGTGAAAGAGAAAAATATGCCCTGAGTGGGATTCGAACCCACAGCCTCTGTATACTAGTCCGATGTGTTAACCACTACACCATTAGGATGACCACACTGGCAATGTAGCCGACTTATTGGTTTTTGTGGTACCGTGAGTTTTCCCAGGCTTTTTCTCTTTCGGGTTCGGCATGGGAAAGCCCATAACTTCTCAACTAAGCTTTCAACCTATGGATCATTATTGATTCACAGGCACATACGTCCAACCTAGGAATTGCTTAGCCAGAAGGATCCAAATGGATACAAGCTTATTTAAATTTATATTAAGTATATATAGAGAGAAGAAACCCATCCCTAATATCAGGGATGGGTTTCTTCTCTCCATATACTTAACATAAATTTAAATAAATTTGTATCCATTTGGATCCTTCTGGCTTAGCAATTCCTAGGTTGAATCAATAATGATCCTTAGGTTGAAAGCTTAGTTGAGAAGTTATGGGCTTTCCCATCCTGAACCCACTTTGATTATGTTGCACATGCATCAGAGAACAATAGATGTGGATGTTGCCTGCCAAATAGTGTGTGTGGCCTGCCAGTCTCTTGTTATTCAAATTATTCAAACTTTGTGAAGTAACTCCTGATGAGTGAGGACTTTGGTCCCCACAAAACAGTATTGTAGAGCCAAATATGAATCAACCAAGAATTTAAATACTCTGAATCCTTAGTATTATATATATAATTCTGTCAAACCCAACTATATCAATTATATATCAAATTATATAAATTCTGCCATGAAACAACATATTCTTTCCATAATAACCAAAATCCTTGTGCACACTCGAGAAATGGAATTTACCATGGTAACAGGAAGCCATTTTAACGAAACACGGTCTTATATTTGTGCGTTCTTGTGCATATCGTGCGTTCTTGACAGAATTATATAATGACATAAGTTCCGTGTCGAGAGACTAGTACCTTATGAAGACACTCAACCACCCGAACAATGTCATGGAATATAATAACAGCCTCTCGTTCATTTAGTCTCTTTTCTCGAATAACATAATGCTGAAGGTTAATTAGATCAGCAGTGTTAGAGCTGAAATCATGAGCACACAGACAGTCGAGAACTAAACACAGGCGATGTCGAGTCCTGCCGACGCGGGATGTCGTTGTACTAGAATGATTTAATCCGTTACTTGTATGTGTTCTATCGCTTGTTTCCCTTTGACTTTCATGTTGTTCTGTTGACGAGTCGTCGTAATATTCGTCTTTAAAGAGGCCGTGATGGTGAACTACCCCTTCTTCATCATGTAACAGAGATAACAAAGAATACTCTGTATGCAGCAACATTTTCCCTTGTTTATCATCTTGTGTTTCGTGGCCAACCTCGCCAAGCGTCAGGATTTTAATAGAGTAAAAGTCGTCTGTTCCTTCTCTCTTTGCTAGACATTGGACTATACTGCGGACAGGCGAGTTGCCGAGTCGTGGTCCCAGTAAATAAGGTCCCGCTCTTTTAAGGCAACTTTTTCGTTTCGCTCGTTTCGAACTCGAGCTAGCACTAGAAGTAGAAGTAGAACTCTCGCCGTTTTCGAGACAGGCAGCTTTTCGTTTGACACCAGCCGAACCAGTGATACTAGATCGCATCTTGTACCATAATTTGACGAATACACTGTTTTCTTCGACAGAAACGCCAAAATGTTTTCTCGCTTATAACTATAAGTATAAAACCGCCATCTTGGATCAACTGTTCGACTCGGCCCAGGCTTCTCATATGTCAACGAGGGGCACGTCCTTTTCCCTTCCTTTCTTAGGGGGGAGGGGTGATGAAAAGGAAGGGGGAGAGGGGCTGATACTCAGGTTACTCTTTACCGATTGTGCTAGCACAATTTTTAGCGCAATTCGCCAAAACGAGCACAAATTTTGGCATTTTCACCAAAATGGCACTGCTACCACAATTTACCTTATGTCCGTCAGGAGCCCATGTGTCCGTTAATTTAAGGGCTTTTTACTCGGGCTGCCTGTGGCATACCCTGCGCATGTGGTACATTATGCATTAATTGTATGGTCACGCTTTGTGATGCTGTATGTTTTAGAAAGGTATATTTTTATAGGGGTCAAACAAAGCTTAGGCCATGCCCAGATTGGTCTCTTTTAGGGGTTCAATTTAATACAATTTTCCGACGAGCATCCCCGCCCATTTTATATAGGAGGTCCCCCACCCGGGAGTTAGAGAGCGATTCACTGTGGGATCACAGACCCGAGATCGGGATCACAGGGCATGGTCTCCAATTTTTTGGTAATTAGCTATTTATACATAACGAAGTCAAACAAGATGGCGATTGAAATGAGATTTCGAAGTGTAAAGTCCGTCGCAGAGGACATATCTCTCAAATGTGAACAGCTTAATGTTTTATGTAACTTTATTCGTGGGAAACATGTGTTCGTGAGCCTTCCAACAGGCTCAGAAAGGTCAATGATATTTTCAACTGGCGGCCCCTTCAAACATAGAATGGCAGTTATTTATATTTTTAAAGGTCTTGTTTATTTCTCCTGAGGTTGTTATAGAACTAGAAAACGGAAAAGAACTGTCACAAGTTGATATAATTTGTTTTTATTTATTTATTCATTATTAAAGAGCACATACAGGCCAATCAAGGCGCATAACTAGTACAACATGTTCTTTACATTATTGCCAAAAAAAAATACATATGAGTATAACAGGGATCGAAGTAATGAAGCATTTGTTTAGTTTCTCACCCTCTCTCCCTCTTAAGAATATAGTGGTTGGTACCGAGCTTAATTATAAATTACGTTTATTAATCAATATTCAAGTTTTAGACTGCTTTTTCTTTTTTTTCTTTTGGAGTTTTGACAGTTTTGTTGAATGAGTGAATCGGTTAAAATCTCTGTTCAGACAATTAAAATCCCTGAAATTGGGGTTATTTATATTGCCTTTTAGTCTGGAATATGATATGAATTTGAAAGTGAAGTATGAGACCGCAACATCAATCTTCCATATGACTATGTAAGCGCTTCACTTGATCCTTCATGAGGGCAACGAGCGAAGTAATTTCGATGATTAATGCATTGTTCTTCCAAAAGCCCGAACCTGGCCGCGAGTTGGTTTGAAGGGGCCGCCAGTTGAAAATATCATTGACATTCCTGAGCCTGTTGGAAGGCTCACGAACACATCTTTCCCACGAAAAAAGTTACATAAAACATTAAGCTGTTCATATTTGAGAGAGGAGATTCCAAATTTGAGAGAAATTTCCTCTGCGACGGACTTTACACTTCGAAATCTCATTTCAATCGCCATCTTGTTTTGACTTCGTTATTCATAAATAGCTAATTACCAACAATTTGGAAGTGACGTCACGGAACACGGTTTTTAGCTCTGAGTCGCAGACCCTACATGGGGAGAAACGGGAACGATGAAATCGCCGTTCTCCCTCAAGTAGGGGATGATGATCGCAGGCTAAGCGAATAACAGTTTAAATTAACTATGGCTTACTTGCATGGGGAAATACATACACTACTACACTTAATAAATTAATCATTATTCAAAAGAAATCATTACGTATTATTACCTTTTCTCAATTTGATGCACATACAAGCCCCCTCTTTACAAAGTTGAATATTTTAAAATTGCAAGATTTGGTTTATTTGCATACTGCTCTTTTCATGTTTGACTTTTACAACAATAATCTTCCAACTATGTTCAAAGATTTTTTGATTCCAATCAAAAAAGTACATACTTATAATACTAGACTAGCCTCTAAATGTACTTATTATACTCCAAAAGTTCGTACAAATTACGGTAAATTCAGCTTACGTTACAATGGTGTCACAACCTGGAATTCAATTTGTGAAGACATTAAGACACTACATTCTAGAAAGTTATTTAAATCAAGTCTTACTAAACAGTTTTTGAATCTATATTAGTGCTCTCCTTATCATATTAAATTATACAATATAGATCTTCCTTTCAGCTTGTACGTGTATCTGTCTGATTTAAATGTAAATAGTGACTGACTTATACTTGTATAATGTGTGTGTGTTCGTGTTTTCTTGTCTGACCAAAAATACAAATATATAATTTACTACATTTTTGGGGTGCCAGACTCGATTAGTTTAATTTAAGCTACTTCTGGCATCCCAGCACTCGAATTTTAGCAAACTGTTTTTCACTGTAAATTCCTATTTGTTAAAAGAGTGTAAATAAATTGTTGTTGTTGTTGTTGTTGTTATTGATAAATTACCGAGTCGTTTCCTGGTGTGTGCAGGAAACAGTCACGTGGTGATATAATACTTCATTAACGAATGAATTGAGCTCGTGATCCCCATGGGAAAGGCGTTACCATGATGCTGGAGGGCAAGCTATCTTTAAAAATGCTGTTTAGAAAGATCGACAATCGATTGGAGGTATAAAATAACATTCTGAATTTCTAAAACTCTGAATTTCTAACGAGCCCTGAAACAACCATGGGGGCTGATCAAAGCCAGGTCCCGGCTAATCCACAGATCCAATAGGTTTTGCTAATAACACTACCGATCTCGTACAATGCCTTTAAATATATGAATTAAGATTTGTTTTGCCCTCCAGTGCACCATGTGATTGTATTCCTGCAAAAGTTCCATTCACCGAGTTAGCTTCAAGTCAGGTTACCTGACTTTTCCCTTGAGTAATGTTTTCTTGCTTTTCTATATCCTAAGAGGACCTGTATAAAGTTATCTAATTGGAAAACAAAGCATGAATGCTCTGGAGAGCTGTCACATGATCTGAACTGGGACAACAAATGCTAAATCGGTCAATTTCCTGCTAAACTTTGATGAGGTAACCTGATTATAATAAGTAAAGGAGATTCCAAATGTTAAAGATAAAAGTTCTTTCAAAAATAGTTAGTAAAAATTCCTAGTCACGTGTTATTTCGAGGTGAGTATGTAATCCATAGGGTTGATGTCTAGGATACACAACACATTTGCTTACCGTGTGATGTTTTCCTTTTTGATCGTGTACAGGGCAAGAACGATTAACAGACAAAAAAGAATTAACATTGACGTTCTTAATTATAAGTCACCTAGGGTAAAGCTACTTATCTTGGTCTTTTAGATAATACCGCATACTTTAATTAGTGGCCCCCTGTCCGCATACACCTCTCCTCCCAAAAAAATATAATAAAACAATGACATATTAACACCCGGGCTAATCAGGTTGCAGTTATCAATTATGGATTCAAACTTCTGTTCACAAATACCTCTTTTTAAGCGAGAGCGAAATCCGTACCGTAAGTTATGGACCCCCCCCCCCCCTCTCTCTCTCTCTCTCTCTCTCATGTGTTCTCACGCGCGCATGTTGGAATAATCACAAATGTCATGATCATGTGTTCTCATGCGGGCATCTTGGAATACATATGTCATGATCATGTGTTTTCACGCGCGCATGTTGGAATAATCACAAATGTCATGATCATGTGTTCTCGTGCGGGCATGTTTGAATACATATGTTATGATCATGTGTTCTCACGCGCGCATGTTGGAATAACCACAAATGTCATTATCATGTGTTCTCGTGCGGGCATGTTTGAATACATATGTTATGATCATGTGTTCTCAAGCGCGCATGTTGGAATGTCCTATTTCCAAAACGAGAGCTAGTTTTCCATCAGGGGTTCCAAACACCGAGAACAATGAAAGCATAAGGCCGATGGAAAACGAAGCTCGAGTTTTGGAAATAGCTTCTCTAACGTAAATAAACACGCTATTATCATTGCCGAATATAAATACTTTTTGATTATTCTCGAAATATTGGTTGCAGTAAAATATCCGTGGTTTAATTGTGCATCATTATCCATTTTGTTCAAGACATCAAACTTGAATCTCTAGCAAGAACGGATTGCCTGAGATTTGACATCCCATACAATAGAACATTATAATTGTTCCGCTAGCAAATTTTGATTGGCTTAGATTTGACATGTGAGTTGGGGCGTAATTTTTGTATTCATTGTGTGGTTGAATAATTGTATATTTGGCCGGTGAGATTTTGTTCAGTCACATTAAGTTTCCATTGGAAATGGAGGCTGCATTGTCGATATTTCGTGAACCTAAAAGCGTAGAAGAGGAGAAAGCTAGCGTTCAGAATGCTGTATCGAAGTCTACAGGTTATAAAAACAAAAATGGTGTTTGAAGGTTATTTCAACACAATCGAAGAATGAAGTGTGTAAGCTTGGAACCTGGTGGACTCTTCACGTCAAAAGACTTCGCGTGTACAGTTCAACCATTATCTAACGGCTATTGAAGACATGACAGGAACAAGCTTAAACTACAGGCTTTCTAAGTTTGTACAAGAAGTTAGCAACAGTGCTGGAGGACGCTACCTTAGCCGTACACTTTACTCCATCATCTGTGGACTAAAACGCTACTTTGTCTTGGTGACAAAAGTGGAAGCGCTGCTCTGAATCCGCAGGATGTTACGAACAATAGGTGAGCGGCATCTAGTGTGCCCATTCATATTAATTTTCTGCTGTTGTTTCTTTAAACGGCATTCTTAACATTTTTTCTATTGGTTTTCTCTGTATGTTTGTGACATTTCGCCGTGTTTTTGGATGCAGAAGATGAAGGAAACGAAACAGCAATAGAAAGAGGGTGTTAATAAAGAAGAAGAAGAATTATTTTGGAGTAAAGGGCTGTTTGGACAGTCGTCAGCTAAGTCACTACTCAATACCGTATATTTCTATAATGGTAAACGTTTTGGGCTACGAGCAGTAGAGCACATGCAGAAACATAACATTAGGAAATGAGAGTTTTCAATGACTACATTAAGTTCGAAGTGAATATTTCAAAAACATTCCATGGTGGCATTTGTGATTTGAAATACATTCCACGTTCTGTTACACATATTTGTCATGAAAGAGGTAAATCTCATGAGCGCTGCCTAGTTAAACTATATCGCTTGTACATTGGGCTATGTGAAGTTCATGGAAAAGGTTCCAGTGCGTTTTATTTTAGACCTAAGCGTCATTCAATGGGTTTCGACAAGGTTCCAGTTGGCATAAATACATTGAACAAAATTTTGCCATATATGTGTTCAGCAGCCGGGTTACATAAGAAAACTGCTCATTGTCTAAGGGTGCCTATTTCAGAGTGGTGTACTGAGATGAAAAACTGATAAAGGGATTTGCCACCGAACAAATGCGCTTTTTAAGTATGAACGGCCAAGGAAGAACAAGCCAAAATAGTCGGGAGAAGAAACCCGAAAAAGTCGACCACGTAGCACCCCCACCACTCAAAAGGTTTGACTTCGGATTTATGATAGACTTATACCCATAGAACATTTCTAGGCCTGTTGTACTAATAAAATGTGGGATCAGTGATCTGCTACGCCGTGTTTTTTATAGGGGGTGGGGGGAGGGACTATCAGACGTACAAAATCAGATAGGCATAACGTAAACAAGAATGAAAATAATCATATCTCTGGAATTATTGATGCTAGCTGTTTGAAACTTGGACAGGTGATGTAACTCCAGTAGCCGACTAGTTTGAAATGTTTCGAGTATCACATCCGTTACGATGGTCACGGTTGCTAGGGAAAATAAGAAAACAAGCGGCGGTTCTCATTAACAACTGCACCTTAAAGATAAAGTTATGACTTCATAGCTGGAAAATACTTGAAGTGCGATTTTTGCATAATCGTAAGATGGGTAAATTTCAAATGAAACACCACCAAACCCTTAACTGTATTAAATCAGAGATTGGTTGGAGTTTAGGCATTAATGGCTGACTATATATTTAAGACCCTCACCTTTTCAAATAAATATGAAAAATCACATCTCTGAAACTAGAGAAGCAATTTGAGAGAGAGAGAGTTGAGATCTTGCAATGCTTGCTAATTTTGGATGGGATTCATCTCTCGTTTTTGTTTTCATGGAAACAGTTGCTAAGGAAGTAAACAAATGAAAATTGTTTCTAGTTACTAAGTTAGTCCTGACCCTAACGGACAGTGCATCACTTGAGAGAAAAGAGGTGTTTTAGGGTTACAGAACGCTGATACCATACCTTTTCAAATAAAGGATTTACTCTGAGCCAGCTTGTCTGTGGATATAAATAACAATAACAGTCTTATTCCCAGTTATTACTTCTAAGCAAAGAAGTAAGTCCTTAGATGAACACTTTAAAGGTACGATTTATTGTGATTTTTATTTCTTCCTTAAGTGATAACACATGCACATTTTTATAGTTTTCTTAAACTAAAAATGCATCGAGAAAAAAAACTTTTAAACTCGAATTCCGCTATCCTCCCTCGGTTCAATCCTATATTTACATCCCATGATGCACTGCAAGAGGAAATCCAGGATCCGCCATGTTTAAAATTGTGGCAGCCATCTTAAAAAAATTTTCATTGTCTGTACTATTTAATGTGTACATTTATGCGACCGAATAGTTATTGTTGTTATGGCTGTGGAGGGCTATGACAATCTTCGTTTAGATGATCTCTCAAATAAATCAAAAGTTCATGGTTTGTACCGTCCAAACTATTGCGTAAACTACAGTCAAGGGACAGAACTATTCGTCACTTTCGAAAATTTCCACTTTAATGCAAGTTCTGAATTATGAAACTAGGAAATCTAGCTGAAGCAACACTTTGTTTTTCCTTCTTGAAATTCATTATACTCTCGACCGATGTTGTTGTGTTTAGATATAGCTAGTACTGCTACGGATGATGAGCCATTAGGTCTATTACCTGCTAAGAGAGTAAAAGCCGTCGATGGACAAAGTGTTTGTTTTGACAAGTTGACAAAACTGATGAAACGCTAAGAAAAGCCTAACCCTCAGGTTTAGCCTCATTTTCAACAGTATCCAAAATTAGAAAAGGCGAGGTTTATGAACGAATTTACTCAGATGCGGATACATTATCGACAAAGGACATCATCTGGAATGGCAGTTGCTACAAGTCGTATACTAGTAAAAGGAATTTAACCTTCGTCAGCTCAGCAGACGAATCTTGCATCAAGAGTTATCCTGATTGTGGGGAAAGCAGCTCAGCTAATCTTGGTGACATAACATCTAGATCAAAAACAGAAGTTGTCGATTGGTCCTTCTGCCTCTTTTGTCAGAAATTTAAGCATAAAGAAAGCAAAGTACTGATTAATGTTTCATGCATTGATGCCTGTGATTCTATCAGAGCTGCTGCTGAAGCTAGAGGTGACAATGCTATGATTCGGAACATACGAGACGTCGATCTCATTGCAGCAGAAGCCAAATACCTATCTACGAATGCAGTGTGCACGGCAAGCGGTCAAATGTGATCTCATTCTTAGGGAAAATACGAGAAGAATTTTTTTTCCCAAATAGTGACATCCATGCAAGCATCGACAAGAAAGATCTGGCCTGGTTTTTGTTACGGCTTAACCAACACAGTCTCCTTTCAATCGGCCAAAACCAGAATGAGCAAAGCATACCCAGCTGGACTGCCTTCAATGCCCAGATAACAAGCGTGACCGTGCCTCGTACAACTATTGGTTATTGCCCAATGATAGCTGGCTCACCCACTGACTTCAGCACAGTACATACATTACTGAAGGGTGTGCAAGCTATGACGGAAAGCCTGTGGCAGAAGAGCACTGTTATCACGTTTGACCTGGCAATATACACCAAGGCCAAATAAATCCAGTGGCGGTATCCGGAGGAGTTTCAATACCTGGTTGTTCGGATGGGAGGATTCCACATCGCTTTGAACTTCCTATCGGTGATAGGAAAGAAGTTCCAAGAGAGTGGACTGGAGGATCTACTCATAGAATCTCGTCTCTATGGTAGCAATACCACCCTAGCGCTCCTTAAGGGGAAGTACTATAACCGTGGTGTGCGCTCCCACAAGCTTGTAATGGAAGCGTTATTAAGATTACAATGGCACGCATTTTGTAAGTGGATTGCCGAACGACTGGAAGCTGTCGACGTAGATCAAGTGGAATCCAACCTTACCAAGTTTAAGGCAACAACTGGTAAAGAAGAGAGGAAAGAAGCCTTCGGCGTCCTTTGTGATTCTACAGAAAACCTCCGCAGCCTTTTTTACCGATTCAAGCATGAATCATCATCTCAGCTTTTCCAGTTCTGGGAAAGTTACACTGATATCGTGCTAGTTCTTTTGAGATTCATCAGAGCTGAAAGGGAAGCTTCATCTAGAATCGACTGGTGATATGGTGCCTCACATCTTTTGTATGGACCGCCCCAACTACTCCCGTTGGCTTCCAGTATACCTTGCAGACATGTTCATTATGAGTTCATGCAAGGCAATCATGCAGTTAGCAGATCATCACAGTCGTTCAGTCAAGTCTGGACTGACATGGCTCTTGAACAGAGCGTTAACCTTGACTCCAAAACCAAAGGTGGAATAGTCAGGATTACACAGAAACCTGGAGCTTTGGAGAGGTGGTTCCTCACCGCTCACGAACGTGCAACAGCTGCAACCAAAGAACTATGTGATCTCCACAATAGTGTCGAAGAAGGGGTAACGCACAAGGAAGCAGGTGCTAGCAGAATGAGTAGAGATCAGAAGGACGTAAATATGCTGATGGCCACCTTGTTGTCATTGATGTCGAATCCATTTGACGGGGAAAGTGATGACGGAGACACAATTCCACTGTCAAACTTAGCCACAGCAGTAGTCATGCCCACCGATTCGGCAATCCATCTTCTTGATGCTGAGAACCTTGGAAGACAACATATTAAATCGTTCATCAGTAAGAGGCTGAACAGCAATGAAATCGGATTTTGGGACCCAATTTCCCAATAGAAGATCCAGACATTTGCAAGTATGGCAAAGAAAGTAAAAGCAAAGTCTGCAGATGAGAAACTTGTCACCGTGAATGCAGATCGAAACCTTTTTGAACGACTTCTAATTGCTTCCAAATCAAGGGACATAAATTTGAAAGAGGTCCTCAAGTACGAATTGTCAGCTGTCCCTTACTCTGCTACGTTAATAGACGTGGTCTGCTCTAATCAGACACATTCTATCAAGTCAACAGATTATCTCGACCTCGGCATATCAGACCACAGGCTGATCCAAGCTACAGTTAATGTTAAAGTGCGCCGTCCACCACCGAAGATCGTAACTACTAGAAGCTACAAGAACTTCAATCAAAATGAATTTATGATAGATCTTACATGTGCTCCATGGTCGGTCTGTAATGTCTTTGACTACTTAGACGACATCTACTGGGCCATGACCAAACTGTACAATGGGGTCTGTGAAGACCACGCCCCTCGGCGGAGCTTCAAGGTGCGCAGCCAGTCACTACCTTGGATCACACCACAGATCAGGCACAGAATGAGATAATGTATGACTGGTGTATGTCAAATCGAATGACAGCTCACCCGGAAAAATGTGAATGATATGCTATTACACAGAGGCTCTTTTACGTGACCCATTGCAGCCGTTAGGTTTGGATCTTCCAACTTAAGAAGAGTATCCTGCACACGCTGCCTCGGGTTATCTATAGATGACAAATTAGGCTGGTCCAAGCACTTAACTGACCTAATTAAATCGTATGTCCAGAAGCTAAACCTTCTAAAGTCCCTGTATTTTCTTCCTGAGCATGCTAAGTTAGACTTCTACTTCAAGGTTATTTTTCCTGCTATCACTTATGGATTTCTATGTTGGGGATCGTGTAATACAACACTTCTAGAATCATTAAACCGAATTCATTACCGGGCGCAAGGATAATTTTTGGGCTCCATTGGCTAACACCACGCGAGGACGTAACTGCCTCTGCCAAATGGAAGCCACTGAACTATTACTATAACCTTGCCTGTTTTGTACATAAATGTTTTCACAACCTAGCTCCTCCTGTATTATGTAGTGCCTTTCCTAAGAGAATACTTACATACTCCTTACGTAACACTCACTGTATCAGTCTACTAACACCGAAAACCAACTACCTGAAATTGTCAATAACATAAAGAGGTACGAGGCTTTGGAACAGTCTCGGCAACGACCTAAGGTCAACTGCATCAATTAATAGTTTTAAAATTAATCTTAAAAGAAACACTGAACTACTGTAAATAACTGAATAGAATAAGTATAAGTTAATTAGTTTTATTATTACTATTATTATCATTATTATTATTGTTAGGGTAGAATAGCGTAGTTATAAGCACGACCACATCAGCAACGCTGTAAATTTATCGTGGGTAAATAAATATTATTATTATTATTATTATTACTCCCTTGCTCGCACAGATGGCTCGTTGAGAAAGACAGCCAAAAGCGTTCTGCTCTCCATGTTAGAGGAAGCTGTCGAGGTTTCACCAAGGCTGCTTTCAGACAGTGTCCCTCAACCTTTAACAGCGTACGTTCTAGACGGTATGGCCGTTGTTCAGATGGTGAAGACAGCAGGTGCTCTCGCATTTGGAGAACTAGCTAGCAACTATTACAACACCATAGCAGCACCACTATGAAAGTATAATTGCAATCGTGTAGATGTTGTTTCCGATCGATACGATAAGGCAGACTCGATCAAGGAAAGTGAGCGGCAGAGAAGAGGGTCATCGTCTGGTTACGAAATCCGAATTGCAGGTCCATCCACTCCAGTCCCAAAGCAATGGCCAAGATACATCTCCAATCCGCGAACAAGATCAACTTGCAGAATGTTTTTAGTGATGCGTGGATAAAGATCGCAAAGTCGAAACTGAAGCTTGGACAGCAGTTGGTCTTGGCAGGATGCTTTGAGAATGGCGAAGATGTGTGTCTAGTTGTCAGAGACAGAGAATGCTCCCTTCATCATTTGGAGTGTGATCACGAAGAAGCAGACACGAGAATGTTGCTGCATGCTAAGGACTGCTCCCATGATCACTCAAGAGTTGTGGTTCAGTCTCCGGATACGGATGTTGTTGTTCTGTGTATCTATGTTTATCAGTATCTAACGTGTGAGCAACTCTGGTTCCGGACTGGAGTCAAGAACAAGCTTCGCTACATTCCTGTCCATAGACTGACACATAAAATTGGCCATGACCTATGCGATCTAGCTCCGGCCTTCCACGCATTAACTGGTTGTGACACGACCAGTGGCTTACATCAAATTGGTAAGAAGAACCCATGGAAAGCTCTGAGAGACCACGTAGAAACACACACTGGTATGTCACGTTTAGGGGAGGTGGCACCGCCGTTATGATCACCCGAGACTGTCAGCGCTACAGAGAAGTATATCTGCTCGCTGTACACACCTCAACAAGAGCAAGAACAACTGCAGATGACGTGAGGTATGAATTTATTCCCACGTTTATGTTGTATGTCCACCAATTCTCAATCACACGTAAATTATGTAAATTCATGTAAATTCATGTACATTATGTAAATTAGCGCGTAATGGCTGCTTTTTTATTCTCCTGACTCTCTTGGCGTTCATCCCTTCTTCGCCTACAACATGGCCTGGAAAATTACATCAGTCTATCAGTAAACACCTTGTTCATGGACACGTCGACCGAATTTTCCGAAACTACCCCGTATTCTCGTGGTTTAATCGAGTGAATTTCGCTACTACTCCAACACATGGTGATGGAAAATCTCGCTTCGCCTTCGCTGTATCCAAGTAAACACGGTTTAATCTGCATCCATGTACCTGGAACTGATATATATCACAACTTGACCATTCATATGGATGTGGAAATTAACCCTGGCCCTAGTCTTCTCCCAGAACTATTAAATATTGAACAAGAATCCTTAACCTCGAATACAGATTGTGTGACACATTACCATATTCGCGTGATCAACTACTTTCTTTACGACACCTTGGCTATTCGACTAAACATCTTACTCCGGCGGTTATACGGTTGTTAAAAGATTTACAGCTCCTTAGATACAGAGGAAAATCCTCAGGGAGAGCACAATATCGACTCTGGTCAACAGAGCACAAGGTTCAGAATATTATTCCTGTACGCATAACGCAACGAGAAACGATAAGCAATAACAACTTACACTGTTCCTGTACTCAACTTTCGTCCCTAAAGCGGCTTCCTTTCGCCAAAATCTACCAAATACCATCATTTATATCTACTAATATACGGGTATTATCCAATAAGATAGATGAACTTCACCAAGCTGCAATACTGAATAATACCTTTTTGTTTTCCTTTTTTACTGGACAACATTCTTAGCCCTCCTTTCCTCGTTCTGGTATTTTTCTTTCTTTCCAAATTATCATTTTAATAATAATAATTTAAAAAATAAAAATAGATCCTTTCAATGCGATCGAGCGAAAAGCTTGTTTCAATCCCTCTGTCCAAAATCTCTCTCAGCTATTATAGTCAATAAACCACAATTCCTAAAAATCAGCCACTCTACTGTGATCAGAAGTAATTGGTGCTCCTATATGTATATATTAGCTAAGCCTAAAAGCGAAGCTCCCAATTATCTCAACTGAGGTTACTCCCTAAAAAACGATAAACTATATTAAAGAAAGAAAAATAAAAACACAAAAATTCCTGGTAGAATCAAGGGAAATCGGTGCAAATGGTTTAGAAGAAAAAAGAAGATAACAAACAATGGAAAAAGGAAAACTATTATCACTAGCTATTCAACAGTTCGCGCGTAGGTGCAGCACATTTCCAGGCACGTTGTTCGCGGCGCGTCGAGGTTAGGGTTACGTTATTATCACTAGCTATTCAGCAGTCCGCGTGCAGCACGTTTCACGTTGATCGCAGCACGTCGAGGTTAGGGTTAGGTTATTATCACTAGCTATTTAACAGTTCGCGCGTAGGTGCAGCGCTTTTCCAGGCACGTTGATCGCGGCGCGTCGAGGTTCGGGCGCGAGCGAAACCGGAAGTCTGCCAATTTTTGGTCTCATTCAATATCACTGGTACTGCGCTTGTGCATGAGCTCCACTTTAACATGTGACTGTGTGACGTGACAACTGAAGTATTAAAGTGCCATGAAATGAAAAAATCGGCGACGGCAAGGCTTCTTCGAGAAAATATATGACAGATGCAAGGCTCCTCAAGTAAGACATATTTAGAATGAGAATTATACAAAAAACGCACTGTATATTGTATTATTTACGAAGACAAATATTTAACAAATAAAAGATGGTTCTCCTTGTTCTATTTAACAAATTAATGTTCAAACTTCGTGCACAGTATAAAATTCAGGCATGTGATTGGCTAATGATAGTGCATTATTGGTGAACAAAGCACTCGCGACACCCATAATACACCCAGATCCTCTCTTTCCCTTTGGGAGAATTCTCAAGTTGTTGTGTAAACCCGAGGAAGGGAGACCTGATACATGTTTGGAAAACCTCATTCCAACGACATTCCAACCGCATATTTAATAGCGAGAATGGCAGATAATCGCTAGAAAGGTAACAGCAGGAATGAACTCTGTCTCTCTTTTATGACAGAATAATATTTTGAGACTAACATTTGCATAATCGCTCCTTGAAAATGGCTCGTTTGCAAGCGTTGCAAGTACAAACAAGTCATGCAGTGAACAAATATCGGCTTTGGAAAGCTTCTAAAACACTATAGTAGTCTTACTGAAGAAGTGGCTTTTATTTCAGAGACCTTACTCAGTCAATAAGATGAAAATATGCGGCGATAATTCAGTGGATGTGTCAAAAATCCAGGAATTATCAATTTGGAAAATATATCCATTGGATTCGGAGTGAGCACATGGAGGCCGGATTCAAGATTTCAATTCCTATGCAAACCATTGGAATCAGGTTAGTCATTTTCGAATGAAAGAAATTATCAAAGAAAGTAGACTATCTATGAATTAAGCCGGCTAAAGACCTGATATCTGAATACATGGCTCCAAGATTCAATGGAAATCGCAAGTCGGCTTCTCACGGACCAAACGCCAAAAGTAAATGATTCTTTGCAAAGTTATCTACTCAGTTAAATGATAAAACAATTCCTGTTTTATTCACTGTCTTTTGAAATGACATTTCTTTATTGAGATATTTACGAAAACTATTTTATTCAGCCGGAATCTTTGATTTCTTTTAAATTGGTTGTTGACAACTGATTTCAATTGAAACGCATTCTGTGCGCTCGGTTTGAATATTAAAAGTTACAGACTTTATGCAGTATTCATTATTTTTCGTTCATCATACAGTCAGCGCGTGCCTGTATTTGGCAATAAAGAACGCACATTAGTCTCTAACCCTTACATAATGCACGTTCGAGGTCTTGAAAAACACTTAGCAGCTTTTCAAGACCTTGAAAATGCATGATTTTATTATAGAACAAGGAGAACCATATTTTATTTGTTTTATAATATAAACTTAAACGTAAACGAAGGAATTAACTTACCAAAAACCCGCGTAAAAATCTAAAAGCAAACTGACATGCCCTCCCAGTTGGGGTATTTTTTGCTGACACCTGTTAGTATTCTTTAAATTCTGGCCACGCGCGCGCAGGCGCATTACATTCTTATGTGATCCCTCTGAGCTCCAATGATTCGGGACAATACCACTAAAACTTCAACTTACAGATAAGTCTCGTTTAATTTTTGATTATACCAACAGTTGTTCACCTCAGTGTAACGGCTCTGCTCCGTTGCCAGGAGTGATCCGTGAAACTTTGCCTTCGTGGTCGTCAGACGAAGTGATTACCGCTTGATATGAACAAGGTCTTGTTTAATGATAAGTTAACGGCACATGAAGAACATATCTGGCTCGTACTTACTGTGAATAGAAACTTAAAACCCGTCAAAAATCTATGCGGTTTCCTGGGGAAGGCTAACAACTGTTGTAACTTGTCCAACTGGCTCGCTCTGGCTGCTCACATCATCCCCGAACCTTGGTTACGAGGTGACGCCATAGCGTGGCGACAGAAGGTAAAAAACTAAGGCAGCCGGTGCCTTTACATCAGTCTTAGTGGATACTGCATCTCGTTAAATATTCAACAATGTAAAACTAATTCAATAATTCTTGTTTCAAAATGTAAATACCAATCGGACACACTGCCATACTTTCGTGAAGGGCGGCGCTGAGCTGAGATCATCCGGCACATATAGGTTTACAGCTTAAAGTGCTTTTCATCTTTGACGAACGCAAGCTATACATTTGGGGCACGCGCAGGCGCATTATAATCTCATGTGATGAGCGAATGATGAGGGAGAATTTCAGAGTTGAATGTCAGATAAATTTAAAACACACCGCGTGAGAACATCATTATATTATCATGACATATGTTTCTCAAACTAATTAATAATTCATGCAGTTCACGTCCAATCACCGGATGTATACCACATCACATGGATGTATTTGGATACCCAATGAAAACCTATATACCACTTTACTAATACATATTCATAACTAATACAAACGTACAACATGAATAAATATTGTTTTTCAAATGAGAACTATTTCCTACAATTGTGTACCAGTCTTACATGTGATAAATGTTCTACTTATTAACACAAACCTTGATTTCGCAATCAGTGAAGTTCGCGTTCTGGAACATGAAAACAAATGTAAATGTGACATCATGATCACTCTCTACTTTTCTTCATTAGGGCTCTTAACTTTCTCGATCTTCTAACTTAGTTTCATTTCTTGTTCTTCCTTGGCCGTTCATACTTAAAAAGCGCATTTGATCGGTGGCAAGTTCGCTCCCTTATACGTTTTTCATCTCAGTACACCACTCTGAAATAGGCACCCTTAGACAATGAGCAGTTTTCTTATGTAACCCGGCTGCTGAACACATATATGGCAAAATTTTGTTCAATGTATTTATGCCAACTGGAACCTTGTCGAAACCCATTGAATGACGCTTAGGTCTAAAATAAAACGCACTGGAACCTTTTCCATGAACTTCACATAGCCCGATGTACAATCGATATAGTTCAACCAGGCAGCGCTCATGAGATTTACCTCTTTCATGACAAATATGTATAACATAACGTGGAATGTATTTCAAATCACAAATGCCACTATGGAATGTTTTTGAAACATTCACTTCGAACTTAATGTAGTCATTGAAAATATTTCTGTGCTCTACTGCTCGTAGACCAAAAAGTTTACCATTATAGAAATATACGGTATTGAGTAGTGACTTAGCTGACGACTGTCCAAACAGCCCTTTACTCCAAAATAATTCTTCTTCTTCTTTATTAACACCCTCTTTCTATTGCTGTTTTGTTTCTAAGGCTACGCCCATTCGCGTCACCTCCTTCATCTCTGCATCCAAAACACGGCGAAATGTCACAAACCTACAGAGAAAACCAATAGAATTTTTTTTAAGAACGCCGTCTTTCCTGACCATCTTCCATTTGATGAGAAAGAACAGCACCGATACCATAAGGCGAGGTATCACATGACAGGATCAGTTCCTTATCAGATCAGAGTCATAGTGCGTCAAGAGGTGAGATGATGTGAGGAAACTCTTGGACTCGGCAAATGCTGTGTCTTGCAGTTGTCCCCAATGCCATGGTACCTGTTTACCTAATAGCTTGTTGAGGGGTGCGAGGGTAATGGAAAAATTAGGTAGAAACTTCCTGTAGTAGTTTACCAACCCCAAATAGCTCCGCAATTCGCCTACATTGGTGGGGGTGGGGGCCTACCTAATTGCGCGTACCTTATCATCTGTGGGGTGCAGCCCTTGGAAATGTATCCGGTGTCCCAAGTAGACAACCGAGTGAGCTAGGAAGGTGCACTTATTCTGATTTAGACGCAACTCTGACTTAGAGAGACATCCGAGAACCTGGTCAAGAATTGCAATGTGTTCCTCCTCAGATTTGCCTGTGACCAGAATGTCATCAAAGTAGATAGCTACCTGGGATATCCCTTGGAGAATACTTTCCATTATTCGCTGAAATATCGCTGGGGCAGAGGAGACGCCGAAGGGGAAGCGGTTGTATTGGAATAACCCCTTGGGTGTATTTATGGTTGTATATTGTTTGGATTCATCATCAAGAGGAATTTGGGTGTATGCCTTGCTCAAATCTAATTTGGAAAATTTCTTCCCTCCTGACAGTTTTGCAAACTGATCTTCGATTCTAGGTATTGGGTGTGTCTAGTCTAACATTCTTGTTAATTGTCTGCTTAAAATCTCCACAGATTCGTAGAGATTCTTTGTCTGCCCTAAGGACAGGGACAATGGGTGCAGCCCAGTCTGCAAATTGGACAGGTGATATTATTCCCTCAGCCTCTTTTCACTCTAGCTGCGCATCTAGCTCGTCTGTAGTAGCTACTTGCCTGATTTCTTGCCAATTTAACTTCAGTATGGACAGCCAATCACGGCCAAGTAGGTGCGACCTTCCCCTTCCACAATTATTAAGGATAATGCTACTGCTTCCGTAGGTTGCCTCTGACGATGCTCACAAGATGCCCCATGTATCTATTTCCATGAGGATGTCACAATCATTCACCTTGATTGATACTTTAATCGGTTTAACCTTCTGTGGTGTCTGCGATGTAGTTGAGAACATACTATTTGATGTTTGCTCATCATCGTCAGCTTCTTCTTTTACTTGGAGTGTTGTTTGGGGAGCCCTTTTCCCTTTTTCTTTGTTTCCCCCTCTGCATACCTTTTCCAGGTGGCCTAGCTTCCCATATTTGTAACATTCTGCTCGTTTAAAACTACAACTGGAGCTGTGGTGTTGAAGTGACCCCCACCGATAACATTCTACTTGACTGGGTGGTTTGGGGCTTGGTTTGTCCGACCGTATTTCGTTGATTGTGCTAGCTACAGTGTCAACTGCCCTGGGTAACTTAATGTCTTTCACATTCTTCTCTGCGGTTTCTAATCCCTGGGCTATCTCAAAGGCTTTCTTGAAGTCTAACGTAGTTTCTGATAACAATCTACGCTGTATGCGGTCCTCATTTACACCACACACTAACCTGTCCCTTAGCATTACGTCTACAGTACTTCCAAACGCACAACACTCTGATATTCTTCTTAATTCTGACACAAATATGGCGACCGATTCGTCGGGTTGTCGCAGCCTGCAATTAAACTTGAATCGTTGCACAATTTCAGACGGTTTGGGGTTGTGGTGTTTGGTCAAAACCCAACACAGTTCCTTGTACTTGAGTTCCGTAGGTTTTGTTGGTGCTACTAGATTTCGTAACAGTTTATATGTGGTTTTACCGCATATAGCAATCAGTATACTTTTTCTGCTTACCTACGTCCTTTTATGTCGTTCGCCTTGAAGTATTCGTCAAGTCGCTCCTTATATTCGATCCACTCGTCGTCTACTGGATCAAACGCTTCAGGTCTTCCGAAGGTCGCTTCCATGTTTATTCTCCTTTGTTTTGATCCTCGTCGACAAATGTAGTATATTGATCTATTAGCCTAACTCAACGATATACTAGGGAGCTTAACTAAAACTAAATCCAAGATGGCTTCCCCGGTTGAGTACATGTTCAGCCTCGACCTGGTTCAGGAAACGTTCCTGGTCGCCCCCAGGCTCTACGCATTACAACAAAATTAATATGAATGTGCACAGAAGATGCCGCTCACCTATTGTTCGTAACATCCAGCGGATTCAGAGCACCGCTTCCATTTTTGACACCAAGACAGAGTAGCATTTTAGTCCACAGATGATGGAGTAAAGTGTACGGCCAGGGTAGCCTCCTCCAGCACTGTTGCTAACTTCTTGTACAAACTTAGAAAGCCTGTAGTTTAAGCTTGTTCCTGTCATGTCTTCAATGGCCGTATCTAATGGTTGAACTGTACACACTTGTTCATAGGTTACAATTATTGGTTGAATATAACAAGCCATAAGAAAGAGAAAAATAAATAGTAGATAATAATTACAATCTTTAGATGATAGTGTGTAGTGGTCAAAGGAGCGAAAGCGTTCAAGTTAACCACTACCATGTTGAAAGTTAATGAGGGGAGGAATAAATAAACGAATAGGCTTGATTGTATCTTTACAGGGTTTTAAAAAGTATGACTGTTGGTTGTAATGAGAGAAGTGGAAGAAAATAAAGGCTGTTTACATGTACAGAATAATGTAGACATTTACATTAAATATTTATGAATAATAATTGATATACATATATTATAGATGCAGCTAACATTTTATATCTGGCTTCCAAGGAGGAAGAGCTTATATTGTTTTTTAAAACTGTTATGAGGCAAACATTTCGATTGGTACTGTTTCCCATATTTTTGATGACATTACTTTAAATCTTGTAACTCCATAATTTGTTCTTGAGGCTGGTCTGTATTGGTTTTGGTTAGAGGAGTACCTACACAAAGTGATATAATTGTGAACTTCAGAGGCATACAGAACCAAGTCAGAAAAAGTAGTAGGGATTGTCATTGACACATACTTAATTTTATGTACAAGGGAAGATATTTTAAGATTAAAAACATTATCAAGTTTAAGGATTTCTAGATGTTTAAATCAACTTCATTCTTCGATTGTGTTTAAAAACCTTCCCAAACAACCCGACTCGTCGAAAGCACATCGTGAACGGTCGGAGTCGCCGCGGACGGGGTTGTCACACTCTACGACGTGCCGTTCCAAGCAACTTGGACGACTCCGGTTCCGCCGAGAAAGTGCTTCTCGAAACTACAATTCGCTAGAGATTTAAATGTGATGTCTTGAACAGTGCGAACCAAATGGATAATGATGCACAATTAAACCACGGATATTTTACTGCAACCAATATTTCGAGAATAATCAAAAAAGTATTTATATTCGCCAATGATAATAGCGTGTTTATTTACGTTAGAGAAGCTATTTCCAAAACTCGAGCTTCGTTTTTCATCGGCCTCGTGCTTTCATTGTTCTCGGTGTTTGGAACCACTGATGAAAAACTAGCTCTCGTTTTGGAAATAGTACATTCCAACATGCGCGCTTGAGAACACATGATCATGACATATGTATTCAAACATGCCCGAATGAGAACACATGATCATGGTATTTGTGATTATTCCAACATGCGCGTGTGATCACGACAAGCACAGCAAGTAGAACACAACGGGATTTTATTTACAGCAGTTGAAACGCGCCTAGATGCTTGACAAATCACATCGAGTTTACTACACTTTACCAGACATTAGCACACTACGACGACTTGTGGCTTTTTCCTGGTGAATCTTTGGTTGATTGACGGCGGTTTTCGAACTGTTCGGGATAAAACACTCAGCAGACACACGCCATGTTTAACTCCCATGTGCTCTACCGGCGGGTCACGTGATCTCCCAATATAACAAATCCCCGTGGGGGTTGCCCTAAGTCGGCAGCCACAGCGCGCGTGAGAACACATGATCATGACATATGTATTCAAACATGCCCGCATGAGAACACATGATCATGACATTTGTGATTATTCCAACATGCGCGCTTGAGAACACATGATCATGATATTTGTGATTATTCCAACATGCCCGCATGAGAACACATGATAATGATATTTGTGATTATTCCAACATGCGCGCGTGAAAACACATGATCATGACATTTATGATTATTCCAACATGCGCGCGTGAGAACACATGATCATGACATATGTATTCCAACGAAAGCCCAGCTTCGCATCTTTAGTGTACTGAGCAACAGCATTTTCTTTCATCTAATCGATTTGGAGGAAATCTGCTGACCAGTAGCCCTTTAGCTCGAAGTGGCAAAACTGATATTCACCGCGCTATGCTGTAACCAGAACGCTGGTGGAATATCTCCATGACGTTCTGCAAGGAACAGGGAAGCAGAAAGATCATTGAGCCAAAGACAAGTGGAGAAAGTTGTATATAGCACGCTCAATCAAATGCCTTTCCCTGATAGATAGTCTTTTTGCTTTCACAAGTGTGATTTGCATAACTCTTTCACTGGAAAGTGAACGCGGTCGTACAGCACGTTTATTATATGATTAGGTAATTTCGCGAGCTATGATTGTCAATCAACGATCCATAACTTCCTGCATGGACCTAAAAATTTAATACTTTTGAACTAAACATCTGATTAAACGTTCGGCCCCGGCATACTGTAAAATAAATTAAAAAAACTTTATTTACGTGTCTATTCTTCTAGCTGACCCTGGAAAGGGTCTACTAATCGGGGACACGGATTCCTCGGTCGAAATGGAATTTGGGTTGGTTTTTAAGGAGGGAGGAAAACCGAAGAACTCGGAGAAAAACCCTCGGAGCAAGGGTGAGATACCAACAAACTCAACTCACATGTGCAGCCGTGTTGCGGAAATCGAACTCGGGGCACAGAGGTGAGAGGCGAAACACTTAACCATTGCGCCACCCTCTTTTCCCCCTCTTTTCGCGCCCTTAGCCCGTGGACCATAAAGCAGAGAGCGGATAGAGAGAGTGGGTGGGGGGGGGGGGGGGGAGGGTCCATAACTTACGGTACGGATTTCGCTCTCGCTTAAAAAGAGGTATTTGTGAACAGAAGTTTTGATCCATAATTGATAACTGCAGCCAGATTAGTCTGCGTGTTTATATGTCATTGTTATATAGCCATAAGTTTTCCAGACACAACGCACGCTCTCATTGGCTGATTCAGGGTCACGTGGCAGTCATCAAAATCCAATGTTTCCCGCGCGGGCAACAATTCATCAATTATTGCCCGGCACGTGATCACATCGTGACAGAAGATGGTGTGATGTGTCGTGCGCGCTTCTGGCTAGTTAAAATGCGGGAACCGGGGGCGGGAAATATTTGTTTACCAAAATGTCTAGATCTTCATCAAAAGCTGACCATTTTTAGTCGAAAGAAAGCGTACAAAATGGGCCAGCTCCAAACAAACAATTTACATCTTTATCAAGCGCAAGATAGAGAAATTGGTACGCTAAAAAAGGATGCAAGAAAGACACAAAACGATGCTAAAAATGCCGTAGGCTGGCAGCGTTTTGAATTGACAACTTCCCCAAGAGAAGACGACAAACCTCGCTCGTATCAGGTAGTAAAACGTATGTATATATAACAAATCACTTAATGACTGTCCCTTCGGGAATCAATGAGTTTTGTTTCCCCTCGATCCTCGATGTTCCCCTCGACGGGAAACAAAACTCACTGATTCCCTCGAGGCCAGTCATTAAGTGTTTATTGTTTTATATATTTTTGGGAGGAGAGGTGTATGCGGACAGGGGCCGCTAATTAAAGTATGCGGTATTATCTAAAAGACCAAGATAATGTCTTATTGTCGGTATTTCTTCAGCCTAGTTAACTTGCATGGATTACAACCCTGTTATAAATCTAGCAAATCAAAGTTAAGTAGCTTTACCCTAGGTGACTTAAGAACGTCAATGTTAATTCTTTTTTGTCTGTCAATCGTTGTTGCCTTGTACACGATCAAAAAAGAAAACATCACACGGTAAGCAAATGTGTTGTGTATCCTAGACATCAACCCTATCGATTACATACTCACCTCGAAATAACACGTGACTAGGATTTTTTACTAACTATTTTTGAAAGAACTTTTATCTTTAACATTTGGAATCTCCTTTATTTATTATAATCAGGTTACCTCATCAAAGTTCAGCAGGAAATTGACCGATTTAGCATTTGTTGTCCCAGTTCAGATCATGTGACAGCTCTCCAGAGCATTCATGCTTTGTTTTCCAAATAGATAACTTTATACAGTTCCTCTTGGGATATAGAAAAACAAGAAAACATTACTCAAGGGAAAAGTCAGGTGACCTGAATTGAAGCTAACTCGGTGAATGGAACTTTTGCAGGAATACAATCACATGGTGCACTGGAGGGCAAAATAAATCTTAATTCATATATTTAAAGGCATTGTACGAGATCGGAAGTGTTATTAGCAAAACCTATTGGAACTGTGGATAAGCCGGGACCTGGCTTTGATCAGCCCCCATGGTTGTTGCAGGTCTCGTTAGAAATTCAGAGTTTTAGAAATTCAGAATGTTATTTTATACCTCCAATCTATTGTCGATCTTTCTAAACAGCCTTTTTAAAGATAGCTTGCCCTCCAGCATCATGGCAACGCCTTTCCCATGGGGATCACGAGCTCAATTCATTCGTTAATGAAGTATTATATCACCACGTGACTGTTTCCTGCAAAAGGCCTATCATCTCCACACACCAGGAAACGACTCGGTAATTTATCAATTTAAACTGGTATTCGCTTAGCCTGCGAACAGCATCCTCTACTTGAGGGAAAACGGCGATTTCATCGTTTCCGTTTCTCCCCATGTAGGGTCTGCGACTCAGAGCCCCAAACCGTGTTCCGTGACGTCACTTCCTAATTTTTGGTAATTAGCTATTTATGAATAACGAAGTCAAAACAAGATGGCGATTGAAATGACATTTCGATTTTATAGTCCGTCACAGAGGAAATTTCTCTCAAATTTGGAATCAATCTCTCAAATATGAACAGCTTAATGTTTTATGTAACTTTCAAAAACTCATGAATAATTAATGAGCATTTTGTCCAATCAGATGAAGCAAATCAGTCACGTGCATGCTCCTTTATACCTGATAAAATCTCATCATTCTAAAAGGCCCGCGGAGGGATTTGAATTCTGTCCCAGAGGGAAACGGGGTTAATGATTGAGACAATGGAATTTCTATTGATGTTTCAGCTTTCTCACTGAATTGCTAATTAGGATGAACGTTTTATATAAAGAATATTAATGAACATGAAATTTTATATAAAGTTTCATCCTAATTAAGAATTCACTGATAAAGACCCAAAGATAGCAAAAAGTACACGGAACATAAGGTACCTAGATAATAAATTTTGCACTAAATTTACTAATAGCAGCAGACTACCGAGATACACAGATAATATTTTTTAAATGAAGTTATCCAACTACCATTACTTGTTTACCGAGCCACTGTTTAGTTCCAATTATAAAACCAAACTCAAAGCCGTAAAATTATAAAAACGTGCATTAAACTTACATATTTTGTGCCGGAGTCAAAAATTTAGAGTCTGCCGTCATGTCAGTCACATCGCTTTCCAAGTCTTGAACTTTATCGAGGTAAACCACGACATCAAATCCTTCAAGTGCAGATTCTTCTTGCATTGCGAAACGCCGCTTCAAACAACATAGTATGGTAATTTCTTCATGTCATTCCCTTGAGATGTTCGTAATTGCAGGCGGTGATTACTCGAATATTTTGCATGGCGTTGTGAATACAAAGGTTCAATGGTTCATTAAGTAACCATTCCCTTGAGGTGTGCGTCTTTCTTTCATTGTATTCTTAAAGCGTTTTTGAAGCCGTTTAAAACACTCACAGCACGTGTTTTATCAAGTCGAAAAATTATCGGGCTTCGCCCTCGAAATTTTAAACTTGATAAAACACTGCTGTTCGTGTTTTAAACAGTACTTATTCGTGGGAAAGATGTGTTCGTGAGACTTCCAACAGGCTCAGGAAGGTCACTGATATTTTCAACTGGCGGCCACTTCAAACCAACTCGCGGCCAGGTTCGGGCTTTTGGAAGAACAATGCATTAGTCATTGAAGTTACTTCGCTCGTTGCCCTCATGAAGGATTAAGTGAAGCGTTTACATAGTCATATTGAAGATTGATGTTGCGGTCTCATACTTCACTTTCAGATTTATATCATATTCCAGACTAAAAGGCAATATGAATAACCCCAATTTCAGGGATTTTAATTGTCTGAACAGAGATTCACTCATTCAACAAAACTGTCAAAACTCCAAAAGAAAAAAAAGAAAAAAGCAGTCTAAAACTTGAATATTGATTAATAAATGTAACTTATACGAACCACTAATATATTCTTGGCAGGGAGAGAGGATGAGAAACATAGCAGAACTAAACAAATGCTTCATTACTTCGATCCCTGTTATACTCCTATGTAAAAACATTTTTCCTCAACCTCCAAACAACAAGACCTCCGCGAATTATTTTTGGCAATAATGTAAAGAACATGTCGTACTAGTTATGTGCCTTGATTGGCCTGTATGTGCTCTTTAATAATGAATAAATAAATAAATAAATAAATACAAATTATATCAACTTGTGACAGTTCTTTTCCTTGTTCTCGTTTCTAAAACAACCTCAGGAGAAATAAACAAGACCTTTAAAAATATAAATAACTGCCATTCTATGTTCTGCCCAGACCAGAGGGTATGGTTTTCGAGCTGTTTTAGTCTGAAATTGGGGTTATTCATATTGCCTTTTAGTCTGGAATATGATATGAATTTGAAAGTGAAGTATGAGACCGCAACATCAATCTTCCATATGACTATGTAAGCGCTTCACTTGATCCTTCATGAGGGCAACGAGCGAAGTAATTTCAATGATTAATACATTGTTCTTCCAAAAGCCTGAACCTGGCCGCGAGTTGGTTTGAAGGGGCCGCCAGTTGAAAATATCATTGACATTCCTGAGCCTGTTGGAAGGCTCACGAACACATCTTTCCCACGAAAAAAGTTACATAAAACATTAAGCTGTTCATATTTGAGAGAGGAGATTCCAAATTTGAGAGAAATTTCCTCTGCGACGGACTTTACACTTCGAAATCTCATTTCAATCGCCATCTTGTTTTGACTTCGTTATTCATAAATAGCTAATTACCAACAATTTGGAAGTGACGTCACGGAACACGGTTTTTAGCTCTGAGTCGCAGACCCTACATGGGTAGAAAGTAGGGGATGCTGTTCGCAGGCTAGTATTCGCTGAGGTAAGATCGTTACGTTTGTCCCAACTACATCATCAAAAAAAGCATTTCAACTAAGGTAATGCTGGTCCAGGAATCACAATGCGAGAGAAATCCCTTGATGGGAGTGGTTCAACCAAAACCAAATATTATAATCTTACAATCACTGTGGAATTCATATTCTTCTTCCTCGCTAACAGTTCCTGGCTAACGTAAGCTTTTGCTGAATAGATTTGAATTACGCTTTGTCCCTAACATTGGCTGATATGGGCGCAGATAGTGTAATAAAGCAGAGTAGTGTGGCTTAATGGTCCTTTTGCAGGAATGCGATCACGTGGTTGTACTGGGTGGCAAAAAATGTTAATTCATATATTTAAAAGCACTTGTACGAGATCAGTAACAAAACCTGTTTCTGAATGCTATTTTCCACATCCCATAGATTTTCGATCTTTCTAAAACTGCGTTTTTGAAGATGGCTTGTCATCCAGCATCCATGGCAACGCCTCGATTCATTCGTTAATGAAGTATTATATCAGCACGTGACTGTTTCCTGCAAAGACCTTTCAATTAAAGATTTATCTTGTCACTTGAATATACGGAGCTAGCTTGATTGCAACCCACAAATAGGATAGTATATCAGATGTATATCTCTAACTGACAACAACGGTGGTCTGGTTTTAGACACGATCAGCGCTTGGATGCATTTCGAAAAACACACACATTTGTTTAGAACTTCACCGTGGGAACTGAAGAGCAACACTGGTCCTTGTTTTTTCTCACCTCATCGCGCAATGCCAACAGAATTAAAAATCGGTAAATTTGATGTGAACGCCTTGATTGTTCGTCAGCATTTAGCAGCTTCCTTGATCAGTACTCCGTTTTCATACATAGGGTTCATGTACATTGTTGAGCCATTATTCCTCTGTATTATGACGGCTTGAATGTCTCGGTAGCCATCCACATCAGGTAACCTGCACAACGTAATCAATAAGTCACAAGAGAGTGTTTAATTCACTCTTCTCACGCGGCGGCCATGTTGAGTTCCAGGAGAATAAAAACCTTTGTTTTTGCGGGCTAAACTCGTTCTGAATCTGCTCAGTGCGAGGCTAGCCACGCAAAATCTATTGTTTATATCCAACATGGCCGCTGTGTGAGAAGGGTGGATTTGATTCAGAACTAATTTGCCTTAAATGTATTTATTATTTATATCCGTGACGTCGTCACTTTTTGTCCCGCGTAAACTCGGTAACTTATAGCTTGGTGAATGATAAACACAATTTACATTGCAGCTTGGAGATTCGGGTTTATCTTCTCTTGATAAATGCGCTGCACCACAGGCAATTCAATGCAGTTAGAAACTTTTTTTCTGAAAGTGCAACTAAAGTTCTTGTTTAATTAATACTTGGCCGTTATAAAACATGCCGATATTCTTCTATTAGTTGGACCTGTTTAATAGTAGACTGACAGGACAAGACAAGATTTATTTGTACCTTTCACAAATGACAATATTAGGGGGGAAATTGTGAGAGAAAGTATCTAAAGATATAGAGGTACCGGACGGTTATCTGATATAACTATAACTAATCTGGCAGATGACCCTTATTTACTTGACATAAATTTATAGATGGTCAAGGGTTACTTAATTAGTTAATAAATATTATGAACTGTAACAACGAAATCGGTCAGCGGTCATCCGCGCGTCACGTGATAAGTGCCCAGACCGCATGGTCGGCCATTTTGTTTTTATTATATGTCAAGTGCTTGTGATTCCACCGTCAGGTTAGTATTTTAGTGTTAAATAGCTCTGTTTTCCTTTGATATTGCCACATGAATTTGTATTTAAGTTTCCTTTATTGATTCATGTAATTTTGTCGTAGAAACCTCTCTTTCTCGGATCACGGAATTGTACGGAGCGTTTCTGAATAAAACTGACAAGCACGGTGTGGCAAGTAGCGTTGTGGTCGTTACACAGTTTCTGACGAGGAATTCAGTTATGGAAAGAACTGAAAGGATTCGAGCCCTCAAGAAGTCCCGGGCCGGGTATTTGGGCCATTTAAACAGACTCTATAGGGAAATAGAGTCGTTAATGGTGTGAAAGGCTGGACATACGGAAGTTTTATCGAAGAGGAGGGATCTCGATGTAGCATACCAGAAATGTAAAGACAGCTACGAGGCATTTTACTTGTACCTGAGACCAGACGAGGGCCAGGAACAGGCATTGATTGATTATGGTGGCCTAATTAACAGCAGAAAGGAGTTTATGGAGTATTTTGACGACTGGACTGGCAGGTTTTCAAGCGGAAATATTGACGTAAACAGTCATTCACCTTCGAAAGTGCAACCGCATGTGCAAACCAGGAATGAAGAAGCTACAAGTCTCAAAACTAGGAGTGTAGCGAGTTCGACTAGGAGCAGCAAAGCCAGTTCAAAGAGAGCAACTGCAGATCTAGAATATATGAGGCTTTTGAAGAAACAAGAGTTAGAGCGCAGAGTGGCTGAAATTAAGAGTCAGGAAAGGGCTGTTATGGCAGAAATTAAACAGAAGGAGGTGGAAATGGAGCATGAGATTGCATTATTGGAGGCACAGCGGAATGAAGTCCAGGAGTTGCTTACAAATGAAGCAGCTTTACAGGATTACAAGCCAAAAAAGGAAGTATTAATTAGTCCACCTACTGTGTGTGCAACAGTTCCTGAGGAAACTCTGCCAAAAAAGGTCAGTAAACAAGAACTAGCTGATAGTGCTTGCTCTATTGATTCTATTCAATTACAACAATTGTTGAAGAACCAACAAGATACTATGCTGCTCATAGCCTCATCTGTGAGAAGCGGGTTTGAGATGCCCAAAAGAGAGTTGCTTAAATTTGATGGGAATCCAGCTAACTACTGGACATTTGTCAATAATTTCGAAACAAACATTGACAAAAGAGTGTGTGATGATGAATCAAGATTGACATATCTCATACAGCACTGCACAGGAAAGGCTAAGGAGGCTATACAGAATTGTGTAATTATTCCTGATCCTGCTCTAGCTTATAAGAAGGCAAGAGAGATCTTGCACAATAGATTTGGACAGAAGCACATAATAGCACATGCATATATTAGTGCTTTGGTTAATCGTCCACAATTAAAGAGCTCAGACAATGCTGGTCTGTCTGAGTTAGCACTTAAAATGCAGAACTGTCAGCTAACATTAGTGCACATGGGATATGAAGCTGATATAAACAGTTCAGATAACCTCATAAAGGTTGTAAAGCGTTTGCCTCTGCATTTGCAGAGTAGGTGGGCAGAGAAAGCAGGGAAACTTATCCAATCAGGGTTAGAACCCAGCTTTTCTCACTTGGCAAAGTTTGTGGATGATAGGGCCATACTAGCTAACACCATGTATGGCCAGATTGTTGGCTCCAGTCCAGAAAGTTACAAACCCAAGGCAAGGCAGGGTCCTCCTACAAGGGCAACCACATTAACAACCCAGGGCCATGCACCCCCCAAGATCAAACAGAGGGAAATAAGTTGTGGGTACCGAAATGTCCACTTTGTTCCGAGCCACATCGATTGTGGAAATGCGAAAGCTTCAAGGGAAAGTCCCCAAAGGAAAGAAAAGACTTCATTAGACAAAGAAAATTGTGCAACAATTGCTTTAAAGGGAATCACTTTGCACGGGACTGCCGTGTTAATTTGAGCTGTCAAGTATCTGGGTGTGGTCGGAAGCATAATACTCTTTTGCATGATGCCCCTTGGGGTAACAGTTCTAGTGATACTGCCATCCATGCAACCAGCAATAATATGGATGTCAATCCAAGTGAAGTTAATAGTTCAAGTCCACAAGGGACAACTGGGGCCAGAGACACAAGGCAGGCAGCGTTCACCGGGGCCGGCAACTCGGGTCAGTGTGGTGCCACAGGGCTTGGTAGAAACAAAGTGTGTTTAAGAGTTGTACCGGTTAAGGTTAAGGGAAGAGATGGAGTAAAGGAGATAGAAACCTATGCACTGTTGGACGCAGGGTCAGATGTGTCATTGTGTGAAACCGATTTAGCAGATAAGCTCAGTGTGCAGGGTAATCTTACACGGTTTTCGCTTACCACAGTGAATGGTGAAAGCAATGAGAAAGGTGGAAGGGAAGTAGAGTTGGTTGTACAGGGTGTCAAGTCTAATGAGAGTATCATGTTGAACAAGGTGTAGACAGTGGATAAATTATCCATTTCTAAGCAGAGTATTCCTAGAGTTGAGGATGCCAGAAAGTGGCCTCATTTGGATGGAATAGAGATTCCAGTGATTAATGCAGGGGATGTGACTATTCTTATTGGTAGTGATTTTCCAGAGGCACATTGGGTGTATGATCAGCGAAGGGGCAAACGGGGTCAGCCCTATGCAGTACAAACTCCCCTAGGATGGACATTGATGGGACCAATAGACACTCTAAGTAGAGACAGTGCCAGTGTTAACTTTATCCGACATGATGACAATATACTGCACCAGCAGGTTGAGAGCATGTTTAAGAGTGACTTCAATGATCCATTGGTAGGCTCGAAAGTTGGATTGTCTGTAGAAGACCGCAGGGCACTTAACCATATGGAGAACTCAGTGAAGTTAGTAGACGGTCATTACCAGTTGAACTTACCGTGGCGAAATAGGTCAGCCCCCCTTCCAAACAATCGAGTGTTAGCAGAAGCGAGACTGCGCCTCTTGAAGAAACGTCTTCAGCAGGATGACCAGCTCCTTGATAAGTACAAAGAAACATTTGATAGTTATGTTTCCAAAGGGTTTGCGAGGAGAGTTCAGTGTGAGCAGAAGCCCCTAGATGATAAGCGTATCTGGTACCTTCCCCATCACCCAGTAGTTCACCCCCAGAAGAATAAAGTGAGAATAGTGTTCGACTGTGCAGCCAAGTTCCAGGGTACCTCTTTGAACGATCATTTGCTTCAGGGACCTGATCACACAAACAGTTTAGTTGGAGTGCTCACTAGGTTTCGCCAAGAGTCAATAGCTCTAGTAGCTGATGTCGAGGCAATGTTTCTACAAGTCAAGGTCAGTCCAGAAGATTGCAATTGCCTAAGGTTTCTCTGGTGGCCTGATGGAGATTTGACGAAGGAACCGGTTGACTACCAAATGTTGTCTCACATTTTTGGAGCAACATCTTCCCCTAGTTGTGCAAGCTTTTGTCTGAGAAAGTCTGCAAACGACAACAAGGATGATTATGAGCCAGTGACAGTAGAAACTGTCAACAATAACGTTTATGTAGATGATTGCCTCAAGTCAGTGCAGACTGTGGCGAAGGCTACAAGGTTAATAGAACAGCTTCAAGACATGTTATCAAAGGGAGGGTTTCACCTTACGAAGTGGCTAAGTAATGACCGAAGGGTGCTTGCAGCTATCCCAGAGACTGAGCGGTCGCCATCAGTCCTAGACTTAGATCTTGGAGGTCTACCTGTCGAGCGCACCCTTGGTGTACATTGGAACATGCAGATGGATGTCTTCAATTTCAGAATTGTAGACAAGAAGAAACCACTGACTCGGCGTGGAATATTATCAGCAGTGAGCTCTATGTATGACCCGTTAGGGTTCGTAGCACCAGTGATACTACCTGCAAAGCGACTTCTCCAAAGGCTCTGTAAGCAGAATTACAGTTGGGACGAGAGAGTACCAGACAGTGATGTTGAATGGTGGGAAGAATGGCTAAGTGGTCTACCTAAGCTGCAAGATATTGCCGTCCCTCGATGTTTCAAACCTCCAGAGTTTGGTGAGATCAGCAAAGTCCAGTTGCACCACTTCTGCGATGCCTCAGAGGAGGGTTATGGGGCAGTATCGTACCTGCGTTTGGTCAATGTCCAAGATGACATTCACTGTTCATTTGTCATGGGGAAAGCTCGTGTTGCACCATTGAAGACAGTATCCATACCGAAGTTAAAGCTGTCAGCTGCAGTGGTGTCAGTGAAGTTGAACAAATTAATCCATGAGGAGATTGAGTACAAGATTGATGAGACAGTGTATTGGACAGACTCGACTTCAGTCCTTCAATACATTAGTAATGAATCCAGGCGCTTCCAGACATTTGTTGCGAATAGAGTAGCTATAATTCAGGATAGTTCTGAGACTGCACAGTGGAGACATGTTGACACAAGGTTAAATCCAGCTGACATTGCCTCGCGTGGATTGAAAGCTAAAAAATCCAGTAAAGTGCACCAGTGGCTGAAAGGTCCAGATTACCTATGGACCAAGGAGATAGATTGGCCAATGAGATGGACAAGCCCAACAGAGATATCTGGTGATGACCCAGAGCTGAAGAAGGAAGCACGAGTTAATGCCACCTTTCAGGAAGGAGTGACAAGCCAGCTGCTCAAGCGATACTCAAGTTGGTATAAGCTTCTGAAAGCAGTCGCTTGGCTCTTACGGTTCAAGCTCTATTGTTCTCATCGATTTCTCAAGTGCAAGGCAGCAGTTACAGTTGACAAGGGACCACTGACTGTCCAGGAGATTGATGTTGCTAAGAAAGGAATTATCCAGATAGTACAAAACGAGATGTTCTTGAAGGAACTTGCAGTGCTCAAGGGAGCGAGACCAGAAGGTGAAAGCATGCAGCCAAGTAAATGGCTGTCGGTGAAGAAATCTGGACTGGAAGATTCCAGCCCCCTAAGTGAAGAGTTAATTAGAGTTGGTGGGCGCCTCGAGAGGGCACCGATTGCATTCGAGCAGAAGCACCCTATTATCCTGCCAAGTAAACACCCTGTGACAGATCTGATAATTCAACATTATCATCAACAAGAAGGACACTGCGGTCCAACACAGGTCTTATCAACAATCAGACAGAAGTACTGGATATTACGAGGGCACTCATCGGTACGCAGAGTGATAGGCAAGTGTTTAGATTGTCGTAGAAGGAATGCTAGACCGGGACGGCAGTTCATGACTCCTCTTCCTGTTGCTCGACTGACACCATCAGAACCTCCATTCACACGAGTTGGAGTGGACTACTTCGGTCCGATGCTAGTAAAACAGGGTCGTAGTCAAGCCAAGAGGTATGGCTGCCTGTTTACATGTTTTAATATGAGAGCTGTTCACATAGAAATTGCTCACACTTTGGAGACTGACTCCTTCATTTGTGCCTATCAGAGATTTGTGAGCAGGCGTGGAAGACCTAAGGAAATTTTCAGCGACAATGGTACCAACTTCAAAGGTGCAGAGCGCGAGTTAAGGGAAGCTCTAGATCGTTTGAATCAGGAGAAGATCATCGACCGATTGCGTCAAGATGAGGTACAGCGGAACTTCAATCCACCGGAGGCTAGTCATCAAGGAGGAGTGTGGGAACGCATGATCCGGTCAGTGCGTAAAATCTTGGGAGCACTTCTGAAGGAGCAGTTAGTAAATGACGAAACCCTCCTGACATTGATGACTGAGGTTGAGAAGATCCTGAATGATCGCCCTCTAACACTTCAAAGTGACAGCCCCGAGGATCCTGAACCTTTGACACCTAACAAGCTTCTACTTCTAAAGTCTAATTGCTGTACACCTCTTGATGTATTTTCTAAGGAAGACATCTACAACAAGCGCTGGCGTCAAGCACAGCTGTTGGCCAATACTTTCTGGAAAAGGTGGCTTCGCGAGTACTTGCCAACGCTTCAATGCAGGCAGAAATGGACTCGTCTTCAGCGAAACTTCGCAGTTGGCGATTTGGTTTTGGTGATAGACGAGAGGTCACCACGTGGGCAGTGGCCAAAGGGCCTCATAGAAGAGGTGTTTCCAGACCGCGAGGGCGTAGTGCGTCGGGTGCGACTGAAGACGGCTACGACGAGACTCCAGCGGGACATTCGGAAGCTGTGTCTCCTAGAAGGAGTGACAGATGAGTCTAAAGAGGATGAGTAAAGATGTGAGGAAGCCAGGCTGAGATACAGAGAGGACACAGTGTAGCTGTTAAAGGCATTCTAGTGGAAATAACAAGGATTCCTCTTGTTGAACTGTCATTTAGCGTAGGCATTTCGGTCCAAGTCTAGTGAGACATTGTGATAATTATTGTTTTCGTTGTAAGAGACATTAGAATGTGCTTCTGTATGTACGCCCATTCGGGGCCGGTATGTAACAACGAAATCGGTCAGCGGTCATCCGCGCGTCACGTGATAAGTGCCCAGACCGCATGGTCGGCCATTTTGTTTTTATTATATGTCAAGTGCTTGTGATTCCACCGTCAGGTTAGTATTTTAGTGTTAAATAGCTCTGTTTTCCTTTGATATTGCCACATGAATTTGTATTTAAGTTTCCTTTATTGATTCATGTAATTTTGTCGTAGAAACCTCTCTTTCTCGGATCACGGAATTGTACGGAGCGTTTCTGAATAAAACTGACAAGCACGGTGTGGCAAGTAGCGTTGTGGTCGTTACATGAACATATATTGTAAAGCAAAAATGAAATGGAAGGGGGGGGGGGGGGGGGGGGGAAGAAGGAAGAATAATCAGATAATCGATGACTGAGCATGAATTACTACTTTATACTACAAGAATATATACCAGTCTCAGAATATATAGAAGAGGGAAGACAGTTAATCCGTGCAATACTAGACTACTAATTATCAAATTTATACAATTTGTTCTCCACAGAAACGAATATTATATCCAATGTTATTGGATATGCCATTCATTAGTCGAATCCTGCTAGATTGAAATTGACTCCTGTAATCAGAGGAAGCCGCACATAATAATTGGCTGCGTGTATATATAGACATCCAACTGCAATCATTGAAGATTTTACTATGAAATTTGATGAAATTATGAAAGAACTAAATCATAAAAAGTAAGAAATTTATATTCTTGGGGACATGGATATTGATTTTTTAAAAGTATAATTCCCACTCTCTGACTGCTGATTATTTAGATATGATTTATTCAAATAACTTTCTACCTGTCATCACAAAACCAACCCGAGTTACTGACCATACAGCAACACTGATAGATCATATTTATACCTGGAATTGCTATGATTGACATTTCAGACCATTTTCCAATCCTCTGTGCTGTTGATATATCCATAAAGAGAGAGAGAAAATATACCACCGAAATTATAGTAAATTTAATAAGGAGGACTATTTAAAGGATATCAATAATATTGACTGGAATGCTATGAAAAGTGAATTCACAAATTTGAACGAGTTAACAAGCAAAATAATTAATTATATTAAAAAGGTGGCAGATAAACATACACCTTTTAAAAGAATGTCTCAAAGTAAACAGAAACTACTAGCTAAGCCCTGGATAACTAAGGATATCTTAAAATCTATTAAAGCCAAACAAAATATGTATAAATTCCGTTTTTTATCAAAAAATCCAATCAAAGTTGAACAATATAAAACATATGCAAATAAACTCAATCAACTAAAACTATTAGTAAGAAAGCTTACTATCATAAACACTTTGAGTTTTCTAAAAACAATCTTAGAGCTACATGGAAATTAATAGGAACAATAATAAAAAGGAAAACCAAAGGGCAAAACTACCCAACAAGAATGATGAGAAATAATAGAATATTTACTGATAAAACTAATATTGCAGACCAGTTTAATTTACATTTCACTAATATAGGACTCAAGCTATTGAGCCCAGTAATGTAAGCCCTACAGCAACTATAAAAACAACAGATACATCTAGTTTTGTCTTGTCACCTGTTACTAAAAACCAAGTTTCTAATCTATTCTTAAACCTTAATGAAAATAAATCTTCACTAGATATTCCTAACAAATTTATAAAAATGGCAAATAAGCTTCTAACAATACCCTTCACTTATATTTACAATCAATCGATTGGGACTGGTGTAGTGCCAGATGTACTTAAAATTTCTAAAGTTACCCCTATATACAAAAGTGGTGAAGCCACTGATCCTGAGAACTATCGTCCTATTTCAACACCGCCACCCTTTGCCAAAGTGCTTGAAAGGCTCGTATATGATCAGTTGCATTCTTATTTAGAAAAATATTATATTCTGTACAAATATCAGTTTGGCTTTCGAAAAGGGTTCTATACCGAACACGCTATCTTGGAGATCACTGAAAGTTTAAACTTAGCTATTGATAGAAAGAAAATAACTTGTGGAAATTTCCTTGATTTCTCCAATGCATTTGATAATGTCGACCATAAAATCCTACTAACTAAACTATATATGCCTATGGTATTCGTGGAGCCCCTTTTAAATGGTTTGAAAATTACTTAGAAAACAGAAAACAATATGTCAAACTAGGTGGCATAGAGTCTAAAAAAGAAACTGTTGTATGTGGGGTGCCGTTTCTCAACACTTGGTCCATTGTTTATTCCTGCCTTATATCAATGACCTCTCTAACTCCTCTCCTAACCTCTCTTTCAAAATATTTGCAGATGATACCAATATATTTTTTACTTGTGAAAATCCTAAAGAACTAGAATTGTTGCTTAAATACTGTCCTATCAACAAACTGTCCGTTAACTTTAAGAAAACTAATTATATGTTAATAACTTCACCCAGGAAAAAAGTAAATATCACTATAGATAACACCCAGCAGAAAAGTCACATTAAAGATTGGGGCATATACCTTGATTAACATTTAAAATGGGATCCACAGATTCAACATGTCAAAAACAAAATTGCGAAAAAATTGGGAATTCTAAATACGCTAAGACATTACGTAAGTCTCTATATGCTTAAACAATGTATTGCTCCCTTATCTATCCTCACCTGAACTATGGCCTTCTAATCTGGGGTAATATATACAAAACAAAATTAATAAAAATCCAAACTAAACAAAACATTTGCATACGAAGCATCTTTTTGCAAATTCTAGAGAAAGTGCCTCTCCATTTTTTAGCCTTCTTGGAATGTTAAAACTGGATAACATCCTTAAACTGAAAATGGCACTCTTTGCACACAATATAAAGAATAATATAAGTAACATTCCAGCTGTATTTTCTGATATCCTTACACCGGTTTCTGAAATACATTCGTATAACACTATAGATATGCTGCTAGAAAAAATTCTTTAGACCTAAGGTACAAACAAATTATGGTATTCACTCATTTCAATCTTCAGCACCCAAACTTTGGAAAAATATACCTACTCTAATTAAAGATCTACCTTATTTTTCTTTTAAAAACAAATATAAACAACTTTTTCTGGAAAGTCAATCATAGTGAAAAAATCCAAACATATTCTATTTATTAAATAATGTATTGCCTCTATTTATTCGTCCGCTTTTCCCCCTCAATCAATTTTCAGCTCCCTTCCCTTGTAAATGTAATATTAACATCAGTACAAATTCAATTTCCAAACATTATTAGTTATTTATATATCAATCCTCCTACTGACCGCCATGTTTTCTTCTATTGATGTACTTAGATGTATAGTTAGATGTATGTAAGCAGTGACCAACTCGAAACCTTCACGGCTACTTTGGTCAAGTTCAAGTTCAAGTTCAAGTTCATTTTATTCACACTTATTTCAAAAATATGTAATTATGTACATTTACGACAGCCATAAAAAAAAGAAGAAAAGGTATAAAGGTATAAAGATTTTGTAGGAGAAGAGTGCGTAGTGGCCAAAGGAGCAAAGCTTTCGAGTTGGCCACTACAATGTTGAAATTGATGAGGGAAGGAAGGTGATTAGCTTACATGTATATGGCTTAGGTGTAGATTTAAGAAAATAATGAAAGAAAGGAAGGAGTCTAGAAAAGTATTTGATAATAATTTACAAGTAAAGTAGACTTACATATTTAAGGATTAACAGATAAATTAACAGATAGATTAACAGATAAATTGATGAGGGAAGGAAGGTGCTTAGCTTACATGTATATGGCTTAGGTGTAGATTTAAGAAAATAAAGAAAGAAAGGAAGGAGTCAAGAAAAGTATTTGATAATAATTTACAAGTAAAGTAGACTTACATATTTAAGGATTAACGGGTAAATGTTACACTACAGATATTACGTATACAATAACGTCAGTATTTTGAAGGAAGAAAAAGAAAGAAAAAAACACACAGGAGAATACAGGTGACTATGACTGGCTGCCAAGGAGATATATTTTGTATTGATTTTTAAAACTATTATGAGGCAAACATTTAATCTCGAATGGTCACTACGCACTAATTACTTTTTTCTTTTGTTACTTACTATTACCTATCTATCTTCTATAACTGGTCTTGTATTGTCTCTTATCCATGTATTCCTGAATCAGTGTAAACTAAAATGAAACTTTAAACTTTATGTATGACATACCTGTCGAACTTCAATTCTTTTTCATAATTCTCCTTTGATCGCAAACTTATCGAGCGAGTAACTGGAATACTCCGGAATTTTGTCGAATCACGCACCATTTTACTCATGTCATCCACAGAGTAACCCCGCTGGGGTGGAGGCGGGGGTTTGGTACAAGTGGTCAAGGTGTAGCTAGGACTAGGGTACATGATGTCATCTGGTAGGGGAGCAAGAGCTGGAGGCGGTGACGGGAAGTTGGGAGACAACCTGTCAAGCTCATGCTTCCTGATATCTCCACTGCTGGTGTTCAGTTTGGCAGACATTGTCCCGCCCTCAAGTTGAGCCTCTTTTTCTTTTTGCTTGGTATGTAAATAAGAGCGAACGGCGAAGAAGCCAAAGATAAGTGAAAAAAACGCGGTTGCTGCCACCATACTGATTAGAAATACCTTGAGAAATGAACTCAGGTTTTCTGTGAATTCAATAAAAATTGTGATTTACCTATATTATTCAGTAATATGGCTAGCTATCGTCAAAGTAATTTACAGCGTATGCGCATTAGAAACGAAGCTGATGTACACTCAAGGACTACACGTTATTCTGATGTTAATTTAATTTGTCCTAATTTGTCCTACGTAAGACTGAAGGAGGCAGAACATTTACAGTTTCTACATGTCAGTTATGGAATACTTTATCTATCGATATTAGGAAACAGCAGACTATCAAGTCTTTTAGGAACTGTTTAAGAAATAAGTGTCTTGAAAGCCAGCAGTTTTTAGAACATTTTAATCCATAATTTATGTTATTTGCGTCTCAGCAGTTATTTTAACTTTTTAGTTCATATATTATATGTTGAGTTTTAATCATTCGTCATCTTTTTTGTTGTTGTTGTCAATTTCAACTTATTTAATTGTTTCACCAATTTTTAATTTAAGCTCATTAGCATATTCTTATCTCAACAGTTCTTGTATTTTAGCTTCTAGATATTTTAAGTCAATATTATGTAATTTAGATACATCTCAATTTTTATATATATCGTAACCTAGCTATTGAGGGCCACAAGTTTATTAGTGTTATACACTATTTAGTGTTTACCCTCTATAAATAAAGGCTTTATTATTATTATTATAGGCTTGAAGTCAGTCGTTGATTAGACTTTTCATCTTCACGATGAAGATGTTGTTTTTAAATAAATGTCCCTTACCAGACAGTTTAACAGCTATACTACACACGAAGCTATTGTTTATTGCGTGATGGATACCTTTGACATAAAGGAACCACATGATGATAGATATAAATACTCCAGGTCGGTCCCGAGCTCTTTTCCGCAGGACCACGTAGCCTGATAAATCCACTTTTGGCGTAGCAAACGTTGCCGCGCCATCTGTTACACTCCCACCGATTGTAGCTTGATGCTGTGTCGAGTTCCTGTATGCCATTACACGTGCTGTTGTAGGTCGTATTTCTGTGCGCTTCCTTGTTGTTAGAGTTGTACTGTGCGATGCTATAGTAGGCGCTGTGATTAGCTTTGGCTTTCTCCTTTTTTTCCGTTTTACTGAAAGTAAAGACAAAATAAAATTGAGCAATAATTTGATGTTTTCTGTTCTTTTAGGCATCTACGCTCGGTTAAGATTTATTCAGTCCGAGCTCTAAATATTATGATAGCATGCATACACTTGCAGTTAGCAACTTTTTTCTGAAAGTGCAACTAAAGTTCTTGTTTAATTAATACTTGGCTGTTATAAAACATGCCGATATTCTTCTATTAATTGGACCTGTTTAATAGTAGACTGACAGGACAGGACAAGACAAGATTTATTTGTACCTTTCACAAATTACAATATCAGGGGGGAAACTGTGAGAGAAAGTATCTAAAGGTATAGAGGTACCGGCTATCTGATATAGCTATAAGCTAATCGGGCAGATGACCCTTATTTACTTGACGTAAAATTGGTCAAGGGTTACTTAATTAGTTAATAAATATTATAAACATATATTGTAAAGCAAAAATGCAATGGAAGGGGAGGGGGGGAAAGAAGGAAGAATAATCAGTAGTATATGTGGAGTTAAAATGATACCCGTTTTTTGTGAACGTAGTTGAGAGCTTCGTTCAGACCTCAGCTCTCCACTACGTTCACAAAAAATTGGCATCATTTTTTCCTCCACATATACTACTGGAAGTATAATTGGTTGAAATGCTGTCTTACAGCGATAACATTCTTTGATCTACTTATCCATTTTTGATTTCTTAGACCGTGAACAAGGAGAAAAATAAGGCTTGAAATGTTGTCATTTTTTCCATTCGTTGCCAACATCATTGCATTTCGATATCCATATTAGAGAAAGCCGCACATGTATAGTATGTCGACACCGATTGTGTGTTGCTTCACCCCGCGACATAGAAGATGGTCACCCTAGAAGAACTACGTACTCAAGCGAAGCAATTTGGGTTGCGAGGTTTTTCTAGGTTCGACAAAGCCAAGCTCGCCCAGACAATAGCTGAGGCTCGCGCTCTCGAATGGGAGAATAGAATCGAACGAGCCGATCGAACAGGTAGGTTTCCAGCTCTTCGAGGCGATCCTGAAAATCCCCATAGAAGAGCTCAACGCGCGCGGGAAACCAAACAGTTGAATGAGGAGATCACAGCAAGTCTAAGGGCAAAAGCTGACGAAGAGAGGTCCATAGCGGATCCTCGAAGCCGCTTGCCCCACAAACGCCGAGCCTTCCGACGGTTCCTGCAAGAGCCTCGTAGTGAGCCACTTCCACGGAGCCTAGCTCGAGAGGCCGAGGCTATTCTCGATGAGAGAGATGGAATGCTCGAGGGAGTGGAGATCGGCCGCCGTACTATCCAGTGGCGCTTCTTCCAAGGTGTGGCAGGAGATTTGACCCCTAGGATCATGGAAAAGTTAGTTGCAAAGGTAACCACCAGCTTCTACCTGCGCTACGGCTACACCTATCGCATTCGCAATGTCAACGACGGACGTGTGATGCTATTCTCCAAGACTGTCCCCAGTTCTCCATGGTTGAATGTCCTAGGCAATGCAGAGGAGTGGATCAATAGTAAAGAGACAGCTCGATTGAATCCCGACAACATCAATCGACCAAATACCCAATGGGCCTTCGTTCGTTGGATCTACGTGGATGTCAAAGTCGTGATCGATCGTCAGCCTCTGTTGGGAACAGGTCCACTACCCCAATGGCTTCGTCAGAAAAAAGGAATGCTTGCCCTCGATCGATATGGTGACAACCTATGTCTGTGGCGCTGCCTTGCCGTATGCAAAGGAGCCCGTGCAGACAAGTGCAACACCTCAGCTCGAAAACTTGCCCAGAACTTCTATCGCCTGACAGCGCCCACGCAAGACGTTCCCAGAACTTCCTTAGACCAGCTGGAGAAAGTCGAGTTACACTTTGGAATCGGCATTCGGGTGTATGAACCCACGGAGGATGGCGCTTGGCATCTGACGCGACATGCAGCTCACTACAAGCATACGATGACGATTGGGATATACGAAGGACATGCCTTCTATATCAAGGACGTCAAAAAGCTAGGGCACATCTACGTATGCAATGCTTGTAAGCAACGGTTCACAAATGCCTCGAACCTTCAACGCCACGCAGATCGTTGTAGTCGTGGCGAAACGAAGATTGTTTGCCCTGGAAAAGTAATTACAGTACCTCAGACGGCATACGAAAAAGCCTTCTGGCCAGAGAGCACAGCCAGCAAAGCCGCTCTACGCTGGTTGAAACGCGAAGCCGAAAGGATTGGGCAACACATCCATCACGCAGCTTGTGGACATGGTGGAGAGCATTGGCTCGAAGGAGCAGCGGTTGATGGCTACGAACCTCTTTCGAAAACCATTTTCCAATTCCATGGATGCTACTTCCACGGCTGTCCAAAATGCTTCCCTCAAGAGAGATGTCTGTATCGTAAGACCTGCAAAAGAACGGAGAGTCTACGTGAGGCAGGTTACGTAGTAGTGGAGGCTTGGGGCTGCTCCACAAAGAAGACAAATGAGCAGGTTCCAACCCCAATACAAACTGCCTATCCACACGCCATAGTGTACGACTTTGAAGCCTACCTCGATAGAACGAAAGGTCGACAACCAACGGACCGATTGAGCATCGAAAACGTTCATGTTCCCATATCAGTATCAATTGCCGACACGTACGATCGAACACCAACCCATCTCTGTCGACGTGATCCAAAGGAACTCATAGCTGCCTTTGTCGAAGAACTCCAGCTAAGAGCGCAGAACATCCAAGAAGGCGTTGCGGAACAGTTCTGCCCCAAGACACCTGAATTCTCCTTTGACACACTACCAAAGGAACAACGGATGAGAATCGACGAATGGGTCAACCAAGTTCCCGTTCTAGGCTTCAACTCTGGCAGGTACGATTTGAATTTGATCAGAAACTATTTCGTAGAATCTATTGCCGATACATGCAAGAAAGTCAGAGTAGCGAAGAAAGCCAACACCACTATGTTTCTCTTGACTCCCGATTTCCGTTTCCTCGATGTGATAAACTACCTTGGACCTGGAATTTCCTATGAACGTTGGATCGCTGCCTATGGATGTGAATCGCAAAAGAGTTTCTTCCCATATGAGTGGTTCGACTCTCCCGACAAGTTGGATCACGTTGGATTACCAGATTATGAGTGGGGTTCAAAGTTGAAAAGAGAACACCTACTATCTAGATCAGAGTTTGAAGATTGCGAGTGCACCTTTCACGACAAAGGAATGGAGACCTTTGCAGATTGGCTACGATACTACAACGACCTAGACGTAGTCCCATTCCTAGAGGCACTCGAAAAGATGCGAGATTTCTACCACGAGAAGGGAGTAGACATGCTGAAAGACGCAGTGTCCATCCCAGGAGTCTCGCTACAGTTCCTGTTTCGAGGTAGTGTAGAACGGGGAGCCGAGATGTACGCTCCAGGTGAGGAAACCTACCACATGCTGAAAGGCGCTGTCGTGGGAGGTCCAAGCATAGTGTTCACTAGACGCCACGAAGCGGGAGTGACTAGGATTCGCAGTCATCAGGGAGGAACTAAAATTTGTCGTAAGATTCTTGGATACGATGCCAATGCCCTATATCTTTCTACTATGGCCCTAGAAATGCCTTGTGGAAAAGAAGAGGTCGTTCACTATGATGAGCCAGATCTAGAAGCCGAAGACTTCGTCGAATGTCTACGAAACGGTGAGTGGTTTGGCTACGCGGAGGTAGACATCGAGATACCAAAAGAATTGTGGCAGAAATTTGAGGAGATGCCCCCCTTCTTCTACAACAAGAAAATCCCCAAGGAAGCAATTCCTCCACAAATGTTGGCCTACCTCGCAAGGACGGGTAGAAAGCTCAGCGAGGAAAAGAAGCTAGTTGGGAGTCTCTCTGGAAAGAGGTTGCTACTCTACGAGCCCCTACTACGTTGGTATCTCGATCATGGCGCAGTGATTACTGCTGTCTACCGCACGATAGACTACGAATCCAAAGAAATCTTCGGATGGTTCGTGGACCAAGTCACCGAGGCGCGACGCATGGGAGACGTAGACAAAAGTAAAGCTTTGCTGGCAGATATATTCAAGCTACTAGGAAACAGCGCCTATGGAAAGTTGCTCGAAGACTTGGGACGCCAAACTAATGTCGCCTATACCAAGGATGAGAAAGTTGTGGACAAAGCATTGCGAAGTGTTTGGTTCGAAGATCTGGAAGAGGTTGGTGAGGCATACGAACTCGAGAGTAGAAAGGCCCAGATCCGAATCAAACGCCCTTTCCAAGTAGGTATCGCGGTATATCAGCTTGCCAAACTTCGCATGCTCGAGTTCTACTACGACTTCCTTGATAAGTACGTCGATCGCAAGGATTTCGAATACATACAGATGGATACGGACAGCGCGTACGTTGCCATCTCTGGAAACAGCCTCGACGAAGTTGTAAGATCAGACCTACGAGAGGATTTCGCAGCCCACAGAAAGGAATGGCTAGCTTGGGACAAATGGAGCAGTCGTACGCCAGGACTCTTCAAACTCGAATTCGAAGGTCAACGCGCTATTGCCCTATGTTCTAAAGCTTGGTATGTCGATGTGGGTGGCAGCAGGAAATATTCCACCAAAGGTATGTCTAGACGGCACAACGACGTTTCGTGGGCTCGATTCGAAGCAGCACTCCAGGGTAGTATTGACATGGCGAAAAACCGAGGCTTCCGTCTAGTGCCGGAAGGTATGGCAACCTACGAACAGCAGAAACTTGGGCTATCGGCTTACTACGACAAAAGACGCGTTCTTCCCGATGGAATCCACACCGAGCCAATAGAGTATGCTGTCTAGCGCTTGGATACGAACAGAACATCTTTCGGTGGTAGTTCCGTATCCCTAGGAACGACTTGTAGCTCTTCACGAACGAATCCACGTTTGGGTGCGTCCTTCTCCCCTTCTCGCTTCGCAAGGTAGTACAGCACAGGCTGTCCCGAAGATACTACACTTCGCGAAATGGTGTATATCTGTAAACTCCACACAGGATCAGTAGCTCTACGTTTTTCACCTCCTTCCAATTCTCCTGGGGCGTAGAGATATCGAACTAAGACGTCGAATGGTAGGCGCTCTTCTCTCAAGCCAACAGTGCGTGAATATGTAGGAGTCTTTAGATCTACTTGTTGCGTCACTACGGAATTCGAAGGCTCCTTTCCTGTAAGTCGAGTCACCTCACCATTCAGGGCTTTGATAACCATTGGTAAACGAACTACCCATTCTCTACTACGCGCCTCTGAGCCTTCCGAAGTAAGTACCATCTCTTGTGCATATTGGTATCCAAACAATCTCTCAGCTAGCGTTCTATTCGCTCGTTCGACGAAGCCTTGCGCTCTATGATTACCAGCCTCGCCTCGTTGAACTTTCGTACCATGTAGTTCTAACGTTTCAGACATACGTCCCATGAATTCTCTACCAGGATCTACTTGCAACGTCTTTGGCCATTCGAGTGGACTACGTTTGTAGATTCGTTCGAATGCCGCAGAAACTTCACCACTATCTTTCGAAGCTAAAGGTTCGGCTTCTTTGTATCGAGAAGCCACATCGATTACCACCAATGCGTACTTGTATAGCTTCCGTCCACGCCCAGGTCGATCGTGTGGTAAGAATATCAAATCAGCTTGGTGGACTTCGTTAGGTTTCGATACGGTCCAATGTGGTCGTGGTACATATCGTGGTGGTGGTAAATAAATTTGCCATAGTGCTTGCTTCTCTAACCAACTCTTAGCCGTGTCTTCCGATACCTTTGCTGCCGCCGATAGTTTACCAATTGCGGAGTAACCTTTCCAATATCCTTCAGGGCCATAGAAGATAGCATCCATTACGTATAGCGTTAACAACGAGGCTTTAATATGTATAGTCCTTATCGTTAAAAAGTGGAAAAAAAAAAGAATAAAGACCCATCAGTCCTTATTCCTTTTTTTTTTTTTTTTTTTCCCTTTCTACATCTCCCTATTTGTATACGTCCTCGAGGGTGGCCCGAGTCTTCGTTGGAAGCGGTTGTGTTACGACTAGGACGGCGGCGTCGAGTAGGTACGATATTCCCAATCCACTTGTGCAGACGCTACTAGCATCGCAAACGCCATCGTGTATGGAACCTGGCAATATCATATTACTTATGTTTCCAATGTTGACTTGGTTTGAATTCGCGTCTACGAGAGCTTCGTAAGAAGTGCGGCTTCCTACGTAGAACGGCCGACTCTTGTCAAAGAATAGGCAATTAGGCACGCCCGTTTGCGCGTTGCATTTCATGCGCAGCCTAGCAATGGGATTGCTCAATGCGCGTCCGGCGTTCTTGGAGGCTTCCATGGAGATAGTTCGTTGAACCAGTGTATGGATCTTAGTGTTGGAGACAACGAGAGCTCCTTCGGCTGGTGCCGTACGGCGACGCAGATTGCGTGCACAAATCTTTCCACTTGTGAGGCATGCCTCAACCTCGTTTTCAAACGCCGAGTCCAACTCTTGGATCACTTTGAAGAGGGTACTCAATTTGTCTGGACTTGGAAGTTCGGGGTTTCCATCCTTGTCGGTCTTCAAGGTGATTCCATCCATTTGAGTCAATACTGGGACGCTCCACTTTTGAACTTGTAGGCAGGGATTGCGATCGCGCTTCTTGTACTTATCCTTTTGTCCCGATGCGAGGTTCAATCGGGCAAGGTCTCCTTGCTCATGTGGACATATTTGACCAACATGTTTTTCGTCTTTGAAGCGAAAGATTGCTGGACGTTGTCCTTCCCCAAGATCGAAGTAGACTGGGATGTATTTACATCCGTTTGGACCACTTCGAGGGTTGTCCCAGTCAAACACAATCGTTCCCTTCTTTCCCTGTTTGAAGGCTTCGAGGAGGTCTTCTGCGTTGAACACAGAGGATTTGTTTGCCGTCGCCGTGTTAGCTGCCGCAGTATTAGCTGCCGTAGCGTTATCTGCCGTGGTATTGGCATCATTGGTTGAGGGGGCATCGTTGGTTGCATTTGAAACTTGGCTAGCCATCGTCTTTGATATATATACATGTGGCTTTATCTAATAGGGTTGTTGGATTCGTTTTTTTTTTTACAACCTCGTTGTGGTGGTCTTCTTTCAGCTTTTCCTCGGAATTAGTCTTGTGATTTTTAAAGCAACCGACTAGCAACGTATCCTATAGCGAACGTCCCACCACCTACGATTGCCAATTCTGTAATTCTCTGCGAACTCGAAGGTTTATAGTAGTAGGAAAAGTGAGGCTTCTTCATGTTCATGCGGTGCAGCCCCACGTGTACTGTATTGTATAGTACAAGGGCGCGGTCCGTATCGGCTAGATCCTCGGCAGCGTAGTATTTCTTACGTTCCTGCTCTTGGACCCACTTGGATAGTTCTTCTTGTTGTTTTTCGTAAGTGGCCATGTCAGCCTTGTATTTCTCAAGGGCTCTATCATGCCTTTCGATCTCTATATTAGTCTCCTCTGGGTCTCTTCCAGAAATATATCGGTCGAGGTATTTAGCACCAAGGCTTGCTGCCGCAAAGGCAACCGCTATGCTAATTGATCCCCCCATTGTTTACAAACTCTTAAGTCCGAACCCTTTGTCTTAGAAATTCTTAGGTACGAGCCCTTTATCTTCGAAATACTTTTTGGCGGCAATGCTACCAGCCAATACGGCCGTCCACTTCACGTAATTCAAGATGTTTGATGAAGGATCGCCAAGCATAGACTCCTTTGTCACCTTTTTTACGATCCAACCAACGCCAGTTGCTATTCCAGCCAATGTGGCGGCATCAATTACTGTTTCTACCGCTTTGCTTTTTTCTGCCATCGAATGTATCTGTATTGTCGATATGTTCAAATGTTATTTTCCATGGAAGGCAACTTTTTGCTTCTAGCTTCGTGTACTTCTTCAGAATGAGTGTGGGGTGTCGTAGCGTTGCGGTCCTTATACTGATAGTACAGCCCAACTAACGCGAGACCTACACCAAGGGCTGATAGTGTAGTGTTGGCAGACACTTTATCGTACCAGCTTCCGTCGTCCCGAACTTCAGGTTCACTCTCACGACTCAATGCCTCTCTAGCGCGGCGATTACTTTCCGCCAGTGCTTTTCCAGCGGCAATGCGCTTTGGATCTTTGGTCTTTTTTTCAGGCGCAGTCTTCGGTGGATCTGCAGTTATCCGATCTTGTTGTTCCTCCATCGTTCATGTCAGTAGACTTTGAGTCTTTAATAGGTTGACTGCTTGGCGTACTAGATGGAACTACGTGGTCAGCTACATGGAACAAGGCACTAGCTAGAGCCACAAAGCGACCTGCTTTAAGAGACAACAAGGCGGCCACAGCAGATATCTCGTTGCGAACTAGGTGGTCTTCTTGTAGATCTAGGAGAAGTGCTTGTTCGCTGTCTAGTCGGACTACGTAACCAACTGCACGAGTTGCTAGTCGCAGTGCTCCGTCTACTAGACAACCTGTTATTTGCTTTGCTACTACGGCCTGGTACCTACTATGTAAACGTATAACGTCTTTATCAGGCAGTCTAGATATATCTCCTAGAGAAAAGTCCCGACCTAGATATTCTTTTGTTGTGCCCATTGCGGCTAGAATCGAGAGTGCCTCCCTACGATCTTTAACATCCTCTGATTTGGATGGATGTTCCAGTACGACCGGCGGACAAACGACGGCGCACTCGCCTAACAGTTCTTTGATTCCTTCATCCATGGTTGAAGTATGCTTTGGGTGCGGGAATCTCTAATACTACCTCGAAAGGATGGCGGAGACAGAAACATGTGCGAGCGAACTTGTGGGCTTTGAGCTCCGAGGTCAACATTTTCCTCTCATCCACCTTCAACCCACCACCGTAGTCCTCAAATAGTGCTTTGGCATCAAGAGCTGACGCGGTATGAAAGGCCACGACCACCGCCACGTTTTCTCGAAAAGGTTTGCATATGCTTGTCAACTGTTGAGTTAACACCCAAATAGAAATGCCTAGGTGACGAGCGGAAAAGGCCATCTCCACGAGCTTATCGGTTCTCAGCTTTACATCCTTCGATGCGGCGCAATCGTCGAGTATCAAAAGAGTATTGGTACCTGCCCAAAAGGTGGAACAAACTCGTAGCGCGGCATTGATGGCATCTTGTGAGGGGCACATCACGAAGAAGTGAGGATCTAGATGGGCGAATCCACGATAGGTAGTGTTGTGGGCATACGTGGGGCATATGAGTACTACGTAATCAAACTTACCACGAAATGCCCCATGAAGCTGCTCTACGAGAAGGGCCGTTTTTCCACAATTCGTTGGTCCCACTATGAGAGCGTTGAATGGGATTTCCGTTACTAAAGTGTCCATGCTAGTACGATACGTTTTCCAGTGCTCCGTTCAATATCGTAATCTGAGCATCGGCAAGTACGAAGATGTGCATGTTCACGGTTCCACTACCTCCAGTCCTATGGATGCGGATCTGGAGGTTCTTTCCACTGCCGGTTTGATTCAAACCATTGCCATGGACAACTGGATCATTTACTGTGCGACAGTCAACCAGGATGGCGAATTTATTATTGTAGAACTTGATCGGGGTCATAGACGTTTTGCCAGCGCCGAACCATCCATTAGCGGCCTCCCAAAAGTCTGATGGTAGCATGCCTCCAGGAAAGATCCTGTTTGGTCTTCCATTGATATCGATCTCGACCTTCGTGATTCCTGGATAGTCAAACGCCTCGCTGTTTCGCGTGCCGTGGGCATGTTGTGCCACGAAGAGGAGGAGCAGTCCAGTAAAGGACAACCTTGGAACGTCGACTTGCTGGGATATCAGAGTGTCGGACGCTTTGTTGATAGGTACGGTTTTGAAGTGAACGGCGTGCCTGAACAGGAAGACGGCGCCACTGACATATTCGTCTTTCGCTTGCTTGGCGATAATTTCACTCTCAACAACTTCGTACTCTAGCTGGATGTTGCTTAGCTTGTATGTACCTATCTTGGTAGTGTCTGATCCTACCACCACATCCGTAGCAGGTGATAGAGTCAACTCGAGAGAAATGGTGTTGCGAAGAGCGAAGGGATAAAGAGCTCCATGTTGCGTCAGGATGTCCACATCTAGTGGGATTCGGTATTTCGAACCATACACAGCTAGGAGCAAGTTTTCTCCAGTATCCGAAGTGCCTTTGTCACCAGCATTCGAGCGTAGCTTGTTCGTGTTCTCTGTTTGAATACCTTGTCCCACGCGCGCATCTCGCTCTATAGTTGGCAAATAGAGATCGGAATATGTCTGTAGAAGATCTGGTCGTTCAATGTCTTCTATCGTTTCAGCTCCTATTTTGAGAACTCTACGTGAGACCAGACAACGCCCGACATTATCCACCACTCGATTGTTAGCATGTCCACCAGACAACGTAAGGTCAGCCACGAGTGCGAGACTACCTGGAACAAGGACGATGTTTTCCCCTAGTATTGGTATTTTCACATAGAGAGTCTCTCCTGGCTTGGCTTCCGATGGAGTGAAGGTGATTCTATCTACGTTGTGTAGAGCTTTCAATCCCTGAGGTTCTCTGTGCGATTTCGCAGGAACTAACGTCGCCGGAATCATATTGAATATATGGACATAAATAGTTATTGTTCAACATGGCTGAAAATGCAGACTTCGATCCTTTGACTGAGGAAGGTCAAGCCGACATAGAAAATCTTTCTGCCAAAGAATGGCATGAGCTTGGTCCAGGTAAGACTGAAGACCGAAGTACTTGGTGGGATAGAGTTAAGGCCAGAATAGGAGAAAGATCCAAAAGCTTTCGGGATAAGCTTTGGAGCAAACATAATGAATGGGGGTACAGTCCACATGAGTACATCAAATTGGTGAAGCTAAATGATGAGAGTGTAATGACAAGCGGCCATACCGCGGAAACATCGTTCACTGAGGTGAAATATATATTAGAGGAAAAAATCGGTCAACGCGATGAGGCCTGGGAACGCATCCATGCCAAGTATCCAAATGTAGACACTACCAAGTTCACTACTACCTTGGGTACGAACAACGAGGTCGTGGTGCGACTGAACAGATCTGGTTCCAAATACCACAAGCTGTACGACGCCGAAGGTAATGTTAATGGAAAATTACCTAAAACGCTCACAGACGCTCTAGGGCCTCCCGCAGAGATGATTGTTAGCGAAGGAGAAGCTGAGATCGACCAACTTAAGATAGAAAGAGCTAAGGAAATGAAAAACGTGAAATCATCCAAGCAAGGGTCGACAGAACATATGGCAGCGAAGGAAGAAGTGATGAAAATAGACGACCAAATACAGGAGATTGAGTCAAATATCGAAAAAATCGAAGAGCGTATGTCCATACGAGACCGCGTGAAGGCCATCTTCAAAAAGTACGGTGTTGGAGTGCTTGGAATTGCGATTGCGACAGGCACCGTGATTGGCGTCGTGGCTTCCATGCTATCTAAGGGGCTTGCTAATGTTGCCAGTGGGGTCGGCAATGCGTTGAAAGGTCTAGGAAAGAAGCTAGGGCAGATTCTACCTGGAATGGTTGGGGCAATCGCTAGCTTTTTGTTTCGCACGGCTGGCGAGGTATTAGGATTCTTAGCGAAGAACATCTGGATATTGATTGTAGCTGTGGTGGTGATCGTAATAGAGCGATTTAAGTCAGCGAAATAGCATCCATGAGGCTCCCGCCGCAATGGCAATCATCAGCCCCAAATTGATCTCGTGCTTTGTCATAACGGCATCGGTACTACGAGGTTGCGTTACTTGTGGGATAGGCGCAACGACATCTTGATGCGGTAGATCTTTCTTTCGTGAACTACCTTCCATACGTGGTGGTTTCGAAGGCTTCACCGCAACGACATCTTGATGCGGTAGATCTTTCTTTCGTGAACTACCTTCCATACGTGGAGGTTTCGGGGGCTTTTCGTTATGGTTGATACGGCCATTTACTCCAAGTTGGATGTTAGGTGTGGAGGCCATTTGTATTTCGTTGTTATAACCTGGTATGCTCTCATCGTTAATAATCATACGGCTGGGTATTAACAAACAGTCCTTGGCAACTGCAAGGTCGAGACGAACACGCGTTAGATGCAAAGCGTTTTGATATCGTACAAGGCTATCTACCTTCTTTTCTGTGATGACCTCTTCCAACTTTACACCACAATCGGCCTGAACATTGAGGGCTAAGGTCGACGTCCCTATGATTGAACTGCGCAAAGAAGCCTGGGATCCTAGAACGCAATATACGTAGACCATTGCAGATAAGTTTATTCTGGCTAGCCCGTCCTTCGCCAATCCGTGACCAGTTTGTGGAACGAACCAATTGCGTTGATTCTTTACCACATCGTTACGAATGAACTTTAACGGAAATTCGAAGTTAGGGCGACGACTCTCCTCAGGAAATTTGAAACTGCCCCCAGGCCACTTCGAATCGTATGAAAGGTTGTGCGCCCCCCATTTCTCTTGAGCATTCGTCAGCCCTCCCTTTCTGAGGTATATGTATACGTCTCCTAAGCCACCATTGGCCCCTCGGCGCAGGGCAAAGTCAACTTTATCGACTCCAAACTCTATTCTGAGCCTGTCATAAGCGACGGCACTCCATGGAGCGTTGTTGTTTTTATTGAAGACCGAATCTCTAGGAAGTGGAACCCCCAATTCGAACAGTAATCGCCTCATTGTGTAGTACACATGGAAGCGGTAAAAGCTCCTGATGTTGTCGATGATTGGTGCATCATCGGAAAGATGGTCGTCAAACGACACCCCACAGCCTGCCGTCGCACACCAAAGGACGAAGCATAGCTGTTGTTGCCAATGTCTCATTGGTGGAGCATCTAGCCACTCGTTTGCTTGCTTTACGGTGTAGAAAACTTGGTCCGGCTCTTGAAAGATATCTCGTGGCGTCAACGTGAAGGACTGCTTCTTCGCTACGTAGATCTTGAGCGTTCGTAGGATAGGGGCTATGTCTTTTGGGTCGTCCCCCCATGGAACGGCTGGAACTGGATACTTCACCTTTGTCTTTCTGAAGGGAGCTGGGAAACCTACCTGCAGTGCATCATCAATACGTTTTTGAATGGTAGCATGTGGCTTGGAGATATCATCGCCATAGACCGCATAGCTATGATTCCCATCTCGAAACCAAATACTCGTCGAATATTTGCCTGAATTATGTATGCTCGTAGAGGCCTGAAACTGGTGAAAATCCGCTTGTGGGTATTTTTTCTTGAACTTTGTCAACAAATCGGCATTCAGTTTGGCAATCCTGGCGTTTTCATCGACAAGGAGCGCTGTCTGCTCAGCTTTCGAAAGCCTTGGGCCACCCATGGCAATCTCCGCCAGGTCCTCAGCAGATAGATCATCATCTTCGTTTGGTAAAACTAGAGGCATCGTAACTATTGAAGTTATGACATATAAAGTTTATGTCTTCAATATACGATGGTGATTTTAAATGTCGCCACCACCTCGGCTGACCATACGGTCTACTTCGACGATCCAATTCTTATCAATAATATTTCGCTAGTTGAGGTCACTTTCGAGAATAGCTGGTGGAACCTAGAAACGCTGGCTACGTTCGAGTGGGATACCGGAGGCGTAGGGTTCCCATACAAAATCTATCCGGGGTCTCATAACCTACGTAAACTCCAGCCCTTCTTCAATGAAGCTATGTCGAACAAAGTCGTAAGCTTCATAAATAAAAGCGGTAAGAGGGATTGGATCCTAAAGGTTCAGAAAACAATCAAGTTCAGTAAGAATCTCTGCGAACTATTGGGTATCGAAGGAAATGAAGATATGGGGGGAAACGTATCGCTAAAAGCTGGACACTACGACCTGGTAATCAAGGATATCAACACAATGTACGTATACTGCGATGTGGTAGATTCCAATTTCTCGCTACTAGAGGGAAAGCGATCGAATGTACTGGCTAGCTTTAAAGTACGAGGCAGTTGGTTTGATGTAAATACGTATTCTACAACGCCCCCACTACCTGTCCGAGCTCTAGGTACAACACGAAACAGCCTTCGTCTGACGATTCGTGATGAGAAAGGCAACGTGGTAGACTTCCGTGGTCGACCCATACGATACGTATTGAAGATTGAGTAAGCCATACGTATAATATGCGATGGCAAGCGATTCGATTCAAACAATTCCAACGGCGCCGATCTATCCCAATCTACGTTCATCTGAAACCGTTTTGTCTGGAGATAGCTTTCGGCTACAAAAAGTATGTGACACACTTGCTGAACTCGAACGGCAGGCAAAGCACTACGAAGTCGTTCGTAAGAAATATGCCCGAGCGCGTGGTATTGTTCACGGGGTTGCTGTGGCCACAGGTAGCTTGAGTGGTGCATTATCCGCTATGGCGTTGGGCTTGACGTTTACGGGGATCGGGATACCTGTGGGTATTTCATTAGGAAGCCTCGGGTTCGTTTGTGCCGTCATTTCGGCCTCGATGTCTATTGCAAGTAAGAAACTTGGTATTCGCGTCTCGAAGCACGAAAAGACCGTTATGTTGGCAAAGGCTAAGGCCAATTCCGTGGAAATCAAAGTCTCAAAGGCTCTAGCCGATGGTAATATTTCAGAAGCCGAGTTCGGAAGTGTTATCGATGAAAGATCGAAATACGAATCACTCAAGCTCGAAATACGACAAAAAAATAGGCAAGAAAGAGGGTCAAAAAACGTAGAAGAACTTCGCTCGGAGATCCGAAAGGAAATGAGAGCAAAACTTGGCAGTCTAGTGGGATAAGAATCAACATCTCCTATGAAAGAAACCATAACGGAGTCCATTTTAACTTCACTAAGAAAATCGTATAAATTACTGCGCTAAGAACAGATGCTCTTAGTTCGTATAAATTACCGTGTTGTTTTGCAGTTCGTATGCAAATTTCGAACCAACGCGTGAACGGCGCTAATTAACATACGACAGGTGCTTAAGACATAAGTAGAGTATTTTATCATCAAAAATAGTGTCTAGCACACATGGTCTCAAGGTTCTGCGCTAGGTATATGAGTGAAAAGGTGGAGCTGCTCATATACCTGGGGTTCGAATCCTACGGACCATGTGTGGTAGATCGGCTTGTGTGATGGAAAAAGCTCCACCACATCACACAAGTCGTAGCGCGTCTGTCATGTGGCAGAAGTAGGAATAATGTCAATCCTGGGTCGGGTGCATGGGTGAAGCTCAAGGGATCTTAAATGGGACCCACGGGTGCCGGTTGTGTCTCAACCAGTTAGGACAGGATCCAAACAACAGTAGAACAAATACAGTAGAATGAATACAGTAGAACGAATACGGTAGAATGAATACAGTAGAACAAATACCGTCAAAGCCGGGCCCGGCAAATAAATAAAAACCTCTCTAGGAACGAAAAGATGGCAAAGGAAGGAAAAAGGTGAAAGGTTCCTAGAGAGGTTCTGGTGATACCAGTTTTGGTATTTGGTTTTTTTCACTATCGAATCTTTTTCTTCTCATGGTCTTAAACTAAATTCTTAAATGAGTATATATTGGCGGATGTCCTCGTCACGAATCAGCTGTTTTGGTTAGAACTCTCCCAAAATATTATCAATTAAACATAAACAGTACGAAGTCATATCACACGATGGCCGAGATAGTAACTTGCGTTTGGTTGATGCGTGGTAAGGAAACGAAGTGCGTGAGGAAACCTTCCAAAGTGTCAGAATATTGTGCTCAACACAACTATCAGATACAAAGAGGAGCCATCCCATTCGGTCCATGTTCTAAATGCGGTAGTGGTTGTAGAACTAGTTACGGACTTTGTACAACGTGTGGTGCACGACGCCAACGTGAACTTAGTGGAGAGAAACGCAAAATCAAGAATCGCTTCTTGAAAGTATTGGAAGAATTGAAGGACCGTAAGACTCATAAAAACATAGAGGGCTTCGCATATCCATGTCGTAAATGCGATCGTGATTGTCGAACTAGCTACAGACTTTGTACAACGTGTAGTGCACCACTACGACGTGAACTTAGTAAAAGAAAATCGCTTCTCGAAAGTACTGGCAGAATTGAAGTACCGTAAGACTCATGGAGACGTAGAGGGCTCGCTAAGGGCTTTCGAATGGCAGTAAAAAAAAAAGGGGAAAAAAAAAATGAAGAGAGATGAAACGACAGTCTCTATTCATTTTTTTTTTTTGCCTCGTTCGTTTTCCTCGAAGAGTCATTCACGCATTTTACCGAGGGGACCCATCTTAATCGTGAATCGCTTATTTTTGCCTCGAAGAGTCATTCACGCATTTTACCGAGGGGACCCATCTTAATCGTGAATCGCTTATTTTTGCCTCGAAGAGTCATTTGCACATTTTACCGAGGGGACCCATCTTAATCGTGAATCGCTTATTTTTGCCTCGAAGAGTCCTTTGCACATTTTACCACCTCCCACCACTACGACTATACGAACAGAGATCGCTTCAGGAAAGTCTAGTGTAGGAAAGACGGGCGTGGTACGAAGAAAAACGCCACACAAGAAAAGCACGAAACCCGCAAAGGTTCAGGACAAGGCGCCGTCGTACTTAGTTGAATTAGGAATGGACAGGAAGCACCACCCGCACAAATCGGTGTCGACATACTATACATGTGCGGCTTTCTCTAATATGGATATCGAAATGCAATGATGTTGGCAACGAATGGAAAAAATGACAACATTTCAAGCCTTATTTTTCTCCTTGTTCACGGTCTAAGAAATCAAAAATGGATAAGTAGATCAAAGAATGTTATCGCTGTAAGACAGCATTTCAACCAATTATACTTCCAGTAGTATATGTGGAGGAAAAAATGATGCCAATTTTTTGTGAACGTAGTGGAGAGCTGAGGTCTGAACGAAGCTCTCAACTACGTTCACAAAAAACGGGTATCATTTTAACTCCACATATACTACTTAATCAGATAATCAATGACTGAGCATGAATTACTACTTTACACTAGAAGAATATATACCAGTCTCAGAATATATAGAAGAGGGAAGACAGACTGTTTGTTAGTCATTTTTGCATATTTGTTTTGATTTTAAGCATCCCGTTAGTTCATATCAAAATCAGTGGAAATAGCTGTTACCGGCCTGGAACGCGAATGTAAAGAGTAGTATATCCGGAGTCAAAATCAGTTTTGACTCCGGATATACTACTAACTTTTTCCGTTGCTTGTTTTTTTGTTGTATTTACTAACATGGCGATTTTGGAAACCACCAGTCTCCTCAGACCCCCTGCTGCTATATAACCAAGATTCAAACATTTGTTGTCCTATTTATATATTTCGATATCGTAGCCCACGAACGAGAAACGAAGACGAAAAAAAAAAGAACGAAGAGAAACTGTCATTTCGTCTCTCTTCATTCTTTTATTTTTTTTTATTGCTATTCGAAATCTTCTAGCGAGCCTCTATGTCTCTATGAGTCTTACGGTCCTTCAATTCTGTCAATACTTTCGAGAAGCAATTCTTGATTTTGCGTTTCTCTTTACTAAGTTCACGTCGTCGTGGTAAATCACACATCGTACAAAGTCCGTAGCTAGTTCGACAACCACGACCGCATTTAGAACATGGAGCAAATGGGGTGCTTCCTCTTAGTATCTGATAGTTGTGCTGAGCACAGTATTCTGACACCTTCGAAATCTTCCTTACACATTTCGTGTCCTTGCCTCGCATTAACCAACTACAAGTTATCGTCTCAGACATCGCGCGATATGTACCTTATACTAGTTTATCTCTAAACGCTTTTTTTAATTTCAACCTAGCCCTAAATAACTAAAAGTCCTTTGAGAGCGGAAGTCGTATTTACGTTTGGCAGAGCAGCTGCCGTATGTTAATTAGTGGCTGACGAAATCGAGGCAGAAATCTACATACGAACCATACATTCCAAAAGGTCCATAGAATTCCAATCCGACCCTAAAATTCCGATCCGACCCACTTTTTTTATTTTTAAGATTTTTCGTTTTTATGTCTCTTTGGAATTTTTTAGATTTTTTTGGAATTTAGGGTCCAATTGGAATTTTAGGCCGTTTTGGAATTTCGCCCACGCCGATGAAGTAATGTGGTAGACAGAAATTTGCATACGAACCGCGAAACAACACGCTAATTTATACGAACTAAGCGCATCTGTTCTTAGCGAAGTTAAAATAGAATGCGTGATGGTTTCTTTCATAGGAGATGTTGATTCTTATCCCACTAGACTGCCAAGTTTCGCTCTCATTTCCTTTCGGATCTCCGAGCGAAGTTCTTCTACGTTTTTGACCCTCTTTCTTGCCTATTTCTTTGCCGTATTTCGAGCTTAAGCGATTCATATTTCGATTTTTCACCAATAACGCTTCCGAACTCGGCTTCTGAAATGTTACCATCGGCTAGAGCTTTTGAGACTTTGACTTCCACGGAATTGGCCTTAGCCTTTGCCAACATAACGGTCTTTTCGTGCTTCGATACGCGAATGCCAAGTTTCTTACTGGCAATAGACATCGAGGCCGAAATGACGGCACAGATGAATCCAATTCCTCCTAAGGAAATACCCACAGGTATCCCGATTCCCGTAAACGTTAAACCTAACGCCGTAGCGGATAATGCACCACTCAAGCTACCTGTGGCCACAGCAACCCCGTGAACGATACCACGCACTCGGGCATATTTTTTACGAACGACTTCGTAGTGCTTTGCCTGCCGTTCGAGTTCAGCAAGCGTATCACATACTTTTTGTAGCCGAAAGTTATCTCCAGACAAAACAGTTTCAGATGAACGTAGATTGGGATAGATCGGCGCCGTTGGAATTGTTTGACTCGAATCGCTTGCCATCGCATATTGTACATATGACTTACTCAATCTTCAATACGTATCGTATGGGTCGACCACGGAAGTCTACCACGTTGCCTTTCTCATCACGAATCGTCAGACGAAGGCTGTTTCGTGTTGTACCTAGAGCTCGGACAGGTAGTGGGGGCGTTGTAGAATACGTATTTACATCAAACCAGCGGCCTCGTACTTTAAAGCTAGCCAGTACATTTGATAGCTTTCCCTCTAGTAGCGAGAAATTGGAATCTACCACATCGCAGTATACATACATTGTGTTGATATCTTTGATCACCAGGTCGTAGTGTCCAACTTTTAGCGATACGTTTCCCCCCACATCTTCATTTCCTTCGATACCCAATAGTTCACAGAGATTCTTACTGAACTTGATTGTTTTCTGAACCTTTAGGATCCAATCCCTCTTACTGCCTCTATTTATAAAGCTTACGACTTTATTCGATATAGCTTCATTGAAGAAGGGCTTGAGTGTACGTATATTATGAGACCCCGGATAGATTTTGTATGGGAACCCTACACCTCCGGTATCCCACTCGAACGTAGCCTCCGTTTCTAGGTTCCACCAACTGTTCTCAAAAGTGACCTCAACTAGCGAAATATTGTTGATATGAATAGGTCGATCGAAGTAGACCGTATGGTCAGCCGAGGTGGTGATGACATTTAAGATCGCCATCATATATTGAAGGTATAAACTTTATATGTCATACTTGCAATAGCTTCAATGGTTACGATGCCTCTAGTTTTACCAGACGAAGATGATGACCTATCTGCTGAGGACATGGCGGAGATTGCCAGGGGTGGCCCAAGGCTTTCGAAAGCTGAGCAGACAGCGCTCCTTGTCGATGAAAACGCCAGGATTGCCAAACTGAATACCGATTTGTTGACAAAGTTCAAGAAAAAATACCCACAAGCGGATTTTCACCAGTTTTATACCTCTACAGACATAGATGGTCCAGGCAAATATTCAACGAGCATCGTATTTCAAGATGGAGATACTAGCTACAACGTTTACGGTGATGATGTCTACGAGCTACCTGCGAACATTCGAAAACGTATTGATGATGCACTGCAGGGGGGTTTCCCACCAACCATGAAAAAGAAAAAAGCAAAGTATCCAGTTCCAGCTGTTCCATGGGGGGGCGACCCAAAAGACGTAGTCCCTATCCTACGAACGCTCAAGATCTACGTAGCGAAGGATCGGTTCTTCATGCTGACGCCACGAGATATCTTTCAAGAGCTGGACCAAGTTTTCTACACCGTAAAACAAGCAAATGAGTGGCTAGATGCTCCACCAATGAGACATTGGCAACAACAGCTATGCTTCGTCCTTTGGTGTGCGACGGCAGGCTGTGGGGTGTCGTTTGACGACCATCTTTCAGATGATGCACCAATCATCGACAACGTCAGGAGCTTTTACCGCTTCCATGTGTACTACACAATCAGGCGATTACTGTTCGAATTGGGGGTTCCACTTCCCAGAGATTCGGCCTTTAATAAGAACAACAACGCTCCATGGAGTTCCGTCGTTTATGACAGGCTCAGGATAGAGTTTGGAGTCGATAAAGTCGACTTTGCCCTGCGCCGAGGGGCCAATGGTGGATTAGGAGACGTATACGTATACATCCATGGAGGGCTGGTGAATGCTCAAGAGAAATGGGGGACACACAACACTTCATACGATTCGAAGTGGCCTGGGGGCAGTTTCAAGTTTCCTGAGGAGAGTCGCACTACATACGAATTTTCGTTAAGGTTCATTCGTAACGATGCGGTAAAAAATCAACACAATTGGTTCGTTTCACAAACTGGTCACGGATTGACGAAGGCCGGGCTAGCCCGAATCAACTTATCTGCAATGGTCTACGTATATTGTGTTCTAGGATCCCAGGCTTCTTTGCGCAATTCAATCATAGGGACAACGACCTTATCCCTCAATGTTCAGGCCGATTGTGGTGTAAAGTTGGAAGAGGTCATCGCAGAAAAGAAAGTCGATAGCCTTTTACGATATCAGAAAGCTTTGCAGCTAACGCGCGTTCGTCTCGACCTTGCAGTTGCTAAGGACTGTTTGTTAATACCCAGCCGTATGATTATTAACGATGAGAGCGTATTAGGTTATAACAACGAACTACAATTAGCATCCGCATCTAACGTCCACTTTGGAATAAATGACCATATCAACCATAAAGGAAAGCCCCCGAAACCACCACGTATGGAAGGTAGTTCACGAAAGAAAGATCTACCGCATCAAGATGTCATTGCTGTGAAGCAGCCTATCCCACAAGTAACGCAACCTCGTAGTACCGATGCCGTTGTGACAAAGCACGAGATCAATTTGGGGCTGATGGTTGCCACTGCAGCTGGAGCCGCATGGACGTTATTTCGCTGACTTAAATTGCTCTACTACGATCACAACTACAGCTACAATCAACATCCAGATGTTCTTCGCTAAGAATCCTAATACCTCGCCAGCCGTGCGAAACAAAAAGCTAGCAATGGCACCAACCATTCCAGGTAGAATCTGCCCTAGCTTCTTTCCTATACTTCCCAACGCATTGCCGACCCTCCCGGCAACGTTAGCAAGGCCCCTAGATAGCATGGAAGCCACGACACCAATCACGGTGCTTGCAGCAATCGCAATTCCAAGCACTCCAACACCGTACTTTTTGAAGATGGCCTTCACGCGGTCTCGCATGGACATACGCTCTTCGATGTTTTCAATATTTGACTCAATCTCCTGTATTTGGTCGTCTATTTTCGCCACTTCTTCCTTTGCTGCTGCACGTTCTGTCGACCCCTGTTTGGATGACTTTACGGTTTCTATTTCCTTAGCTCTTTCTTTCTTAAGTTTGTTGACCTTCGCTTCTCCTTCCTCAATCGCCATTTTCGCAGAGGGTCCTAGAGCGTCTGTGATCGTTTTAGGCAACTTTCCATTAATATTACCCTCGGCGTCATACAGATTGTGGTATCTGGAATTAGAGTTGTTCAGTCGCACCACGACCTCGTCGTACTCATTCAAGGTAGTAGTGAACTTGGTAGTGTCTACACTTGGATACTTGGCATCGATGCGTTTCCAGGCCTCATCGTGCCGACTGGCTTTTATAGCTAATATATGTTTCACCTCAGTGAATGACGTTTCCGCGGTATTGCCGCTTGATACTGCACCCTCATCACCTAGATTCACCAATTTGATGTACTCAGATGGGCTGTACCCCCATTTATTCCGTTTGCTCCAAAGATTATCCTGAAAGCTTTTGGATCTTTCTCCTATTTTGGTCTTAACTCTATCCTACCAAGTACTTTGGCCTTCAGTCTTACCTGGACCAAGCTCGTTCCATTCTTTGGCAGAAAGATTTTCTATATCAGCTTGACCTTCCTCAGTCAAAGGATCGAAGTCTGCATTCTCAGCCATGTTGAACAATAACTATGTATATCCACATATTCAACATGATACCGTCGATGTTAGTTCCTGCAAAATCGCACAGAGAGCCTCTGGGGTTGAAAGCTCTACACAACGTAGATAGAATCACCTTCACTCCATCGGTAGCCAATCCAGGAGAGACTCTCTATGTGAAAATACCAATACTAGGGGAAAACGTCGTCCTCGTCCCGGGTAGTCTCGCGCTCTTGGCTGACCTTACGTTGTCTGGTGGACATGCTAACAATCGCGTGGTGGCTAATGTCGGGCGTTGTCTGGTCTCACGTAGAGTTTTCAAAATAGGAGCTGAAACAATAGAAGACCTTGCCCGACCAGATCTTCTACAGACATATCTCTATTTGCCCACTATAGAGCGAGATGCGCGCGTGGGACAAGGTATTCAAACAGAGAACACGAACAAGCTACGCTCGAATGCTGGTGACAAAGGCACTTCGGATACTGGAGAAAATTTGCTCCTAGCTGTGTATGGTTCGAAATACCGAATCCCACTAGATGTAGACATCCTGACGCAGCATGGAGCTCTTTATCCCTTCGCTCTTCACAACACCATTTCGCTCGAGTTGACTCTATCACCTGCTAGTGACGTGGTGGTTGGATCAGACACTACCAAGATAGGCACATACAAGCTAAGCAACATCCAGCTAGAGTACGAAGTTGTTGAGAGTGAAATTATCGCCAAGCAAGCGAAAGACGAATATGTCAGTGGCGCCGTCTTCCTGTTCAGGCACGCTGTTCACAAAACCGTACCTATCAACAAAGCGTCCGACACTCTGATATCCCAGCAAGTTGACGTTCCAAGGTTGTCCTTCACTGGACTGCTCCTCCTCTTCGTGGCACAACACACCCACGGCACACGAGACAGCGAGGCGTTTGACTATCCAGGAATCACGAAGGTCGATATCGATATCAATGGAAGGCCAAACAGGCTCTTTCCTGGAGGCATGCTACCACCAGACTTCTGGGAGGCTGCCAATGGATGGTTCGGCGCTGGCAAAACGTCTATGACCCCGATCAAGTTCTACAATAATAAATTCGCCATCCTGGTTGACTGTCGCACAGTAAATGATCCAGTTGTCCATGGCAATGGCTTGAGTCAAACAGGCAGTGGAAAGAACCTCCAGATCCGCATCCATAGGACTGGAGGCAGTGGAACCGTGAACATGCACATCTTCGTACTTGCCGATGCTCAGATCACGGTATTGAACGGAGCACTGGAAAACGTATCATACTAGCTTTGACCATTGATATGGACGCTTTAGTAACTGAAATCCCATTCAACGCACTCATAGTGGGACCAACGAATTGTGGAAAAACGGCCTTTCTCGTAGAGCAGCTTCGTGGAGCATTTCGTGGTAAGTTTGACTACGTAGTACTCATATGCCCCACGTATGCCCACAACACTACCTATCGTGGATTCGCCCATCTAGATCCTCACTTCTTCGTCATGTGCCCCTCACAAGATGCCATCAATGCCGCGCTACGAGTTTGTTCCACCTTTTGGGCAGGAACCAATACTCTTTTGATACTCGACGATTGCGCTGCATCGAAGGATGTAAAGATGAGAACCGATAAGCTCGTGGAGATGGCCTTTTCCGCTCGCCACATAGGCATTTCTATTTGGGTGTTAACTCAACAGTTGACAAGCATATGCAAACCTTTTCGAGAAAACGTGGCTGTGGTCGTGGCCTTTCATACAGCGTCAACTCTCGATGCCAAAGCACTATTTGAGGACTACGGTGGTGGGTTGAAGGTGGATGAGAGGAAAATGTTCACCTCAGAGCTCAAGGCCCACAAGTTCGCTCGCACATGTTTCTGTCTCCGCCATCCTTTCGAAGTAGTGTTAGAGCTTCCCGCACCCGAAGCATACTTCAATGGTATACCATGGATGAAGAAATCAAAGAACTGCTAGGCGAGTGCGCCGTCGTTTGTCCGCCGGTCGTACTGGAACGTCCATCCAAATCAGAGGATGTCGAAGATCGTAGGGAGGCGCTTAAAATCCTAGCAGCAATGGGTACGACGAAATAATACCTAGGGCGGGACTTTTCTCTAGGAGATATATCTAAACTACCTGAGAAGGACGTTGTGCGTTTACATAGTAGGTACCAGGCCGTAGTAGCAAAGCAAATAACGGGTTGTCTAGTAGACGGAGCACTGCGCCTAGCAACTCGTGCAGTTGGGTACTTAGTCCGACTAGACAGCGAACAAGCACTTCTCCTAGATCTACAAGAAGACCACCTAGTTCGCAACGAGATATCTGCTGTGGCCGGCTTGTTGTCTCTTAAAGCGGGTCGCTTTGTGGCTCTAGCTAGTGCCTTGTTCCATGTAGCTGACCACGTAGTTCCACCTAGTACACCAAGCAGTCAACCTTTTGAAGACTCGAAGTCCACTGATATACCCGATGGAGGAACAACAAGATCGGATAACTGCAGATCCGCCGAAGACTGCGCCTGAAAAAAAGGCCAAAGATCCAAAGCGCGTTGCTGCTGGGAAAGCACTGGCAGAAAGCAATCGCCGCGCTAGAGAGGCATTAAGTCGTGAAAGCGAGCGCGAAAAGGAATCCGAAGTTCGGGACGATGGAAGCTGGTACGACGTAGTGTCTGCCAATACTACGCTATCAGCTATCGGCGTAGGCATCGCGTTGGTTGGGCTGTACTATCAGTATAAGGGCAGCAACGATACGACACCCCACACTCATTCCGAAGAAATACACGAAATAAGCGGCAAAGCTGAAAGCAAAGCTAGAAGCAAAGAGTTGCTTTCCATGGAAAATAGGATTTGAACATATCGACAATACAGATACGTGTTCGATGGCAGAAAAAGGCAAAGTGGTAGAAACAGTACTTGACGCCGCCACATTGGCTGGAATAGCAACTGGTATTGGTTGGGTTGTTAAAAAGGCGACAAAGGAGTCTATGCTTGGCGATCCTTCATCAAGCATCTTGAATTACGTGAAGTGGACGGTCGTATTGGCTGGTAGCATTGCCGCCAAAAAGTATCTCGAAGATCAAGGGATCGTACCCAAAAATTCGTAAACGATGGTAACGATTATCGCAGCGGTTGCCTTTGCGGCAGCAAGCCTTGGTGCTAAATACCTCGACCAATATATTTCTGGAAGAGACCCAGAAGAGACTAATATAGAGATCGAAAGGCACGATAGAGCCCTTGAGAAATACAAGGCTGACGTGGCCGCTTATGAAGAACGACGAGAAAAACTATCTGACTGGGTCCAAGACCAGGAACGTAAGAAATACTACGCTGCCAAGGATCTAACCAATACGGACCGCGCTCTTGTGCTATACAATACAGTACACGTGGGGCTACACCGCATACGTCCACAGGACATGAAGAAGCCTCACTTTCCCGACTACTACAGACCTTCGAGTTCACAGAAAACTATGGAATTGGCGATCGTAGGTGGTGGGACGCTCGCTATAGGATACATTGCTAGTCGGTTGCTTTAAAATAGTTTTTGGGGCACAAAAAAAAGTGTTTGCTTTGGAGGAAATTACTAAAAAATTGGTTCCTAAATTCCATTTAAAGATAAATATACGTATAGATATCAGAGGTCTCACTCCGTGCTATTAGCAAATCCAAATCCCTCGGCATTCGTACTATTGAGACCATGGACAACGGTAATACTAGTCCAGAGGATTCGTACGTTAGCCCCGTTTTCAACGCAGGCGATGTCGTCAACGCATTCGAAAGGGCCAAAGAAAATGGTCAATCTTATGGGTCCGTCATATCATTCGATTGGGCTCACCTCAGGAACGGACCAAACGGATGCAAATACGTTTCCGTATGCTTCGACGTTGGAGATGGACCTCTTCCCGCGGTCTTTCGGTTCGAAGGGAAAAAGCACGTAGGACAGATAGATCCATACGATGAAGAAGATGTAGTTAGGATGAACGCTGCATCCAATAGCAAATATAAGGTCAAGAAACGCAATCACCATCCTTGCTTACAATTCCAAAAGTGGAACGACATCGTCCGTACGGAGGACGATGGAATCACGATTAAGAAACGCGATGATGGAGAATTGGATCTCCCTTCCGACGATAAGCTAAGTCCTACTTTCAAACTAGTTGAATACCTAGATTTGGCTTTCGACTGCGAAGTAAGGAAACTTATCGAAGATAAGAAGATCTGCATGCGCAATCTACGTAAACGCAGTCCACCCGAAAAGGATGCCATCATCATCACTAATACTAAGATAACTCCAATGATTCAACGATCCATTTCTACGAATTCTACTGTTAATGCTGGATGTCGATTGCCTAATCCTATGATGAGAATGCGAATGAAATGCGATTATAAGACAGGAATATCCAATGGTCAATTCTTCGATAGGAGTAAGGAATACTCTTTGGAAGGTCGCACTATGTACGAATCCCTTGTCGACGAGAATTCTAACATCGTTAACATCAATAATATAAGTAGACTTATTCGACCAGGTTCTATACACGACGGCATTTGCGATGCTAGAAGCGTTTGTGCGAGTGGTATGGGACTTTCATACCTATTGGACGTCGACATCGACATAGTCCGACAACCACCAAAGAAGAACAGGTATACTCAACGCGATGTTTATGCCCACAATACTAAGCCTAGCGCTAGTGTAGATGCGGTCGCAGAAGACGGGTGAACTAATACATGTAGGCAATGTCGCTAGTAAGTGGTTATAGATCTACTTAAAAAAAAAAAAAAAAGGAATAAGAACTGGTTGGATAAGTTCTTATTCCTTTTTTTTTTTCGTCTCATGTTGAAAGCTAGAATACATAGATATAGATGGATGCTAAACTTGCGAATATCTTCTATGGCCCTGAAGGATACTGGAAAGGCTACTCTGCAATTGGTAAACTATCGGCGGCATCGAAGGTATCGGAAGACTTAGCCAAGAGTTGGTTGGAGAAACAAGCTATATGGCAAATATACTTACCACCCCCACGACATATTCCACGACCTCATTGGACCGTATCGAAACCAAATGAGGTCCATCAAGCTGATTTGATATTTCTACCTCATGATCGCCCTGGACGTGGAAGGAAACTATATAAGTATGCTTTGGTGGTAATCGATGTGGCTTCTAGATATAATTAAAGAGGCTGAACCTCTGGCATCGAAAGATAGTGGTGAAGCGGCTGCGGCCTTTGAACGAATTTACGAGCGTAGTCCCCTCGAATGGCCAAAGTTATTGCAGGTCGATCCTGGTAGAGAATTCATGGGTCGTATGTCTGAAACCTTAGAACTACGTGGTACTAAAATTCAACGAGGTGAAGCTGGTAATCATAGGGCACACAGTTTTGTCGAACGAGCAAATAGAACATTAGCTGAGAGATTGTTTGGATATCAATATGCACAAGAGAATGGGTATTGCGACTTCCAAAAGTTATCAAAGCCATGAATAATGAAGTTACTCGACTAACAGATAAAAAGCCTTCGAATTCTGTAGAAGCGCAACGAGTCAACATCGAAACTCCTACATATTCGCGCACCGTTGGATTGAAAGAAAAGCGTCTGCCGTTCGATGTTCTAGTTCGATATCTCTACGCACCAGGAGAATTGGAAGGGGGTGAAAGACGTAGAGCCACTGATCCTGTATGGAGTTTGAAGACATACGGTATTTCGCGAAGTGTAGTATCTTCGGGACAGCCTGTGCTGTACTACCTCGCGAAGCAAGAAGGGAGGAAGGATGCACCCAAACGTGGATTCGTACGTGAAGAGCTACAAGTCGTACCTAGGGATACTGAACTGCCACCAAAAGGAATTCTGTTCGTATCCAGACGCTAGACAGCGTACTCTATAGGCTCGGTGTGGATACCATCGGGCAGAACGTATCTTTTGTCGTAGTAAGCTGAGAGCCCAAGTTTCTGCTGTGCATAAGTTGCTATACCTTCTGGCATTAGACGGAAGCCTCGGTTTTCCGCCATGTCAATACTACCCTGGAGTGCTGCTTCGAATCGAGCCCACGAAACGTCGTTGTGCCGCCTAGACATACCTTTGGTGGAATATTTCCTGCTGCCGCCCACATCGACATACCAAGCTTTAGAACATAGTGCAATAGCGCGTTGACCTTCGAATTCTAGTTTGAAGAGTCCTGGTGTGCGACCGCTCCATTTGTCCCAAGCTAACCATTCCTTTCTGTGGGCTGCGAAATCCTCTCGTAGGTCTGATCGTACGACTTCGTCGAAGCTGTTTCCAGAGATGGCAATGTACGCGCTGTCCGTATCCATCTGTATGTATTCGAAATCCTTGCGATCGATGTACTTATCAAGGAAGTCGTAGTAGAACTCGAGCATGCGAAGTTTGGCAAGCTGATATACCGCGATACCTACTTGGAAAGGGCGTTTGATTCGGATCTGGTTCTTTCTACTCTCGAGTTCGTATGCCTCACCAACCTCTTCCAGGTCTTCGAACCAAACACTTCGCAACGCTTTGTCCACAACCTTCTCGTCTTTGGTATAGGCGATATTAGTTTGTCGCTCCAAAGCCTCAATCAATTTCCCATAGGCACTATTTCCAAGTAGCTTGAACACATCTGCCAGCAAAGTTTTACTTTTGTCTACATCTCCTGTCCTTCGCGCTTCAGTGACTTGGTCCACGAACCATTCGAAGATTTCTTCGGGTACGTAGTCTATCGTGCGGTAGACAGCAGTGATCTCCGCTCTATGGTCTAGATACCAAAGTAGAAGGGGAGCATAGAGTAGCAACCTCTTTCCAGAGAGACTCCCAACTAGCTTCTTTTCCTCGCCGCGCTTTCTACCCGTCTTCTTAAGGTAGACCAACATTTGTGGAGGAATTGCTTCCTTGGGGATTTTCTTGTTGTAGAAGAAGGGGGGCATCTCCTCAAATTCCTTCCACAATTCTTTTGGTATCTCGATGTCTACCTCCGCATATCCAAACCACGCATCGTTTCGTAGACGTTCGACAAGGCCTTCGACGGCTGGACCTGGCTCATCATAGTACTGGAAAGAAACCATCGACAAGGACGGACCGACCGAAGGGAGGGCCGTCCTTGTCGATGGTTTTCAACGATTTGGTAGGTATTTTTCGACGTTTTTCAACAAATTGTCGTTGTTTTAACGAAAACAAGCGAAGACCTCCACAACATTCTTTTTGTTGTGCAACAAAAAACGGGAATCATTTTGACTCCGGATATACTACTTAAAGTCTACAACCGTGACACAGCCCCTTTAAATGAAGGAAACTTCCACAGGAGAACAAGTCATCTCAATTGATTGGTGTATTTTATTTACTATGAGTGAGACAGCCAACAACAACAACAACATTTATTCAAGTATTAGTTAAGATGGAAACATTTAAAGAGAAAAAGAAATTGTAAAGTGTGCAAAAGGAAGTACTTATGTCATCTGTAATAACCACTAGGCTAATCAAGACAGATGACAAATTACATGTTTATATTAAAAGAAAAGAAATGTCAGGGTAGTCGAGGCTGCAATTATCGTAATAAAATTTAAATATGATGTGTAAAATAAAAGGAAATCAAAAACAAACAAGCGAGACATGAATATAAGCACAATACAACATGTCGTGTGATATACCGTAGATTAACATTGTACAGACAATTTCAGATAGTTTCGTAACATTTTATAAGTAGATATTTATACCTACATGTAAGTTTGAAGCTGGATCTCGTCATGAATTTAAGTGAATCATCTATAGTATTCCAAATTTTTGGACCGAAGTATCTTATATTAAATTTACCGAAGTTCGTGCGAATCTGTGGAAGATAGTAGGAAGCTTTTGAGGCTAATCTTGTATTATAAGAGTGTATGTCACTAGTGAAAGTAAAAAATGAATTAAATACTTGGGGAAGCAGACCATTATAGAACTGATACATGAAAAAGACAGTTTGAAATGTTATTAGGTCTGTAAACTTTAAAATATTTAGGTTTAGGAAAAAAATATTTGTATAGACCCATTCGAAAAATGGCGTCCAATTTAATTAACTATTGTTTAGGACTGACTAGCCTCGCTTACTCGTTCAAAAGCTTTTGTGTTGACTGACTAGCCTCGTGTTCACGTTACCACGACAATAGCTTTTTAAATTGGACGCCATTTTTCGAATGGGTCTATGGGCATCGAATTTAGAGAAAGTGATGATGCGAATAGCTTTCTTTTGAAGTATTGTAATTGGTTTAATGTTAGTATTGTAGGTATTGCCCCATATAATGAGGCCATAAATTAAATGGGGATAAATTAAAGAATAATACAATTGAGATAGAGTATCAATATTGATATAATGTCTTAATTTTGAAAGTATACCAATGCTTCTTGAATTTTTTTTTGAGACTGCCGAAATATGGTCTTTCCAATTTAGACTAGAATCAATCATTATTCCCAAATATTTAATAATATTTACATGTTTAATATTTTGATCATTGATTTTTATTTGGACCGAGTGATTAAGTTTCTTTTGAGGAGGGTGAAATTTAACAAAATTTGTTTTATCAATATTTAAAGACAGTTTATTAGCACAAAGCCAGGTATTAATATTAATTAGTTGTTGGTTAACAATAGATTCTAAGCTTAACAAACTCTAATTCGCAACAAATAAATTGGAATCATCAGCAAAAAGGCGGAATTCAAAAGTCTGAGAAGAGTTATGAAAATCATTAATGTAAAGAAGGAAAAGTAGAGGTCCTAGAACTGACACCACATGTAATAGATTGATGATCAGAGTTAGTGTTAGCAATAGAAACAAATTGTTTTCTGTCCTGTAGATATGAAATGAACCAATCCTGTGCAACCCCTCTAATTCCATAGCAATTAAGTTTCTTAATCAGAATTTTGTGATTAATAGTATCAAAGGCCTTGCTTAGATCTAGGAATATACCACAGGAAAAAGAACCATTTTCAATTGCTTTCTGAATTTTATCACAGATGAGTAAAACTGCATGGGTTGTAGAATGCTGACTACGAAAACCAAAATGTTGATTAAAAAGGATGTTATGTTTATTAAGATATTGAATTAGTCTTTTATACATAAGCTTTTCTAGAATTCTACTAAATATTGAGAGTAAAGATATTGGTCGATAATTGGAGATATTGCGGGTTTTAGTGCCTTTTTTATAAACAGGAATGACTCTTGCAATTTTAAATTGGCTTGGTACAGTACCTGAGGAAAAAGAGAAATTGAAAATGTAATTTAGAGGTTTAGAGAGAAGAACTTTAAGTATTTCTAAGATTTTAGTGGGAATGCTGAAAAGACCATTAGCTTTGTTAGGATTAAGGAGTTCAATTTGATCTTGAATTTCATCAGCAGTTGTAGGAAAAAGGTAAAAGCTATTAGAATAAGGTCTGGGTAAGTAGTCATAAAAAGAATAATGGACTTCAGGAATAGATTTAGCCAGTGTATTACCAATACTAGCAAAGTAATCATTAAAGGCCTTAGCAATACATGATTTATCAGTTACAGTAGAACTACCTTTTGTAATTTTAGTAGGGAAATTCATGTTTGAATGTTTTAAAGCAACAAGTTGTTTAATACCTTTCCAAATTTATTTGCTTTTATTTTTGTTGTATGTGAAGTAATCATTGTAATAGCCCCTTTTACTAATATTAATAAGATGTTTTAACTTATTTCTATAATGTTTAAATTTGAAATGATAATATTCATTTTTAGTCCTTACATATGACTTGGATAGTTTCTTTTTAATTTGTATTGAAGTCTTAATGCCTGGTGTTATCCAGGGTTTGTCCTTAATTTGTAGTTCTTGTCTAGATAGACATTTAAGTGGACATGTTTATCAATAATTCTAGATATATTTGAATGAAAAACATGGAACATGTCAGTTGCATCATTGCACGGAGAGAGAATTTCTTCCCAACTTATTGATTGGACTTCAGAAATTAGCTCAGTTTCATCAAGTTTAGAAAAATCACGTTTATATATTTTGTAGTCTTTGGGTAGTTTTGAAAACTTATTTATGATGAGAAAGTTAGGTAGATGGTCAGTAAGATCATATAGGATGTTTCCACTTACTGTTAGATGTTCAGCAGAATTAAAAAAGATGTTATCAATTAAAGTAGCTGAGTGATCAGTGATCCTAGTTGGTTGAATGATATGGGGTTGAAAAAAGAATGAACCTAATCCCTTAATAAACTCATCAGTATTAATGTGAGATTCATAGTTTAGAAGGTTAATATTAAAATCGCCCATAATAATACAGTATTTGTTTTCCTTAGAGGCTCTGTCAACAACAGACAAAAACTGATCCAAGAAAATGTCAAGATTTTCCGTTGAGTGGCCAGTTCAGAAACCAAATTGTCTTTCATATAAAATTTTATTATTCCTATAAAGCTTATAATAAGTCTGTTATACATAAGTTTTTCTAATAATCTATTAAAGACAGGAGAGATAATTGCTAATAATTGTTAGCTCCTACATGTACCCACCACAAGAGTAGATGACACTGAGATATACATGTTTTCCTCCACAAGGGTCTCCAAAAAGCATCTTGCCAACCCTGAACGAACACTTTTTCCTTTTTTGGCAAGTCTTTCTCAGCTTAGTTGTGACGTCATTTTCACCACAGTTGAAGTTCATGTCCTGGTCACTGTCTGGATATTGGCAAATCACGTGACCTGACTGCGTTCTGCCGTAACTTCCCCCGTGTATGTTGAGCGCAAATGAAGAGTTGGGACAGCGGATGTACAGACGCTCTCCTTGGCACACTACCGTGTTGATCATATCATCAGGAATTCCCGAACGAACTAAGAGAAAATAATTGTCAAACACGATACAGTAAAACCTGTATTAAGCGCACACCCTTTATTTAGTAGAGACTTCAGTTGTCAACGTCCCGGAATTTAACAAATAAGTTACTGTAAAACTCTTCCTCTATTAAACCTATGTACAATCACAACAGTAATTATTATAATAATAAGCAATTATTGGATGAGGTTGAGCATGATAGCGAAAATTATCAAGGCAGAGGTCTGCGTTATCTGCCGAAGTTGAAGGCTGAGGCTGATAACACAGACCGAGGTCTTGATAATTTTCGCTATCATGCGAAAACCGAATTCAATAATTGTTATATTATACATTTTAAGCTCAAGTTTTAGCAAAAGAGAAAGCTATCGTAAACGAAGCAAGCTATTGTAAACGAAGCTAAATGAAACGCCGTATAAAATTGGTTTATTTACGATTGAATTTCTGATTAAAGATGTTTTCTTTCTTATTCGAGCTAAAAATTGCATTTATTTTACGATTTCAGGAGAAAGGAATATAGCGGAGCGTTAAAATGGCTCAAAATAACGAAATAATTGCCCTGCTTTCTAGCGTAAAATTGTGTATTTGCTTATCATCGAACGCTAAGTATTATCTGCTACCAGATAATTCAATTATCTGCTAGCAGATAATATTGTATGCATGCGCACTTAGTGCTATAGTTAGCTATTGAGAATTAGTTGCCTATTCTCAACCAATCAGAATTGAGATGTGAGTAAAATGTATAATAACTTTTATTTAAACATGATAAATGTTTAAAGCACAAGTGCTTGTGGGGTCGAAGTTATGGGGATTTGTTATTGTTTTAACATGTATCAAATGGACACAGCTTGTATTTTCTCGCCCAGCAGGAAACGACAAAAGAAAAAGTTTCTGGAAAACAAATAGACACTACATGATATTATAATATGAAGTTAAGTTTTTTATCAAAAACTTGTTCAAATGCTATACCTTTTCCGCTTGGCTCAATGTTGTCCCATTTAGAAAGTACTTTTAAAACTCAAACATAACTACTGAAACGCAATATAACCAAAATAAGTCAAGATTTACTTTAAAAAGATCAACATTTCTATAAATTTATCGAGACTTCTAGTGTTCTAGTTGAGTGCAGTATTTATTTCAATGAATAATAATAATCCGAAATAATTCCTTTGTATGATTTCTATGATTTCTAGCCCAAAATAAATTTACATTTCAAATTTCACTAGTTCAGTCAGTTGCGAGGTTGAGTTTGCTGGGTGAGGTTCGTCTCTTCTAACCTGAGATTGCGCGATTTCGAAAGCTGGAAACATTAAAGGCAGAACAAGAGTTGCTTGAATCTGGTATTCATGCTCGACCGTGAAATGGGGTGATAAAATATTCCAGGTCGTCCCAGGGCTGGCAATCTAATCGACTGAAGACGCAACTTTATAATACCCGGTCACTAAAACTTGAGAGTCGTAACTACTCGATACATATACCGAAAGGTAAACAATTAATATAGTTAGGTAAGAGTCCTTAATAGTAAATGAATTTATGAATTACATTCAATTGCAGGCTAAACGTCGGAGGTTGGTTTGACTATTTCAGACGCGGGGATGATGAATACGTACTGAACACTCTCGGTTATTGAACTGGAATACATAAATAACTACATTACGTCACCAGTTCTTTATGTGTTCCAGTTCAATAAGCAAGAGTTTTGTACGTGTTCCAGTTCAATAATCAAGAGTTCTCTATTGTCGTTTAATAGAGGTCGTCACGTGGTATAATTGGCTCTCGCACTAATTGAATATTAATGAGTTTCATAAACTCATTGAACTAACCGGAGCTATCTTGATCTGGTGTTACAGCTAAGGATTAGGTTTTAACCAGCAGCCATAAGTAATGGAAATGGCAAACCTGTACGGATCTAGTTTTACTTCAGTCACTTCCATTCCATTCGGTTAGTGACGAATATTGTACTACGGTAGCTAATATCATCTATGTCAGTATTGATCTTGACTCGATCAAGACGACCCCGTTCTTTCATAATATCTGTCAGGAATTCATTTCCGTTTGTTTGTTATTCCACGACAGATCACGATAACTTCAGATTTTGTAGTTTATTTGGTTGTATTCACTCACAGAATTCTCAATCACTTATATCACGAAAAAAACACTCTGCTTCTGTTTTACAATTTGACATCGCACACCTTAAATTCGACTCTCGAACACACCCCTCGCACACCTCCAAATAATCCCTTAATTCCTTATACCTTAACCTGTTTGGGTCACATGTTAACTTCAAAATTCATATGTGAAGTACTAGTTACATCAATCAGGTTTCATTCATTAATTCAATCAATCAATCAATCATTCATTTATTTATTTAAGCATGACATGCATGCCGCAGAAACAAAAGGACACGAAGTCGCCTACAAGGTTTAGGCACCAGTAACTCAGCCCACAATAAAAACCCGATCACACCCATCCCCAGTTACACCCTTGGATTAAGATAATAAGATAGTAAAGCAAAGATAATAATAAAGCAAAAGAAGGATCTAGCAAGAACAGATAATAAAAGCATTGGCACGGCGACACTTAGGACATATAAGCTTGTAGCTGCGAATGTCGTCTTGGTTGAATGCATGTTTAAGCCTATGAAAAAAGAAGTGTCTGAGTTTTCTCTTATAGGTCGCTAGAGTTGGGGATGATTTGATTTCATCCGGGATGACATTCCACAAGTTAACAATGCGCAAACAATACGAGTCCCTAAGCTGGACGTCCTGGGAATGACAGATTGCCTAAAGTAGAAACCAGAGGAAGCACGGCGGGAACGACCGGAACACGTTAAGGTATAAGGAATTAAGTGAGTTTTCTTGATCATGGCCTTGACCGCTAATAGTAGCATACATTCCTCACCTGACTTATCTGTTAAGGTTACCGGATACCTTCAAAATCAAAAAGATGGGGAAATTTGTTTTCTCACAGAAATGTAGTTTTAGTAGTAGTACTCATATACCAAAAACTCCGTTAAAAAAAATATGACGGAGAAATACCAAAAGTAAAAGGTTCTGTTTGATTGACAGCAGATCAATAAACACATGACAAGTGCGCACTCGCCTGTAACGACGATGTGGTGAAAGTTAGCGCATATTAAATTCATGTTTACGTTATTGTTATTGTTATTGTTATTGTTATTGTTATCATGTTATTGAGAAACGTTTTTCCACACACGATGCCATAATTCCATCGGTTGTTGGCCTTATGTCATCCAAAAAGCAAGCAGGATGCCCTTAGCTTGGAAACAAAGTAAAAGCAAAACAAGGCCAAACAATGCATACGACTCCACTAGTGCCAAGAGCCCAAATGCAGCTAGAGACCAGTCATCTCAGCCCTCTGCAAGCGATAAGCCTGATGTAAACCGAGAAAAACCTTTTACCACAGTCATTATTGGAGACTCGATGATAAAAGGGATCCAAGGATGGAATCTTGTAAAAAAGGTTGGGCATCGCACAGTCGTGAAACCTTTCCCAGGGGCCACGACGGCTGATATGAATCATTAACTGAAGCCAACGCTCGAATAGAACCCTCAGCAAATCGTAATTCACGTGGGAACTAAGGGCAGGTTTAAAGTACAGGTCAAAATTCACAGATCAGGTCACAGATCAGTCACTTCTTGTTTACCTGTGAACCCTAGCTCTAGGTGAGTGAGAACCCGTCGTTTACCTGTGAACTCGTCCGATGGTGAGGGTTAGGTTTGTGGTGAGGATTTGTCTTAGAATTAACGACCTGACCTGTGAATTGTGATCTGTACTTTAAACCTGCCGGGGAACTAACGATCTAAGGAACTCAACTCCCTCTGCTGTCGCTGACAGTATAGCTGACCTGGCAAGCTCAGCTGAAAATAATTATAATGCGGATATCATTATCTCTGAACTGACAACAAGATTGGACTCGGTATCTGAAGAATCAATCAAGTCTACAAATCGCCTCCTATCTGAACATTGTAATCAGAATGGTTGGCATCTGATTCGCCATGACAACATCAACAAATGGCTCTTAAACGATGGCGGACTTCACCTTAATACTAAAGGTATTTCCGTTTTAGAATCAAATCTCATAAATGGCCTCAGTGTAAGTCATTGATATCCTGTAGTTGTTCCTAGAGAACTGCCTCCTAATGAAGTAACCCCGCAATCTGATCTAATTAATCGATCTGATTCTATTTCTGCCCAAAAACCCTCCCTTGGCCTTCCTAAGGCAAGAGGTTTCAAACTAGCAGCCATTAATATTGCCAGTATCCCTAAACATATAGATCAACTAAGAATATATATGTTCTCAAAGGAAATTGACATCTTAGCTATAAATGAAACTCGATAAGATAACAGTGTTTCCAATGATAAAGTAAGCACCTGGATACATTCTAGAGAGGAAAGACCGAAATAGATCACGTGGTGGAGTTGCACCAGTTGTTATATTAGAAACACTATTAATTATGCTGTCGATTGCTCTTACAATCCTACTGGGATGGAGCTACAATGGCTTTGTATCAAGGTTATTAGGCCAAAATCTAAGCCAGATTTCCCGCTTAACAAGTTCTACAGCTACTACTATTGATTTATTTCTGACTAATAACATTGCTAACTACTGCCAAACAGGAGTTTCCCATCTTGGTATAAGTGATCACAGTCTAATTTATGCCATTAGAAAATTTTCCTCAACCAAATCTGGTCCTAAGATTATCTCTAACTAGGCAGTACAAACACTTCGACGCTACCAAATTCAGAAATGATCTTTTGTTTGCCCCTTGGAATATTATCGAAAACCAAGATGATCCTAATCATGCATGGGAAATCTGGAAGAATACCTTCCTTTCTATTTGTAATTACCATGCCCCAATACGGCAAAAGAAAATAAGGTCTTCACCAGCCCCATGGCTGAACCTAAAAATAAAGAATGATATGTTTGAGAGAGATTAAACACTGATCAAAGCTGGATTTACTATAAATATGCCAGGAATAAAGTCAATGCATTTATTAAGCATGCTAAAATTGCATATTATAATTCTTTCTTCAAATCCAATATTGGAGACATGGTGAAAACATGGACCGGTGTTAATGAAATTCTAAGTAGCAGCACCAGATCCACTGATATCAACTCTATTAATTATGACAACAAATATAGTTTTACACCAAACCAAATTAGTAATGCAATGAATTCCTATTTTTCATCTGTAGGGGTAAAACTAGCTGCTCAAATACCAACAGGAATAGCTGACTTTAAAGATTACCTAACCCCTACACAGAGTCAATTTTCTATTACCGAAACTTCAGTTCATAAATCCCCTGGGCTAGATGGAATCCCATGTCGTCTGCTAAAGGAAGCTGGCCCTGTTATTGTTTCATCTCTAACGCACATCTTCAATCAATCTATTAAAACTGGCGTTTTTCCAAACGATTGGAAACATGCCAAAGTTTTCCAATTTATAAGGCCGAATCTAAAACCCATCCACATAACTATAGGCCTATATCTGTAAACTCATTGAAAGAATCATTTTTAATCAATTGTATGCTTACTTGACAGAGAATAACCTACTTGCTGATTCTCAGTCTGGCTTCAGACCATTGCATTCAACACTAAGTGCTCTTTTAGATACAACAAATGATTGGTACTTTAATATTGACAAAGGTCTTCTAAACGGAGTAATATTTTTAGACCTTAAAAAGGCCTTTGACACTATTGACCACCAAATCCTGTTGGAAAAGTTGCAATACCTTGGCACTTGCCAAAAGTCACTTAAATGGTTTTCCTCATACCTATTTGAGCGTAGTCAATCTACAAATGTTAACGGTAATTTATCTGATCCTCTAAGAATACAATGTGGTGTTCCTCAAAGGTTCGATCTTAGGGCTATTACTATTTATAATCTGTATTAACGATCTTTCTGCTTGTAGTCTTTATTCCAAACCAAGGCTATATGCTGATGATACTAGCCTTTCTATGCCATCGAAAGATCCCATTGTCCTTGAGCAATTAATGAACCATGATATAAATGAGGTCCAGGAATGGCTCAAGGCCAATAAACTCAGGCTAAATGTCGTAAAAACGAGATACATGATTATAGGTAGTCAGTACAACACAGCACACCTTCAACACGAATTTAAAATCGAAATTAACGATCAAGATATACTAAGAAACGAAACCTATAAATACCTGGGCTTAGAATTTGACCAAACTCTATCTTGGGAACACCACATTAACTCTATCTCTAAGAAAGTTTCAGTCACTTTTTATCCCGAGATCCTAACTGAAGCTGCCAAACACAGCTTCATTATAGAGGGGCAGTCCTCTGGAACAATCTAACTAATGAGGCAATAAACGAACAAAATACTAATGTTTTTAAAAGACTTGTACGCAAGCACATTCGATTATCTTTTATAATAAGTAAAGTAATTTTACCTAGCATTGTACATTAAAGATTTATTTAGAGCCCATTTTTATCAACTACATGTATTAATATTTAGAGTCTAAATTTATAAATAGTGTATTTATTACTCGGGCTGCCTGTGGCAGGCACCACTCTTAATCTGCAGGCCGTTATTTTTGTTCCGTGCAGCAAAATTTCTGCGCATGCGTTAAATTATGCATTAATTGTTGGCGCTAATGGATTTCTCTCCAGTCCAGTCGACAGATTCTGCGGACGCTATTCTGAACTCCTGAACTTTGAGGTATTCGTAAGTTTTATGCCACATTTCATTTTACTCTCGGTCATAATAACATACCAACGCAAACACCGTGATTGTTAGGCCAACACTAAAATATTTTCGACCCTGTTTTTGGCTGGTTTACCTCGTATCGAGACCTGTTATTTTAATATATCGAAGTATACTGAGCAATTTACTAGCAAATACATATACTGTGGTTGAGCAGTTATGGGTTACTATCCTCTAACGAAGTCTGAAGACATCTGAACTCCTGAACTGTGAGAGCAACACTGTCACTCAGCCAGAAATACACACTCAGCACAGAATTAATTTATGATGAGCAATATTCAACTCTCGAGGTAAACTTAAACAAGAAACCTCTCACGGCCGAGGTTTTGGTTCGAGAAATTAAAGGCTTCCAACAATTCCCTTTATAGTTATGTAATATGAGAAGTTTTTAATTAGAGATAACCAACAGACATTTCAGTTAATAATCTTTAATCCAACAAATACCAAGATGGACTCGTAGCAAGAACATAGAAGTTACATAGAGGCAGATAAAGTTACATAGAGGCACACCAATTGACATAACTAGCTCCATCACAGGATGGACAGGATACAACTTATAATATGGTACAAATATAAACATACATTTGAGACAATCATCTATTAGTACTCGGAACCTGCAGTACAACAGAACAGCAGACAAAATTGTGAACGTGTGTTACATGAATAAGTAGTGTTTAAATTAAAAGGTCGACTACGAGAATTTTTTTTTATTAAATTACATATATCCTAGGGGAGCAGAGAATGAAAGTCACCGCGCTACCGGCCACTCTTAAAGACCGCTAAATTCAGCTAATAATTCTTCCCTTTGGTTATTACTAAGAGGATTTCAAATGAAAGTGTATTTCATCTTCAATCTCATGTGGCCCGAGTGAAAGCCCAGATGGGCTCTTGTTATTACTCGGGAGGCATGCGCATTAAATTTATAGATTCCTTTTACACTGTTTACATCACATAATATCATTACCGTATAATTACGACTGTGAGAATGTGAAATGAACAAGACGTGAGACTTCGAGGCGCTCAGTTCTTTTGAACTACTTTTTAATCTTCTGATTCTTGTAAAGGAACTGTTATAAACCCAAAAATACACGAACAACGTAATACATTCATCTGCGCTGTCCGAACAGATCTAAAAACGTGAGCGAAATACAATCTCAGTTTATATATAAAGGTATCGAATTATAATCTCAGGTTGATTCTGTCAGGCGCGCTCAGATAGCAAAGGTCAAAGCTCTCAGACAAGACGAGTCAAGGCGATATCGATCGATGAGTCATTCTCAGAAATCTATTCCTGGCCGTAAAATTAGGTAATCTGTCAATGGTAAAACTGTTAACAGTTTGGATCAGGTCAACTACACAGCTAAGGCATGTTTTACGACAGAATAACCTAGCTAGAGAGTCTCTCTACTGGATTAAGTTACTGTTACATGTCTGTTAATATGAGGAAAACTGAAGAAACCCTCATTGAGCTTGATAACCATGTACAATAACAATTCTGCCGGTAAGATGTTTTTAGTGTATACCCGAATGTTGTGCTCGTTTTCTGGCTGAAGAAATAAACTAAAGGGGACCTCTTTAAAGGTTATCGACTCGTAATAATTAATTTACATTGTATTGAACGGAACTGCGTCGACCAAACAAGGAACTTTAGCTTTATATTGTACTGCATCAGCTAAGTTTTCCCTTATCCGAGTCTGAGATGCAGTTTGAGTCTTGTCATCTGACTATATCGTATATTTAGGTTAGTTTAGGTGTTCTAGTGGAAATTGTGAGCGAATTAAGTTGAAAGACAAATTGCAAAACATACGACAAATAGTACTCGGCGTTAACAGAGCGGCATGGAGACGTTTGTGTCGTGTACAGTCTACTCACTTGTGCGAAAACTACACAGTTCCGTCGAGCTAAACTTGCCAGTAAAACTACTTCGGTCCGACATGTAGTTTGAGACTTGTCATCTAATTATATCGTATATTTAGTTTAGTTTAGGTGTTCTAGTGGAAATTGTGAACGAATTAAGTTGGAAGACAAATTGCAAAACATACGATAGTAGTACTCAGCGCAGAGCGGACATTGAGAATATTGTGTTTTAATTGTAAAGATGATTTTAATTTTTAGAGGTTTTACATTGCAGAGCAGCCAGAATTAATTTTAATCTCCCAAGACATATGCCTTCTCAAGATGCTATTAGGGTCGCTAAATGGGATAAATTATTTTTCATGTATAAATTAAGACTAGTTAAATTAATATATAATATATAAGATATAAGATATACAACGAATTAGTACCATTACTATGGATCACATTATAACCTCTTAACAAATATAATTTTAGAAAAACAAATACAGTCACTTAATGTTCCACGATTTAATACTTATTTTATGAAACATTTCATTGCCCATAGAGGCGAAAATACAAAGTGTTACATCATACTGTAAAATGGCCAAGAAAGTGAACACTCTCCATGATATGGACTTCGCTGCATTATCTGTTCAATGCACTCCTCATTTTAAGAAAGATTTTTATTTTATGAGCTTGTATTCCGTGTTTGCTTGAACTTACATAAATATAGACCCGGACATACAAGTAACAAGTGTGTTTACCGGCAACGTTTTGCTAGGTCGTAGACTAGAACGAGACATGACATGCGGACGGCAACCGGAAGTGAGCTATGAGAATTTATACCGTAGAGTTCGATTTTTGCAGCCCTGACCAGACGTTACTTTCGATGGGTCGTTACTTTCGATGGGTCGTTACTTTCGAGGGGTCGTTACTTTCGAGGGATTGTTACTTTCGAGGGGTAAATTTAGATTGAAAATTCCTGAAAACAAGCCGTATAATCATATCAGGTCCAATGTGATAACGTCTCGCAAACTACTCAGACTCCTGTTATGTTGCTACGGTTCTGAGAGATATAGAGGTCTCGCAAGTCGCATTACGAACTTTTGAGCTTTTAATAAAGTGTAAAAAAAATTAATTGCTTGGCTACGTATATAATGGAACTAAAATGAAACCGACACCAACTTAGGTAAAGTGAGTCGCTAATTTCGGAGGGATCGCTACTACTTTCGAAACTGATTTATTTCAAGGACAAAAAATACGCTACTTTCGAGGGGTCGTTACTTTCGGGGTGTCGCTACTTTTGGGACTCTTCGGTAACATCGTACAGCCTTCCGATTGAATGGCGTTCTACTAGGATAACACAGGTAGCCCGGAAATACAAAGACGTAACGCACTCATAACACAGGTAACCCGGAACAACTAAGCCGATAACACAATTATTATTTCTTTATTATTGTATTTTTGTGTTAGTTAAATCATGAAGCGCTAGTGCACTCATGTTCACTCGTGTTCTGGCTCGTGTGGAGTTATATTTCAGACCTTAATACTATTTGAGTAATAGTATTTTTGGGCGCTACATATGTTATCCTAGGTACCCTGGCTTACGTGAAGTTGCACGTGTTTATTCGTGTTCTACTTGCGTGCACTCGTGTTCTACTTGTGTTCACAACGTCTAAACAAAGATGTATTCGAAATATATAAGTTCTGCTATTTTATTTTTCTGTTTTGCGCGTCTTTGAAGAGAAAATTATTTCTAAAGTTCGATTTTCCCCTGATAAATCTAGATTGTGAGCCGGCGGCTCAATTCAAAGCAAATTTCCCTATACAGCAGCCCATTCCCTCCAGCACAGAGAAAACACAATGGTTCGCAACTAGGAGCTGTTAGTCCAGCTTTTCAATGTCGGGGATTGACGTCACAGAATGTAAGACTTGAGCCGTCTGAGCGGAGGCTGTGAGGAAGGTTTCAGATTTTCACTTCATAGACACGTAAGATAGAAACATTAAATAGCATAATTTCTTTATTTCGAATACATCTTTGCATAGACATTGGGTTGATTTTAGGTGCGTGCAGCTTCTTGTTACTCTGGTGCTGGTACGTGATGCGACTGTGCGTGCAGACTGATTATGCGTGTGTACTAACAGTGATCTGGCTGTGTGCATTCTAATAACGATGTGAACACAGGTAGCCCGAAAATACAATGATTGCATGTTGTAATATGAACAAGAAGCTACACGCAGCTTGAACTCCAGCATATCTTTTGTAACGCGGATGATCGCATATACCTGCGTGTTTGGCACATTACAATGCACAATCAGATGCGAAAGTGCGCACACACAGTCGATCTCATAAAACTCCACACGAGTCAGAACACGAGTGAACACACTGAGTAGAACACGAGCGACTTCAAGTAAGCCAGGCTACCCTAGGATAACACAGGTAGCCCAAAAATACTCGGATCCAAATACTATGATCGTCTGATCTAAAACTACACATGAGTCAGGACACGAGTGAACAGAGTGCACAGCGGTTCATAATTTAATCAACAAAAAAATATTATAATAAAAATAATAATTGTTTTATCGACTTAGTTGTTTCGGGTTACCTGTGTATCAGTGCGGTACCAGCCCAAAACAAATTGCATCAAAATACTATGATGATCTGATCTAGAACTCAAAACGAGCGAACACGAGTACACTAGCAAGCGTTTCATCATTTAATTAACCAACATTTGCAATTAAAAACAAATTCTGTTATCGTCTTAGTTTTTCGGGTTACCTGTGTAAATACCGCGTGAAGCTACAAAGGCAGCCGATTGCGTTATACCTCTGACCCCGTGTGTGCCCATGAATCGTTACAGGTGAGCAAAAACTACACATGAGTCAGGACACGAGTGAACAGAGTGCACAGCGGTTCATAATTTAATCAACAAAAAAATATTATAATAAAAATAATAATTGTTTTATCGACTTAGTTGTTTCGGGTTACCTGTGTATCAGTGCGGTACCAGCCCAAAACAAATTGCATCAAAATACTATGATGATCTGATCTAGAACTCAAAACGAGCGAACACGAGTACACTAGCAAGCGTTTCATCATTTAATTAACCAACATTTGCAATTAAAAACAAATTCTGTTATCGTCTTAGTTTTTCGGGTTACCTGTGTAAATACCGCGTGAAGCTACAAAGGCAGCCGATTGCGTTATACCTCTGACCCCGTGTGTGCCCATGAATCGTTACAGGTGAGCAATGTTTTGATTAGTCTGATATTGTGGTCATTAAAAATATTTGTTTGCAGAAGTATCCACGTACAGTCACATCGCTATTCGGTAGTACGCACATAGCTAATGTCTGCTGGTAGGATTTTTTTTTATAACCAAAAAATTCTGAGATTATCTATTTTTGTTTTACAATTCAATTCAGTTTTTATTTTACACTGTTTAACAAGGAATTACAAATTAAGTGTCAAATTAAACAGTAGTTATAGGAGAATAGGTTTACAAGAAAAATAAGTTATTTAACAAGTAACGGCAGTCAAAGGAGCACAAGCTTTCGAGTTGACTGCCGTAAATGGTTGGATAGCTAGTAGATTTCGTTACATACATGTATAGAACTTAAGAACAATAGAGCCTGAATTCTACGAAATCTAATAGAACAAAAACAGTATGTAGACTTATGATTACAGAGTTGCAAAGTGAATATACAAGAAAAGAAAAAGACTTAATTACAATTATTGGAATAAAATATAATAAATATAATAAATATATACATATAAATATATTAACACATAGTACACATACAGCGAATATGCAAGTCATATAAAAATATTAAATAGATAAATGATGAAGGCTTAAAGTTAAGTTAAGACTTAAGTAACAATAAGTGCAAAATATATGCTCTCTGTTATTTTCGGGATACCTGTGTTATACTTGCGCTAACAAAACAACTATGCCAGGGTACCTTATTTGAAGCATAGCTTCGAACTAAACTGTTGACTGCTGAAGAGATCGAGTGCCACTGGCATGGCAATTAAAAACAGCAAATTGCCAGTTGAGAAAACCTTACGAGTTTGCTTAACCGTTATGAGTTTGTTTATCAACGGCCGCATAAATAAAAGCCAATATATAATTATAATCGATTTATGTAGCGCTATTCCCTAATGTCCCATAGCGCTTTACAATACAACAAGTATTAAAAACTAACTTACTAAAAATGTTACGCGCTGTCGAAGGTCGCAGCAAAACTCTTGTCACGCACTTAATATTACGCAGTCGGTCAAAGTTCACGAAGCAAAGCAAAACAACATAGTTTATGGGTTTAAACATAAACAATTTACCTCTGAAAGTGGCCTTCAAATTTGGCAGGTTCACTCTTTCAAGCCAGGCATCTACAAATGCGCAATCCTTATCCTCGAGGACACGTACGTTCGCCATTTCGACGCGAGCGATGCGAATTTGTAGATAGACAGAATTGCAGAAAATTTTTTTTAAACACCGATCAAATTGCTCCACCCCCTACCCCCACTGTTTGTCAAATGCCCGCCGCTGAGGGCCTAGATACTCGTGAAATTCCCCACCCTCGGGAGCAAGCCTCTGATCAAATGCCCGGGGGTGGCCCGGTAGGGGGATGCACTGGTTTGGAATTGACTGAGCATGATACATCACAGGCAACCCAAGCTAATGATTTTTACAAGGAATGTATGGGAATGTTTAGAAAAAATCTAAAACTGTACTAAAATGATCAATAAAGTCATAAAACCTTACCTGTGTGTTGTGAAGTTGTTCCTCTTCATCACTGATGTGTTTATTTCTGGTTTGACGTACTTCTGGGATTTTTCCCCTCCCCTATATAGATAGTGAGAAGGCAGGAAACACGAGACGCCATTAGTCCACGTGGCGACTCTTCGAAGCCTCGTAATTCTTCGAAAATCCAAACTTTCAGCATTTTACCTCCAGAAACCCTTTCTTACATTCCTCTAGCACTCATTCAATGGATCCATCGCTTATTTCCTCGCTTTGTAAGTACTCAAATTCGACAGTTTCTGCAGCCAACCTAGCCTGTAACTAGCCGAGGTTCGATCACTTTGGCCTTTTTTCATGGGCTGCCTGTGCTAGTTGAACCACAGGCAGCCTGTGGTTGAACGTGGCTTTTCTTCGGAAGCAGTCACGAACGAGTCCCGAAGGAATTCGACACCTCCGTGTTTTTTCGAGGAGATTCGGAGAACGAAGTCATTGTGCTCAATCGACCAATCGCTGAACGGTGAAATCTGCTGGGGAGACCCATGAACATTTCAGCAAACAATAGGTGAAGTAAATGTCAAATAGAAATGTAGTTGATTTCTTGATTTAGTTTTCTTCAAAAGCTGTTTCAAATGTAAAATCTGACCAAGGTAAGTTGTACAAGAATTTGTTATATACGATTCTGTTGAACTGACTGCAATATGAGGGTGAAAAAATACGTCCGTGTAGCGGCTAGAATATGGTGTGGCAAATAGGTCAGTGAGAACTCGTATTAACCCTTATCTTTCCTGGAGCCTAACAGATGAGCAAAGAGCAGTTAGAACTGCCGAAGCAGGACATATTAGGGACTTTAAGCAACCAGCCGATGGCAATGACGACGGGACGTAGAAAAGTGCCTTTCTCCCGAAATTTGGTGTCTACTACTTCCCTCGTTCACCTTGAATTGTTTTTCACAAAACAGATTTTCGAAAAATATGACCGAGTATAGAGTTCCGTTCACGCCGAACGAAAAACGGATTGATTTACTTTCTTTAAAACGTACAATTTGGGGTTTTCACGTTGTGTTTTTGCAGAGAACGGTGGAAATGTAGGCGACTGCGTGCATTTTCACGTGCAGCTATTGTATTTTGTAATTAAGGCTATTGTTTTATGCCGTCGTCGAAGACATTGCCGTCGGGTTTTGCTTAATCCTGTTGAGTAAACAAAACCGTAACGCGTCTGAAAAGCCTTGGACGAAATGTTGTAATGGTGTGTTCTAGTGGCATTTCCGCTACTGTATTTGACGATTCAATGAAAACTGTCCATTCCCATTACGCTCTTCTAATAGCTGATATTCCTTCTGTTCTGCATATTTCACCGTTCAGGGATTGGTCGATTGAGCACAATGACTTCGTTCTCCGAATCTCCTCGAAAAAACACGGAGGTGTTGCATTCCTTCGGCACTCGTTCGTGACTGCTTCCGAAGAAAAGCCACGTTCAACCACAGGCTGCCTGTGGTTCAACTAGCACAGGCAGCCCATGAAAAAAGGCCAAAGTGATCGAACCTCGGCTAGTTACAGGCTAGGTTGGCTGCAGAAACTGTCGAATTTGAGTACTTACAAAGCGAGGAAATAAGCGATAGATCCATTGAATGAGTGCTAGAGGAATGTAAGAAAGGGTTTCTGGAGGTAAAATGCTGAAAGTTTGGATTTTCGAAGAATTACGAGGCTTCGAAGAGTCGCCACGTGGACTAATGGCGTCTCGTGTTTCCTGCCTTCTCACTATCTATATAGGGGAGGGGAAAAAAATCCCAGAAGGACGTCAAACCAGAAATAAACACATCAGTAATGAAGAGGAACAACTTCACAACACACAGGTAAGGTTTTATGACTTTATTGATCATTTTAGTACAGTTTTAGATTTTTTCTAAACATTCCCATACATTCCTTGTAAAAATCATTAGCTTGGGTTGCCTGTGGATACATTATCCTTCTGATCATGATTATATTCGTCAATGTCTGGAAGAATGCAGACATGCCAGTAGAAGATAACTGCAAATATTATGAAGTCGAAGAACCAGACATATGTACGCGTACAATAATAATCACACAGAGACGTGCTGCAAACACTCTTGTCATAAAACGATTGAGCTGCAAAGCGTTCACGCGAACCAAGTCGAATTCCTGTGAGACATCTTAAACGAATTTTAGGAAAAATCAGAAAAGTGAGGCGAGTCAGGACACTTCCGTAAAAATGTTCCACAGACACTAAGACAGCTGTCATCGACGTAACTTAGCAAAACACATAGTTAGAATTTGCACATTTAGGTATAAACATAAATTCACTACGGTCTCTACGCGTCAGCATGCAAACACGTTATTTTAAAGACTTGTTGTTGAGGTTTTACTTGGCCTCTTGTATTCTTCCCTGGAAACCATGCCTTGAACCATGTGAAATTAAACTTGTTTGGTAAAGGGTTGTAAGTCTCATAACAGCAGGGTATGTTGGAATTAATCATTCGTGTTCACTATATTATCACTGGTCTTGTGTTGCCACATGTATATTGACTCAAACACATGTAGCCACTGTTAATGTTACAACCATGGCTGCAATTTGCTTTCCGCTTTCCATGGCAGTTCTCATCACAAGCACTCTAAAATAGCTGTTATATTTGATGGCGCCAGTTCTATTGGTAAAGCCACGGGAGAGCTTTAAATACATTGTCCTCCGCGGTGTGGTAGACATCTGACGGTGCTTGTATCATAGCAACACATCAGGTTTGGCACGTAACGTACAGTTACAGTCAAGAACATATTTGAGGGAGTCACGAAAGTGGCGTTAATTCGTTTGAATATTACACGATTTATAAACCTCTTCCATCCATAGTATAGAAAAGTTATAGGAAATATTCTAGAAAACAGTTTGAATCTAATTTATAGTTGTGACTAAGATTTCAATGATACCAATAGTTCCGATTACCTTGACATGATTAAGAATATGAAGCACAGACAAATGGTAGCGAAATTACGATCAGGAAATCATAACTTGAATATAGAAGTTGGTAGACATGCTAATCCTAAATTACCAAGAGAACTAAGAATTTGTCACCATTGTTAGTCATCAGATGTTGAGGATGAAACTCATTTCATGTTCAACTGTGCTTCATATGCTGACATCAGGAAGATACTAATTGATGAGATCAGTATACATTATCACAATTTTCTACAGTTAGATAATGATCACAAGATTTTGTTCTTATTCAACAATGTTGATCCATTTGTATGTAAAAAAGTAGGATACTTCATCTTTGAAGCATTTGATCGGAAAAACCGATCGCTTACACGTACCACAGAGATTTAAAATCGTTCGTTTAGTGACAGCTCATTTACTTGTAAAGCAATACCATTTATGTATCCATATAGGAATGCTAATAAAGTTGTATATTGTATATTGATTTCAATACTGTGGAAGAGTTTTTCCTGTAGTACTTGTATGATATCAAATGTGTATAGATGATCGAAGATTACTAGTTTGTATCTCTAGTACTTGTACGGTCTCAAATTATTATAGATGAAAATTACTAGTTCGTACCTCTAGTAATTGTATGGTCTCAAGTTATTATAGATGAAGATTACTAGTTCGTACCTCTAGTAATTGTATGGTCTCAAATTATTATAGATGAAAATTACTAGTTCGTACCTCTAGTAATTGTATGGTCTCAAATTATTATAGATGAAGATTACTAGTTCGTACCTCTAGTAATTGTATGGTCTCAAATTATTATAGATGAAAATTACTAGTTCGTTTGAGAAAAGTCAGCTATCATGCATCACTGAAGCTCGTTAGTTAAAACAGCTTCGTTAGTTAACAACTATATCGACAGCGCGTCTAACCGGCCTTTTTGTTCAGAAGGGGGAGGGAGGGAGAGGAGAATAGGGGTGTTTTAGTAATTCGCCTCTGATTATTTATCAGGACCTTACCAACCTGAGGCAGTTTAGTTATCAAAACACAATATGAAGAAAAATCAAGTTTATATGAATAAAAAATGAGGGTTGGTGCCGTGATGAATGCTTGTCTGACTGTAATGAGTTTGGGTTGAAGATGAGCAGAAAGAGGTCTCTTTCTGAATCACTCTTCCTTCTCAATTATTAACCAACGTCAAAATTACTTGCTTTTATATGCTATACAAAAGAAAAATCATTTGGAGGAAGAGGAATGGTTAGAATTAAAGCCGTGAAACAAGTTCTTACAAATCACACAACGAAGTACTAAGTTTTCTGTCTCATTTAGCGCCATCGGAAAAAAAATCATTACACAGAACTGGGTAGAGAACGCTGCGATGAAGAAATGTGGCGTTTCCGAATCAAGGTTTGCATAAGTGAATTTGGTGGCATATTGCTTCAGGCAAATTTGGCAGATAATTTTCCTTCACAAGTTGTGTACAGTATATGCACAGCAGTATAGCCGACTCATTCTCCAACCTCTCAAATATAATGAATATAATGCATTTATATAATTTTGTTGTGAAATTCTGAAATACATCAAGTATGTATTAGGAAGTAGAAAAAAGGCGGGAACTGAATATTCGTTCAGTGTGCACAGCAGATGGTAACATTTGAAATAGTTTTTAAATATGCTCTCCGCTTTAATTATTTAAGTCCTTCTCTTGATGCATATATACAAAAATATATTTTGCGCGTAGTTTTTTCCCTGTTTTTTTTTATTTATTGAGTAAAAACAGCACCATAATAGTTGGATGATTTATAGTAATAAACATTCATCAGCCGATTCGCCGAAAGATAACCTGAATATTCAAACCAATAATTCATAATAACAATAATTCAATAACCAAGAAAGGTCACAGTACAATATTAAAGCAGATTCTATAAGTTATATTTACTTACATGCTTCGCAATTACTGCGTCAAGAAATATGATGTTAAGAGCACACATTGTTTGGCGAAATTTGCAGCGCGAATTAACTCTTATATCGCCTTTAGACCATCGGCGAAAAAGTTCAACTGAGTTGATGCATTTTTACCGTAAAGAGAAATATTGTACTTACCAATGGCTTGGGAAGAGACTATAAAAGCGAATACTATCACCAGTAGGTTAACCTAAATATTAAAAACAGAAAACATTTGATCAGCGACTCAACTTTGAGAAGGTATCAACTGAGCAAGGATTACTAGAGATCACAACTTAAGTACATCATATAACAAAGAGAGAAAGCAATGTCTTACCATGATGGCCAACCGAGGAATGGCTAGGGTTTGCGGAGAGGCTCCTATGTCTTGTATGCCTCCGTAGTACATTCACATATTTTTGTTTGGCATCTTGTTAAATACGATTCCTTGAAAAAGGAGACGCGAATTTCTACGTTAATTCCAATCCAGTACAATAATTTACTTTATACAAAAAAATGTGAATCTTGGCAAATTTGTGCAGTGTTGAGGAAGTGTGGTGGTTTGTTGTAGTTTCATGACCGCAGCACCTGTCAATACGACAATGTGGTCCGACTGGAAGCCGACGATGCATAATGAGACCTAAAATTTAGGTAAAGAATAAACTGGAAACAAAAAGGCGCGATTGCCAACAATGAACGCGATATATCCAAATAACTGTTCTAGATTACTGCCGGTTCGCCATCAATGTTGACATCTAGTGCGTTCAATTAAAATGAGATGAAATAAGACACAGAAGAAACTTAAACGCTCCGGGCGCAACTCAAACCGCAAAAGAGTTGTTTGTGAAGTCTAAAATATATTGAATCGCTTTCTTAAACGAAGGCTGAAGGCAAACCATTCCTGTAAACTGACCAACAGGTGGAAAGGACCCAAACAAAAGACTGAATGAGAACGAAAACACTTTTCAAACCTGCTTAAATCGACGGCGACATCCAACGCACTGTAGGAATCAGAGGAATACAGATTTGTCACTTATATATGTTGAGAGTTTGGTGTAATATTGAACCCACAAGTATTGACCCAATCAATAGAGACTTTATTTCGGCGCAAAGAGTGGGTTTAATTAAAAACGTGGATGTCTTTATTCGCTCATGATCAGGGCATTGTTACCAGTGACACAGTGCCATAGAAACGCTCACTAATAGCCTCTCGGAGGCTCGGAGAGTGTTTGTCTTCTGACAAGTAGTTTCCCTTACACTGCAAGAGCTGCCATTAAAACAAAATCATGCAATAAAATACTCGCCACTTGAAAGTGCTAATCCGTCTAAACTAGAAATGCCATTGTTCCACATACGCATCGTCAGATCTAAAAGTACATCTTACATGAAAACTGATGTAGATCAATTACTGATAACACGACAGAGAAACAACCGTATGTCGTATTCTTTGTGATTGACGTTTAATACAATTCAGTCCTAAAAACACGAAGTATGACAAGTAGGAGTCTGAATATCTATGCATTAGGGACTGGTACGCGCGACAGATGATAGAGTGACAGCGTGTATACGTATCCATGGTGGTGATGAGACAGAGCTAACTCAAACGAAATTTGAGCCTGTACTGATGCAGGATTCTAGTATCCCACACCAGTTTTCCTAGTTCAACATCTTCATCATGCTATACGTTCGACTTCTGAGAGACCAATTTGTATTTTGCGTGGTATGAGGTTGAGCGTTTGAATTGATAATGATATATGTGGTGTTTTCTGATTGGCGTATTGAGTGGACACAAGCAATAGTGTTTGGTGAGTCAACAATTTCGTTTGTTTGTTTTCAATTTTGGAGATTATGTAAGGAATAATTTGCAATTCCTGGGATCCATTTCGTTTTCGAACATCGTCTTGAAGATCAAGTATAAACTGAGTGCTTAGATCTTATCGGAACTAGGTGAATAAAAATATCATCTAAAAATGAAAACTAAATGAAAGTAATTTATGCTTTATTTTGTCTGAGAGATTTGATCTGTCTCGCGTGTCTCTCTGGCTGTTATTGTGCTTATAAGTTGGTGCTTTGCCTATCGTGACAAACTGATAACGGGAAATCATCACTGTTACATCGACAAAAAGGGTTTTAAAAGAAAGAAAAGTCAGTTGACGATAATGTGTAGCATAGTTTTCGTCCTTGGGTTTGGTAAACCAGAACGTTTGGGCGTTTTACAATCTGTTCGCACAAACAAATCACCTTTCTATTGTTTTATTGTTCTTGCTCCACCTGCCTCGGGTCTAAAATGATGAAAACGGTGAGATGAGTAATCGGAATGTTTAGTGCATTATCAGCGGGAGATTCCATGCTATTGGCTGTTGTTCAATCCAACAGTTGACGGTGGTCGACAGCATTGATATACAACTGATAAATACTTAGGTTTACCACAAACTGAATCAACCTATTCTAAAGGTTCAGTGGTACAAGACTGAGTTTGTCGGTTCAGACTATTTAGAGGATTGTAGTCGGCAATCAACTTCGATTTTAAATTCTCTCATGACTCGACGTATCAATGATTCTGAAGAATTATTAGGTTGCATTTCATCTACCCTGCTAAACGTTCTTCTTCTATCGATTTTCTTCTATCGATCTTATCACGTATACTATATTTAAATCGTAAGTGGAGAGGGGTGGTGCAATCACACCTCCAGACTCGAAAGTGGGGTGGCTCAAGTTTCACCTCTCTCCGCTGAGCGGCCTGGTTTGGTGACTCGTGAGTTGAGTTTGTTGATAGGAGTGATTGATGTTAAACATTAGGCCTGATGCTGGCTTCCTCGATTTTGACGTAAAATAACATTGAGAGTAAGTCCTGGTTTCTAGCAGGTTTTCGGTGTCCATTGTAGTTACCAGTACCACCGAGCGTTGTAGGGAGAATAAAAAAATCCTTGGAACTCGGATCATTTGACACTCGGATTCGATCGTGCTTACTAGTTATAATTAGTAAGAGGATATGACTGTGTGTACTAGTTATCATTAGGAAGACGATATGTCCAACCTAAGGGGACCCCAAAGATATGGAATACAAAGATAACATATATAAATTATTAACGTATTTATTGCCTCGTTTAACAACCCTAAGGGGACCCCTAAGGGTATGGAATAGAAATATAACATATATAAACTATTAACGTATTTATAGCCTAGGTTATCAACTAAGGGGACCCCTAAGGGTATGGAATAGAAAGATAACATATATAAACTATTAACGTATTTATTGCCTCGTTTATCAACTAAGGGGACCCCTAAGGATATGGAATAGAAAGATAACATATATAAACTATTAACGTATTTATTGCCTCGTTTATCAACTAAGGGGACCCCTAAGGGTATGGAATAGAAAGATAACATATATAAACTATTAACGTATTTATTGCCTCGTTTATCAACTAAGGGGACCCCTAAGGATATGGAATAGAAAGATAACATATATAAACTATTAACGTATTTATTGCCTCGTTTATCAACTAAGGGGACCCCTAAGGGTATGGAATAGAAAGATAACATATATAAACTATTAACGTATTTATTGCCTCGTTTATCAACTAAGGGGACCCCTAAGGGTATGGAATATAGCATAACTCCAAACTGAACTGATATAGCCGTAGTGTTAAGACGTACGTTATGGACGTGCACTGGTGTACTGGACCCTCACTGGTTAGCTCAGTTGGTAGAGCACGGTCTAGAGTGCGGGAAGTCAGGGGTTCACTGGTTAGCTCAGTTGGTAGAGCACGGTCTAGAGTGCGGGAGGTCGGGGGTTCGAATCCAGGCCGCGTCCTTGGGCAGGGACGTTTATAAGCCGTTGGCCTTGTCTACTTCTAGTCAGTATTTGAAGGGGACGTGAAAGAACCTGTTGTACTACACGGAAAAGAGCAGGAGATTGTCACCCGGTACAGCAGCCTGGCCATTGCACTAACCACACTCAACATTGTAAACTGCGTGGCACCTATTAGCGCCGTGAGGCAGTCCGAAATAATTCACTGACGGGATATGTCAGTCATATGTAAAGCGCCATGAAACTGTGGTTGATATGGCGCTATATAAATATGGCCATTATTATTATTTATCCGATTCTCTTTGACGTACTGTGGTGCATGTGTAATACCGGGATTACCTGAGCTGAACGCGCCGTCTATAACGTGTTTGATCGTAATGTATGGATTACCGGAGGTGAACGCGCCGTCTATAACGTGTTTGATCGTATTGTATGGATTACCTGAGGTGCATGAACGCGCCGTCTATAACGTGTTTGATCGTAATGTATGGTCCTGCATGCATGGGCTTGTAGAAGTGTTCGCAAGCGCGTTTAGATAGTTGCAGAACCTGGATCGGTTTCTAGTAATTCAGTCAGTAGTGGGAACTCAAGGTAATGACATAAGGCAATATTATTTCGATTTATATAATAATCAGTTCCGAATCGCACGCTCTGATTGGTCAAGATAAGATAAGCTTTATTTAACCACGTGACATTACTGAGCCTAAAAGGCTCGTTACAAAAATGTAGATGTATCTACAATAAAAACTACAATAAATCTACAAAGCATCATTAATTAATTTGGGAAACTATGGAAGAATGAAAAGAAAAGAAACCTCTGAATTTCTAACGGGACCTGAAACAACCATAGAGGCTGATCAAAGCCAGGACCCGGATAATCCACAGATCGAATTGGAATTTAGCATGTTGGTTTTTGTGGAGGGAGGAAAACCGGAAGACCCGGAGAAAAACCCTCGGAGCAAGTATGAGATGCCAACAAACTCAACTCACATTTGGTGCCGCGTCCGGGTATCGAACCTGAGCCACAGAGGTGAGAGGCGAAGCGGTTAAGGTGCCTATCACCCTTTTGCAATTATGATAGCTTATGAACCTCCGAAAAGTTTTGAATACTTCTGTGAAGAAAGTTTTGGTTTAAAGTGAATACTTTATGTTCTACGCTTGTTTGAAATCGTGTAAATGTGACCTTTCCCGACCCATGACCGCATAAGTAAAAGCCTGGGTCGAAACCTGGGTAGACATCATCTCATTAATGTATTATTCTCCATGGCGCCTTTTTATCACAACAACATCGATGCACAGAAAATATACAGTTTGTGAGTTGTTAGTAAAGAAAAAAGTCATTTTAGTTAACATGTATTGAGTATTTCTTCGAATGATTGCAAAGCCGATGACGTCTATGTATCACGTTTACCTCTTTTCAATATTCATTAGTCTACTCTAAATGTCTGTACTTGTACTCATCGTTATCTATGTTTATTTGTCCTCTTTCCGACTGCATATATTTATACAAATTGTCTAATACTTGCGTTACCTAGCTAGATTAGCATTTTAGTTACTCTAGGTAACCAATGCCTAACCTATTTCAATAACGAACGAATTTAGTTAACTTGTAATCTCCAGGTGTAAATAAAATTGTTGTTGTTGTTGTCTACCTAGGTTTCGACCCAGGCTTTTACTTACGCGGCCATGCGTCGGGAAAGGTCACATTTACACGATTTCAAACAAGCGTAGAACATAAATTATTCACTTTAAACCAAAAATTTCTTCACAGAAGTACTCAAAATTTTTCGGAGGTTCATCAGCTATCAAAATTGCAAAAGGGCGATAGGCATTGCGCTACCCCGACTCCTCCCCGGTCAAGAGCCGTGTGTTATTAGAGGACACACATGGATGGCGTCATGAGCGCGCACAACCAATTTTCCAACTCGTTTTGATTGGATATTTTGGAGGTTCTAGTTTGTGATTATTATAGTAAACAAATAGATTCCATTCTGCCATGCGTCTTACCTCTTATACAAACTGTACATGCACAGATGACGCCAAAACGTGAAAAGAACATCAGTTACGTCACTCGACTGCATCTCGTGGCACACTTCTTTGTTTTTTTAGACGTTGTGACGTCATCTGTGCATCTATAAGAAGACAGACGCAAGGCAGAATGGAATCTATCGTAAGATTTTAGACCCTCTTTCTGCAAATATATTAACAATAGCCTATTTGTGGCGTCAAAATATGCCCTGATATTTCGTCTGTGGATATTATCTCATCCGTAAAGAGAACAGTTCCCGAGAGCGAAGCTCGAGGTAAATTGTGAGCTTCGAGGATCAGACAAATATCAGGGCATATTTCGACGCCACAATGTAGGTTATTGTTGTTATCATCGTTCAAATATTTTCTTTGACGCGCGCTTATACGCTCACAGGGGGTGTATTCGCTGATATTTCCAGCTCGCGGAGAGAAAATATCAGGTCACGTGACGCATTCAACCAATCACGCGCGAGAGAAAATATTTGATGGGTTATAATCGCTAATATTTGTCGTCTGGCGGAGAGAAAATATCGGGTCACGTGACGCAATCCACCAATCACGCGCGAGAGAAAATATTTGATGGGTTTTTATGACTGATATGAAAAGATAAGAACAGATGTAAATATTAGTTTGATTATTTGAACTTCAAGTTCTAAAATTTGGTTTGAAGTTTGCTCGTTACAGTAATGACGAAACTCTCAATTGAGTTCTGGTAGAAGTTAATCGGTTTAGTTTGGAAAACGATTTTGGGCTCTTTTAGAACTTTCAGACTCTCTCAGCAACTAAACCTCAAAACAAAATCACGGCAATGTCACAAAGATTCAATCAAGTAAAGCGGACCGGGTTAACGGAGAGAGTTCGTCAGTTATTTGGCACAGCAAACCGCATAGAAATGATGATTAAGAGGGCTCAATGAACGAGCAAGAACAAGCTATCACAACTTACCTTTGATCGTAAGGGAGGAAAATCTCTGTAAAGACGCTAAACATGACAGTACAGTTACAACCAAGTACGCATCCAATTACTGAACAACTAGTCTGCCATCAGTTCATTACTCTACCAGCAGGCGTCTCCAACAACAATATACGGCAAGTCAAAATAAACCCGCCACGAGAGAAAATAACTACTTCGCTAAATGACGTATAAACCAATTGACTAATACACTGGAATAAAGTTTAATAAATAAAAAAGCACGACAATCAAGGAAAAAGATGAATTGCTTTCACCTTAACAGATAGAGTATGAATTAACATAAAGATTAGATTGTCGGGCGAGTACAAAGAGCATGTTAACAAGGGTGTGAAGAGCACCTGTAAAAACAACGGCCTTCATAGACTCTGAACTCTGAATTTCTAACGGAACCTGAAACAACCATAGGGGTTGATCAAAATCAGGACCCGGTTAATACACAATTTGAATTGGAATTTAACGCGTTGGTATTTTTTCTTCAGTCTGTTACAACCTTATTGACTTCACTGATATGGCAGAGAAACCTTCATATTCTAACAGTAAACGACTATTACTGACACGTTCCAATATTATACATAACACTTCTCACTCGATCAACCGCTGGTCTTACCTCAAAATGTGATCATGTAATCCAAACAGAATTAGGAATTCAAAGGACAACATCTCAAAGAGAAATAACACTCAGTCTACAGTTCGTTTTGAAGCAAACAACATTGGCTTTCAGTGCCCAACACCCGCCGGACTAAAACAAACGATCATCACCCCGTTGGTAGTAGGGGTGGTTCGGTTGCATTACAAAAAAAGCTGTCCTTAACTCGTGGATATGCGCAAGTGCAGAACCGAGTTCTTGGTGTGGTTGAAAAAATCGTGTCGCTCATTCGCTCACTCACACAGGTGTAAACTAATCGATATTTTCATGTTAGTAATTCCCCATTTTTCAATCGATATTTCCCAAGTTCACCTGCCTAAAATTACCCGTTTTTGGTCACTTCCTCTGCTACTCTTGGCGTATATATTGGGACATGCGTCTAACACATGTGAGAGATGTGTATGTTTGGAGAGTTTGCATCACAAGCTATGAAAAACTCGAGTCGTCGCTATAATGTTTGATTTTGCAGTGATTTCGCTTATTCCATGAATATGCTTTCTTCCTCTGAAAAAAAATATATATTTGAAGAAGCACCTTTGTCGCTTCTTAGTTTCAAATGAATGCTATCTTTTTTTCTTCAGTACAGAAACATTTGAGATTCTCCGGCATAACGCAACGCCGTATGTCCTAGATTAGTAAACAAATTACGTATATTAATTTATTCAAAACATCGGTGTCATGAAACCGGATATGATTGGGTCAAACGATAAGAAGAGACTTTAGTTCTCGGCTTGAGTTAAATTACATTCCCTTCATTCAACTGATTTCTTCGATATGCTTTTAAACAGATACCTTGCTCGCAGAGTACTGATAAACAGGGATTACAGGTAAAGTGCACTCGGCGCACATGTCTTGCTAGAGGCCTAACCAGCCCCATCCACCCGAGTATAAATAAAGTGATCTATCTATCTATATCAGGATCGTCGGGAATGTATTATATCAATTATACTATTTTATTTCATAGAAGGATCAAACCAACCAAAAAGGTAGTCATTTTGTCTTGGGGTCTATTGCCAACCATACAAGAACCTGGTTGTGTGCCTTTTTCAAAATCAGAATGGATTATTTTATGAAAAAATGGAATTGCCGGAACCGACCACTGATTCCCACCTCTCCACCAATCTTGGCCAATCATTCACCATCATAGTTTGACAGTGTGTACTCTTGAACTTGAAATGTCAAAATTTCCCGCCGATGCTGATATTCGATCAAAGCTAAGTCGTCGCATCCCAATATTTTATATATAGGTTAAAAACTTCCTTTCGGTATTTCTCCATCAATATCGATTTTTAACGGAGTTTTTGGTATATGAAATATTGCTACTAAAACTACGTTTCTGCGGGGGAATGTTTTCCCATCTTCCGTTTTGAAGGTACCCGGTAACCTTAGCATACGTTTCAGACGGTTTATCACGGTTTATACCATAACAATAAAAACTATCTCTGTAGTAACCCTAACCCTAACCCAAAAGGGAAAAGCATTCGCCTGATATTTTAAAGAAATCACCGGGGAAAACGGTGTTAACAACCAGGGAAAACTGTCGCGAAGTCTTTGCAACAAGCGACTGTCTGTGGTCTTGTGGAAGCTGACAGAAATCGACAGAGAGTCTTAACCAGTTGAAAAAGCCATGCTTTTATGTGTCTCAGAAGTCAGTGAGAGACAGACTCATAATACTAGAAAGAGATTTCAAAAAGGAGAGATTTGAGAAAAATGCTTCTGGGATTCTCCAGAAAAGACGGAAATTGATGATATAATGGAAGACTACTTTGAACATAGGGAAGATCAGGAAAAGGAGTCAGAGAAAGCCTCTGTAGCCCGGGGGGGTACTCCTGTTTGTGACGTATTATGTATGTGCCGCGGGGGTGGGTCAGGGTTTTGAGTTCAGTTTGGGCAGGTAGGGTCAGGATTTTGACCTGATTTGGGCAGATCAGGGTCAGGATTTGAGTTTAATGTGGGTGCAGTCAGGGTCCGGGTTCAGTATTTTTTAGGCATCAGGGTTCCCCCTCCCCCCCCCCCCCCCAAAAAAAAAGGGGGCAATCAGGTTTTTGGAGCTCGGATTTTGGGTCAAACAGGGTCACGTTTTGAGCCTCTTGGCCTGACATACATACCCATTTTTCATGTAAGTATCCCTCTCCCCCCCCCCCCCCCCGGCTCTGTAGTATCTCGGGATAAAGCAGCCAAGGATAAGGCATCAGCAGAAGACACGAGAAACAAAGCAATGGAGCGCCTAGCAGAAACGAAGAAAAGAGCTGGTACTGATCCACCAAAATAGAAAAAGAAACAGAGTACAAATGAAACTCTTGAGTACTTGAGTACTTGAGAGAGGCATCAGATAGAGATTGTGACCTGAAGAAAGAAGAACTTGACTTCAAAAAGAAACAGGAAGAAAACATAGCTGCTCAACAAACCATGATGCTTCAACAAATGAAGAATCAGCAAGAGCAATTTCAAGCCATGACTCAAATGTTCATGCAACAACAGCAAAGCCAGGCCCTGCTTGAACTTTTGAAAAAGGGGAATTAATGTTGTACTTTACTAAGTGATTGTGTGACAACATTTGCATGCTACTGTACATGTGGAGATTGGAAATGTTATGGTTGAAGCAGGATTTTTAAATGCCCTTGGAATAAGTTTCTAAATCAAGGGCTTTTAAATGACTTTAATTCTACCAAAATTTGTATCAGAAAAACATTGTATAATCAATGAATGCCAATTAGTTGAGTTCTTGAAGTGCTGTTGGAGTTGATATTTGAAGGGTTCTGTGTAAGAATATCCTAAACATTTTTTTCAGAAATATGCCATATTTTATTGCAACATTAATTCCAGTTTCATTTAGTTTAACCAGATAATACAAGAAAAGTACATTCTTTCTTCGAGCTCACTCACAGTTTGTTTACAATCTTCATGTTGTTTCATCATTGCTGTGATTCAGGCAAAAGATCAGTTCGAATTTGTTAAGTTATTGTTAAGGACCAATATGACGTTTAGAACATTTACGTAGTCATTCCTTTTCAAAATGACAATGTGTACTTCCAGAAAATATCCATACCCCCCCCCCCCCCCCCCCCCCAACAGAAGGGATTTGTTCTTTGACCCCCCTCCCCTCTGGATTTTCCGAAATGGGCCTCCAAATTACTGTAAATTTGAGCAGATAGAACCCCCTGGAATGTCCAGTCCCTTGTGGGGGAGGGGGGGGGGACTACACAATATGATTAAATGAAATATTCATCTAAAGCTGGTGGATTGATACCAAAGTACTCAGAACTAATAGATTGGTACAAAATAGTATGAGCATTTTGCATTAAGGCATAGTCAATGTACATTTTACCTACTGCACTTAAACCAATTTTAAGGTTCTTTTTAAATTCCAAATTTTTTAAATAGTTAATAATGTCACCAAATACCTTTCCAACAGAGGTGCGTGCAGCACTCATGGATGTATTGTAATCTTGTTGATCTTGTGTTAGAACTGCACCCCTATAAGGTCCTTGTAAGTGTGCACGCAGAGGGTATGCAGGGTTGCCATATACACACATGGGTGTACCAGTAATAGGGGAATTGGAAAATATTTGGAGGTCTTGTAAAAGACCCGATGAGGCTAGCATACCACTGTCATGGCGTCTCCCTTCTACTGGGCCATACAAATTACCAACCAGTCCACTGGCCGAACAGTTCCATCGACGAAACCCCAACAGTTCCCCAAAGCTGCACCTGATTGATGTACAGCATCAGCATATATCATACGGTTTGCTGGGGAAAGCAGGTTATGATTATATCTTGTCAACAGGTGATGACTGAAGATCCAGTCAATCATGTGATTTGTTATAATACACAGCCCTGGCACAGGCCTTGCAAAGTGAAAAACCATATCATTATACCGGCAAGGATATGCAAATTTCTTGAGGTAGATACACAAAGCAGGAATTCCAGCCAGTGCTGTTCAGTAGTTTTTCTTCCTTGTCTTCACTACATATTATACTGCCAGTGCTGTTTGAAACCTTCCTTTCCTTGTGTTAACTCATAAATGAACCAGTTAAACTGGATAAATCTGGAATTGCTCTTTGCCTATCCTTTGACGAGCCACTAAACTCCATCCTTATGGCGATAATGTTTCCTGAACGAAACAAGGAGTTACGATTTCTGCCTTGCGCAAGGACCTTTCGTCCCTTGCCTATTTTATAATCAACTATATAACATCGAAATGCCACATAGGTACAATAACTGTCCCTTTTGCTTTTTGATTTTTCATATAATGCAGAGTCCTCGGCACAACAGATATCGGCGGTACTATTACGCAATTCTCTATCTATATATTTTGAATAAAAAAGTCGACACCCGACGTTTCAGGATTCCAATAACGAGAAAAGAATCTCGGCATTTTTATTGTAATAATTTGCGAAACAATCGACAGAGTGTGGCCCCCAGAGGCTGTCAACATATTGAAAAAACTCTTGTGATTTGCCAATCGTCCGGGTCGATAAATCGACTAATATAATCAGCCTTTTGATTCTCTGTACGAGGGATCCATTGAATTTCCAATTTAATGTTTTGTTCGGTACAGATTTGAAAAATTCTTATCGCCAACTGATTTAAATCAAATTTCATACTCCCAACTTCAATATTTTTTTCTCCAGTCTGGCTATCAGTAAACCATTTTACGTGCGACCTGCTAATACTGGTGCAAAAGATTGCAAGGAAAACTCTACTGCAGCTAGTTCTCTTCAAGTTGAGCTCTGAATGGATTCTTGATGATTCCACATTTTGTGAAAAAGAAACTCCTCATTAATTGTTATTACTGATCCGCTCCTGTAGCGCTTGCATCTGAATACGCAAAACAATTTGCTTCTTTAGTCACAAAACGTTCTCTTTTATTAGCTTCTCTTACGTTCCTTTTCCAAAACTGCAACTCTTCTTTGCAATATTCATCGAGACCAAATTCCGAATTCCAGTCTTTCGCACTGAGTGTTGACATAATACAGTGTCGAGTCATGGTTCTAGTGATATTACCGACTACCGGACCGAGAGACATAATGACCAGTAAAGGACGCCAACTTACTTGCGGATACTGTAAATCCCGATTCTATGATATGCTCTATAGTACTGAATATCTTCTCAATCCTTTTCTCAGTAACTTCTATGGTACCGAGTACAGTGTTCCATCTTATTCCTAGCCAAACTAAGCTTGGTTAGGTTCCCATACTGACTTTTCGTCATTAGTTATGAATCCAGCTTTTTTAAGGTCTTCTCTAACGGATATGGCTATATCCCGACATGTTTCATAATCCTGCTCGATCACCCAACCGTCGTCCAGAAATATTGCGATGTTAATACACCTGAGTCTCCAGTACTTTTCTAGAGGTTTTAGATTTTTGGTAAAAAGATGTGGAGCCGTAGATAAACCAAACGGTAGGACTGTAAAAACATAGAAACTTTCTGTATCAGAATTGACAGGTGTCCATGCGAAGTCTAAATACGTCTGGTGGTCTTCGAATATTTCTACGTGGTGATAACCACTTTTAATATCGAATGTAAACATATAGGCATTTCGAGTAAAATAAGAAATTAAGAAATAGCGACTTTCCAATCTTCGTATTTTATCCTCTTCTTTGTCAAGCACTTATTTACGTGTCTCAAGTCAAGAATCAGCCTTTTCTTACCGTTCTGTTGTACAGATACAGACAGCGGATTAATCGTCGCTGGTGGTCTGTTCACTTGCATTACGCGCCCTGAATCGATCAACTCTTTTAACGCTTCATTTACAAAATCGGTATGTAAGGCGGCCGATCTGATCGCTCTTGGTAATGATTTAAATGGTAACTTATGACCGTATTCTACTACAGCTAAAATGAATAATTTTTGAGGTACCTAAAAACTTCCAAAACTCTAAGGTCTTCTTTAGATTTCCTTTGAAGTTAAAGTGCACCTAGCCCCTTTTGCGATTTTTATACATATGAATCTTTGAAAGGTTTTGAGTACTTCTGCGAAGAAAGTTTTGGCTTACAAAAAATACTTTATGTCCTAGACTTGTTTGAAATGGTGAAAAGTTGACCTTTCCTGACCCATGACCGCGTAAGAAAAAGCCTGGGTTGATTCTGGATCTTACGTTATCTAATTCATTCGACTTTGCAATAAGTTGAATAAATGTTTAGCATTTTGTCTAAAATAACTGTTTTCTTTACTAACAACTCACAGACCGTATAAATTCTCTATATATCGATGTTGTTGTGATAGAAAGGCGCCATGGAGAATAATGCATTAATGAGGTGACGTAAGATCCAGAATCGACCCAGGCTTTTTCTTACGCGGTCATGGGTCAGGAAAGGTCAAATTTTCACTATTTCAAACAAGCCTAGAACATAGTATATTCTCTGTAAGCCAAAACTTTCTTCGCAGAAGTGCTCAAAACCTTTCAAAGATTCATATGTATAAAAATTGCAAAAGGGGTTAGGTGCACTTTAAGCCCCTTTTCGAATTCAAATGTTTCCAAAAATGTTTCTACCTGAGCTAACTCGATGCCGTCACTGCTTTCCTCTTGAATTAGCGTGGTATGGTCCTGTCTTGTTGTAGGTATAACCCGGCTGGTTGTTGTAACTGGTAAACTGGAAATTTCCTGGCCAAGTGGTCCTATAATCTCTGGCCCGATGGCCCGTCTTGTTACGTTTGAAGCATCTGTCATAGTACTCGCCACTAGTGTCTCTGCGGCCTACAAAAGAAATTAAAAGAGTAGTATATGACTACTCAATAAAATAGCACCCATATTAGCCTTGAACCTCTTGTCGCCATCCCTCGTTTGTTGGTGCTTTTGCCTTCGTTTACGGCTTGCTGCTTCTTTCGCTTTCTTAAGTCTTTTCTCGTCTTCGGAACCGGACGCCGTATTCTTCCACCACTTTCCAGCCGTCTTTGCTCTTATCAGCTATCCTTAACAGTTTTTGCCTTCGATGTATGAGCTCTTTCCCATATTTCCAAGGAGTTGTATCAGGATCACTCCCATATTGGAGTTCTTTTAACTCTTATTTTGGAGTAAAAACCACCCCCAGTTTGGAGTTAATGTAACTCAATTGGAGTATAACTAACTCTAATGTGGAGTATAAATCACTCTGAAAGTGGAGTACTAGAAAAAGGTTCAGGATCATCCCCTTACTGGAGTTATTTTAACTCCAGCATTTGAACTTCAGTTTTGGAGTTTAATAACACTCCCAAATAAGAGTAAAGTTTACTCTTGTAGGAGTAAAAATATCTTATTGGAGAAAAACTAAACCCAACCATTTTTACACCCAAATGAAATAAAAGTTAACATTAAAATCAAAGTCTGAACACAATTATGACTAAGTACATATTTTAATTCTTGGCTTTCACGTGACGTCACAGCTTTATTCAAATTAGGTGTCCGCCATGTTGGTGCCCCTCCACGTGTGAAATTTATGTAAACAGTAAGCCATTTCTATAGACTTCTTGCGCTCTCGTCCGGATATTTCGAATTTTAGATGGATATTTCCAAAGAAAAAGCCAAAAATGATTCAGAGGATGTGTCGTGTAGTGTACCAGTGCTATCTGACTACGCCAAAGCCTTGGAAAGCCATATAAAAGAACGATATTTGCAGACGATATCAGTCATTGGTGTCGACCCGGCAAGCATACCGTGCGAACAACTCAGCGCAGAATGTTTGCCTCCAATCGAGGTATCGGATTTGCTGACTTACTTAGTCCTAGAGACAAGTTATTATACGAACAAGCAGTTCAAGGCCTACAAGAGTTTAGAGGCATTCAACCAAATGGTTTCTGGATTTGTAACGTCAGTTCGAGGGAAAGAAATCGCGGGGAAATATGTTGTTGTGGCCAAAGTGCGACATTCTCAGCGGATGAATGACCCGCTTGTGAACATTTGGTTGATAACCGAGAGTGATGGAACTATTCTCTCGGCCCATTGCTTGGGATGCAAAGCGGGACTTGCAGAATCGTGCTCCCATATCGCTAGTGTAATGTTTTACATTGAAGCGGTGACACGAATTCATGGGAAGCTTGCATGCACCCAAGTGAAATGCACATGGCTTTTGCCAACTTATGTTACGGAAGTGCCCTACGCCAGGGTCAGAGACATAGATTTCTCATCTGCTAAAAAGCTGAAAGCAAACCTCGATCATAAAATTGACTCGTTGGGAGAAAATACAGGAGCAGAAAGCCGAGAAACGGAATCGCAACGCCATTAGAATTTGGATTGTAATGCCTCCCCCATGGCCCCTTCAAACGACGAAATGGACGAGCTCTATGCGAAGCTGAACCAGTGCAAAATCAAAGCTGTGGCCTTGAGCTTAATCCCGCCTTATGCTGAACAATTTATCGATGAAAGCCGCACTCTACCTGTTATTTCAGACATGTATGAAACGGAAAATCTTGATCTTGAGTTCCCCGAACTATTAAAAAAGTGTGCTGATGTTAAATTAAATATTTCTAAAGAGCATATCACCCAAGTTGAAAAGAATACACAAGCACAAGCAAAGGGTTCTGGTTTTTTTAAGCACCGTGCTGGGAGAATTGGTGCTTCTGTGAGTGGTGCTGCCTTCCACGCCAACCTTGCACAGCCTTTACAGTCATTAATTAAGACAATTTGCTACCCTAGCTTAACACTAAACACTAAAGCTGTCAAGCATGGGTGCAAACATGAGGATGATGCTATAAAAGCATACGAAGCTATAATGAAAGCCAGTCATGTGAACTTTGAGGTGAAAAGGTGTGGGCTGTTTATAAACCAGGAGCACCCATTTCTTCATGCAACACCAGATTTTCTAACATCTTGTGATTGCTGTGGGTAGGGATGCGGTGAGGTCAAATGTCCTTTTTGCATCCAAGATTGCAATTTTGACCAGTACATTTCTCTAAAGAACTCTTGTTTAGAAAAGGTGGATGGAGTTTTCCAGTTGAAAAGGCATCACAACTATTACCATCAAGTCCAACAACAACTATTTACTGTAACTGACAGAAAGCACCGTGACTTTGTTGTATGTGCCATTGACAAGGACAGAAATGCACACATCATGAGTGAGCGCATTCTCCCAGATATGCAGCACTGGAGCAACGTCTTGCCCAAACTGGAGGCATTCTGGAGGATTTGCATTCTTCCCGAGATCGTGGGGCGATGGTACACAAGGAGGTGTACCTTGACTGTTAAACTGCCCGATGAGGGTGGGATGTGCTTTTGCAGAATGAAGCGAGATGAACATAGTATTTTCTGTAGTAATGAAGACTGTCCATATGGAGAGTTTCACCCATCATGTTTGGCACTCACCACTGCAACCATGCCCAAAAAATGGTACTGCCCTCACTGCAGTAGACTGCCACAGTTCAAGAAAGTTGCAAAGAGATCAAGTAGTGTCAAATGCAAAGCCCAGCCATCTTTCACCACCCAGGCTGCATTACTGTATGACAGTATTTGTGTCTGTGAATTGAAAGCAACCCCAGCAGACAGGCTAGTGGAATGCCATGATGCATCCTGTAAAAATGGGAAATTCTTCCATTTGAAATGTTTAGGCTTAAAAAGGATGCCAAGCCAAACAACCATAAGACCACCTGGAAATGTGAGGCATGCAGGAGAATTAAGACGCCTAGTCCAGCCCCAGCTACCACTTGTACGTCTCGTCTTCATCTGACCTATCCAGTAGTGAGGATGATGATATTGGGCATGTCAAGGATACTGAGGGTCAAATTAATAAGACGAGTGTTCTTGCAAACCTAACAGACTCTCATTTTGACATTATTTTCAGTCCTACTGGATGGCTAGACTGTGATATAATTCAACAGGCCCAAGTTCTCCTGCAGCAGGTAAATCCATCAATTGAAGGATTCCAGCGACCTACTCTTGGACCTGTGAGGAATTTTGACATTGTTTCTGGATAATTCATTCAAATCCTGCACACTGGTGGTAACCATTGGGTATGTGTTAGCTCAATAGGATGTGTACCTGGTCATATAAATCTTTATGACAGTTTTCATAATGATGTCATTAGTCAAGAGGTTGAGCAACAAACTGATGATCTGTTAGGGAATCGTCTGGTATCACTTAACTCTGTTCCAGTTCAACAGCAAAGTAATGGTAGTGACTGTGGCATTTTTGCTATTGCATTCTCTTCTTGTCTTGCATTTGGAATAGACCCTATTCATGTAAATTTTGATGTGCTGAACATGAGACCACACCTAGCAGCATCTTTAAGAGCAAAACAAATGAGCTTGTTTCCATCGTTTTAATCATTTGTATTTTGCTAAATAATAATTTACAACATACTCGGTAATAGTCCAGTTTCAAATTCATCCAATCTCTGTCACAGAGGGCACGTGTAGCCCCACAAACACAGAGGGCGCGTGTATCTCCACAAACACAGAGGACATGTGTGTACTCCGGGTTAGTCTCAACCAGAGGTAAAATATTCACAAATACCAGCGAGAAAACGAAAAATAGCAACTTCGTGTATTGTCTTATGTTAGGCTTCATTGGCTTCTTGCTGGTATTTGTGAATATTTTACCAGTGTTTGTATATTCAACAGTTGGGTTAGGTTGAAACTGATCTACTGTGCATTTTTATTACAATCAATGTTTCCTTTGTACACTGAATGTCCATGTTGGGAAAAAATATTGTGGCCATTGGGCAGAGGTGACCAGGGCTGTCGCCAGAGCCAGCTGCTACATAAATTAGCCAATTGAGAGCCGGGTCACCGGCACTCAAGTAAGTAACAATGTTTCTTATACAAATACCAGCTCAAATGGCTGATCAGACAATATATATATTTTTTCTTAGCAACAGCCCTGGTGACCATTATGGGGAGATTTCCAGCAACAATAATGAATACACTGAATATAAGTCACAATAATTTTGAAGAGTTTGTAAATATATTAGATAACATAGAACCAATTTATTTTTATTACTGGATATTAGATTGTATATTGAATAGATGAATTCTCAGCATGAATAAATTCTTATAAGTACAACAAGTTTTGGTCGCAATTTTGCGACCAGTTTGAAAAATGTAGTCGCAAATAAAAAAACATTTGGTAGTCGCAAAAATGATCAAGTCAAAAGTTAATGTCAACCCTTGGATCCAGTAGCAATTTTGCGACTAAGTGAAAACTTTCTAGTCGCAAAACAGAAAAATCGAGTTGCATTTGCGACCGTATCGGTCGCAATTTCGATCCCTGAATAGTAGTTCACTAATATCATTGTGTACACAATAGCTATAAAAAGTGGGATAAAATATTTTGAGTCCAAATATTATATGCACAAGATATTTAATTAATTATTTGTTTACATACAAGCTAATTTTAAAGTTATACATAGGAACTGAACTCATATAAACACTTTATTTTGTGTAGATGCCTACAAATTGTCAGTGCAACATCATTTTTTATTAAACCAAAATTATTATTTTTGCAAGAACCTTTTTTTAAGAACATGCTAAGAAATGCTAACTAACATACACCAGCCTGAAATTTATAAACCACATTCTATTTTATGCACTATAAAACTGGCTGGTCAAAACGGGTTTCCTGGTCCCATCTGCATTGATTTACTGACTATATACTAAATCATGTACAGTAATTTAAAGAACATGCTAGGAACGTTTCCAAGCTCAGATCCCAGAAAAGTTAAGAATGGTCCAACCTCAACTACAAAATTAGACGTTCTTACAAAAAAGAGTGTAAATCAGCACAATATCAGAATTATTTCCACAACAACTAATCAAAAGGTACAATAGGAGGGCAAAAATTTACAAGAGCTGAAGAAACCCTCACAATACGGTCAACTAGCGGAATTTGGTGGTCAGGTGATCCATTGGGATTACTAATCAAAAAATCAGTTGGTAGTGTGCTCTCCAAAATTGTATACTTTCTACGGAGTAGTCCGATTACTCTCTCCACATGTATCCTAACATTGGCAATACCTCTTGTTCGTTCAACATGAACTGGGTCCAGCTGGCTCTTTCCCTTGGTGAATGCTGGAATTACTAGCTTTGCATGCTTCAACCCAACACTTTCAGTGATTGTAAATCCTCTATCTGCCATTACCATGTCTCCTGGCAGTAGTTTGTCCAGAAACCCACAGTTTTCTGTTAAGTACTTATCTGAGGTTCTGCCGCCCCATGCCTCTGATACAAACGAGACAGTTCCTTGCGGTGTTATGCCAATCAAGACCTTTACTGTATTGTGATGTTTATAGCTGGAAAATGTCTGTGCCCTGGCCAAAAGGTTTGTTGGTCTTTCAACAAAAACCTCAAAACAGTCAATCACAACAGTGATTGTTTTGCCAAAGGCATACTGAAAACACAGAGGCATTGTATGCCATAGCTGGTCTATGACTGGCCAGGAAATTAGACGAAATAATCTGTTCACCATGACAATCATCCAGGAGGAAAATATCCTTGAAACAGTCGACAGTGATACCATGAAGCGGTAAGCGAGGTCCTGGAATGGTATGTTCAGTCTCAGTTTCATCAGAACCATTACAAACTCCTGAAATCTGTCAAGTGACTTACTTCGGCGAGTGACATGGGGAGCAACATGCTCAAACACAACCATGAAGACTTCATACGAGGGTAGCCCCGTGTAAAATCGAATTTTCTCGTCAGAACTGAAGAAATCTTTATTTGGTGCTTGGTATCCGCTATTATAGAACATGTAGTCAAATTCATCGGTTTGGCACTGGGCATCTGTGCTTTCTGTTCGGTCGAAGTTATCTGTTTGAGTCTCTGCATCTGCTGATGAAGCCATTTCACCTTCATCACCAATGTCCTCTTGAAGTTCAAGCTCCGTATGGTTGCTCAAACGCCTCTGCATTTTCTTCGATTTCAGATGCTGAAGTACTCGGCTGACTAAAATCTATTTCAGCAACCCGTAGACCGCGCGCGCTTTCATCTAATCTTTGCCTCTTCGCTGCCACTTCGAGTTCTTGTTGTTCGATCGCGAGTTGTCTTGGCGCCTTCGCTCTTTCTGCCCTTTCTGCAGCAGCATCGTGGTCTTTCTGTGCATATTGCCTCTTCCCAGGGTCAATGTTGGCTTCCAGTCCACGTTATATTTGTCCCAGCTTCGTGCTGGTTGTCCAGAAACAAAATGTTTACTGCAAACGCGTTCGCTCTGTAACACATCTTTCACTTTTATGTCGTCGCGACTCACCGCTGAAATCAACTCTTCTCTCCTCTTTCTGGTGAGTTCTTCGAACAATTCCCCTTGATTTATAATCACTGATGGTATACGAAAAAAACTTATACCTTTGTGCTTTCCACTTTTGCTTCCACAACCAACGATAACACAGAGAACCATCGCGACTTTCTCACTCTGGCGTCTCTTTCCGCTCGGTTTGTTTACGCTCGAGGGACACCAACATGGCGGATAGCAACCGTTGTCAAGGCTGTGGTCACGTGTGTGAAAGCCAAGAATAGAATAGATATGGGCAAATTTACAAGAATATATATGTGTGTATAAAATAGAAATATTTACTTTAAAGCAACATGCATGAATTTCCCTTTTGATTACTTTGATACAGAATGATATATAACTCAAACAATATATATATTTAAACTATACTCAAAATAAACTACTGATACAGATTTTCAGTACACACTGGTCTATAATAATTATTGTTGTTCTCGTTAGAAAACACTTACTCATAGTGAGTGTTAACAAAATAATTTCAATGAACAAGTTTTTACAACCTATATATCAATCCTTTTTTTCCGGCTTCTACAATCTTGGTTGCATAGGTAAACATTATATAAGGATGATAGGAAATAATGATAGAGAATATATTATTAACAACTACTGTAGTCTTACCCCACAAGCAATGCCTTCTTCGACTCCACGAAAAGCGAGAAGAAAGGAAGGCTCTGCATGCAATATGTGTTGCTTTCTTATTGAGCATGCGACAACGTTTTTATCTTTGCTTGTGCCAGACTCACTCCATCGTGTCACCTACATCCGTCATTGTTGCAGTGGGCCCAGGTTTGGTCCAGCATCAGCTTAAAACAAAAATTAGCCGCACGGTGATAAACCGAAATTAACAGGCTTGTCAAGCCCATAATCTTGAGCGAAGAAAAACATGAATGCCTCTCAGCCTTCTTGCTTTTCGTGGAGTCGAAGAAGGCTCTGCTCACAGACAGACAGACAGACAGAGGTTGTTTATTGGCACTTTGTAAAAATACTTTTACATAAGTGGGAGTCCAATAATAATAATAGACTGGAAAAAAACGGAAAGCTAGCTATCTAAGGCAATGCCTTTTTTCTCTTTTGGAAGTAATCATAAATATATTTCGAAATAGTTTTCATTAATTTTCTTGGTGGATTTATAAGTAGCCTAAATTGTTTGTCAGCAGTTAGGTGTTGAAATTGGAGGTTGTTATGTTCTCTCAGATCTTTAGTCAATTGTCTTTTTAGGTCAGTGTAAAATCCACAATTGGTGAGAAAATGTTTTTCATCTTCTTTTTCGATGGTACAAAAAGGGCACCACCTCTCTTCGGGGGGGATATAAGGGCGAACATGTCTCCACTCCCCTTATGATTGCTTATTCTTAACTTAGTGAGATTCGGTGTTTTATGTTCTATATTTGTAAGAGATAATCCTCTAGCGCGACCTCTGTTTTGAAGGTACGGAAGGTTCTTAGTTTGTTTTGCTGATTAGAGTTATTTCTATTGTCGTTAAACAAGCTAGAGAGGCATTCTTGTCTTTCAATATCTCTGGCTCTGTTAAGAAATACCTTTGGAAATACCTTGAGTTCAGGATTTGAGTTGCCGAGCAACCAAATTTCACCAAAACCGTACTTATATAAAATATTACATATTTTTTGTGTCCAAGTATCATTATCATTTGTACTTTCCATTTCCTTATAAGCTTTTGAGAGCAGCGAGTTATTGTCAAGAGCGAGAAGCCTTACAAATAATTTTATGCTATTAGTTTGGCAATCGGATTTTAAGCTAAACTTCCCGAGCTCGCATCTACATGCTAAGTTTGAGGCGCTCCTACTAACTCCTAACAGCTGTTTACAAAAGTTCTATCGGGTTACGACTGTCTGGTAGAATTTTATCAATTCCCCAGACGTCGCTTCCGTAAAGAAGAATGGGTTTTATTAGTGAGTTAAATAGTTTTAGGGAGATTTCAACGTTAAATCTAAAATTTGCCGTCATTTCTTTTCTTATCTTGTATAGAGCTTTCATAGCATTTTTTTCAGTGAGATCTTGTTTGGCTACAGTAAACGAACCACACTAAAAGTTAGACCCAGATATCTACAAGTGGTAGAGGTTTCGATATTTTGTCCATTAATTTCAAATATAAATCTGCTCAACATTTTCCCAGACTTGTTAAAAACGACAGCCTTCGTTTTATCTGTGTTGACTTGCATACTGTTGTCTGTACAGTAATCTTGTAATTTGTGTAAACATTTTTGTAGACCTTCTGCCGATTGGGACATTATAATCATGTCATCGGCGTATAGTAAGCAATCGATGGGTCTATCATCAAAATATACGGGGTCGTTTACTGCCTTAAATTTCTCGGGGAGGTAGTTTATATATAGATTAAATAGGGTCGGTGAGAGGATATCACCTTGTTTGACCCCTCTGTAGCACTGAAAACTTTCTGTAATCTTATTTTCAACTTTTATACAAGCTCTGTCATTAGAATACATTGAAATAAGAATAGCTAAAAATCTTCCCGTTATTCCTATGTTATTTATTTTAGTTAGCAATTTTTTCCTCGGAGTAATGTATCCGAAACTCCACTCGTCTGGGTAGTTTCCCGAGCTGAGAACCGAGTTAAAAAGGTGTAGAAGAGATTTACTTGAGCGGCCCTTGCAACATTTAAGGAACTCGTTATGTATATCCCGTCCTTTCCGGTCGCTTTTCCGTTCTTAATTATTTTTATAGCCTCAAGGAGCTCTTTTTCGGTAATAATGGAATCGAGGGGACCATGTATTTTAGTTCGTTCGTCAAACGTTGTCAGTGGCTCCTCATCTGTCTGTTTATTCAGGTTTTTGAAATGATCGAGAAGTTTCTGTGTAGGAATGTTCAGTGTAGACTTTTTGGTTTTAGTTGTTGAGCCATAAATATCTTTCAGAATCTTCCAATATTTTTCGGGTTTTTATGGCAGTTTGAAGATATTTCATTCAGTTTGCCTTCAATAAACCTAGTTTTCTTACTTTTCGTTAATTTGCGGAAATGTTTTTTCTTTATGAACAGCAGCCGTCTGTTCTTTTCATCGTGTGGATTTTTAACTAAAAGTTTGCTTAAAGCCTCTAGATTGGATTTTTCATTTTTACATTCTGGGTCGAACCACTTATTATGAATAGATCGGCACTTTTTGGTCCTATTTTGAGTTCTTTTGATGTCGGCTTTTTGGTATACGTCGGCCACTATGCTTGAAAAGTTGTGGGCTGCAAGGTTAGCGTCTTTCTTAAAGTCGGTGTCGATAAAACATCTTAGGCCCGGTTCAAACGTCGAACTTTTCATGCGCCGACGCAATTGAAACAAAAGATAATTAGGCGGCTTCTTTTGATCTAATTAGGTTCGGCGCATGAAAAGTTCGACGTTTGAACCGGGCCTTAGTCTACCTTTGATTTCTTCAGAGTTCATAGCGGATTTAATTTTTGTTTCGTCACCTTTTCTCCAGACGTATCTTTCAGGTGCAGGTTTCAGAAATGTTTGCTCTTCGGTAATCTCATAAGACATACATAACGAGTAGCTTAAGCTGCAGTGATCCGAAAGGTGAGGTTTTAGGGGGTCAACTTTTAGGTACTGGTCCGTTCTAGAAGCGCTTCATTAGTTATAATGTAATCAACTAAACTACTACCATTTGACTGATGGCAGGTCTTTTTGCTGTTTCTGTCTCCTAGGACCCTTCCATTCAAAATCCGTAGATCATTTTCTATGCATGTGTCTATCAGGGCTCTTCCGCGCGAGTCAATAACAATGTCCTCAGAGTATCTTTGTTTTGTCGATATAATCATCCGGAAGACAAAATAAATTGTCATTGTCTTGTTCAATTAGGTCAAACAAATTGCCAGTTCTAGCGTTGAAATCACCTTGGAGGATATCATCATCGTAATCTGAATCAGGACCTTGTTAACGTTAATGAATGGCTTATCGCGAACGTAGTATAGGGCGCATGGAATTAGCCGTTTTTTTAGGGTGTTATGCTAATTTTTAGGGTGTTATGTTAATTTTTGGTGAGCGCTCATTAATTCAATGACGTCACGGTTCTACTGTCTTTCCACATGAATAAAGTGTGGTGGTTTCTCATTATCTATTGTCTTAGACTCATGAATAAAGTGCGGCGCGCTCATGAATAAAGTGGTGCGTTCATGAATAAAGTGGTGAGCTCATGAATAAAATGCGGCGCGCTCATGAATATCTATTGTTCCTTTGGATGAGGTCATCGATCTATTCGGGCATGTTTGGGCAAAGCCTATTGTTTGGAGGCATGTTTGGGCAAAGCCTATTGTTTGGAGGCATATTTGGGCAAAGCCTATTGTTTGGAGCGGACATAAAGCCAGAACCGATCGGTCCTGAATCCATTCAAGAAATTGAGCAGCAACAAGATGGAAATGATCTACAAGCTAGGATGTCGAGGTTATCATGCCAGCGCTAACATTTTCCACGGCAAGATGAGAGTTCATATTCTAAAGTACATTCAAGGTCAAAACAAGAAATTTCCCACCAAGGAGGGAATTGCTTTGACAGTCGACGAGTGGATCAACCTGAAAGACATTGTGAAGGAGATGGATGATCTTATTGAAACCATATCCAAAAACCCAGAGGACCCGGACTATGAAGCCTTTGAACGCAAGAACCCACGACAGACTGAAATATCAAATGACTCCAACATGGAAGCGTTTCGTCCAACACTTCAGAGACAGAATGCTATCCTGAAGACCACAAGCCCCACGAACTTTCAGGATGAACCCATACCTTTCTGCCATGTGTGCAAGAAAACGAACTTTTATGGAAGTAACCAATGTGATGGGTGTTATAACTCCGTCATAAAGGAGGAACCAGGTGAAATAGTGGAAACTTCCTCCATGACAACCGAAGCAGGGGATATAGACCCTAATGACATTCAGCAAGAAGAGATACCAAATGTTACTTTTGGTGGAAAGCCACCTTTGACTCAGCTCAAACAGTGCTCAGTATGCAAGAGAACTCTGTGTTACTATGGAACTATTTGTAATACCTGTAACGGCACTTGGCGGTCAAGTCTCTTTTAGAAATGATAATACCTGTAACGGCACTTGGCGGTCAAGTCTCTTTTAGAAATGCTATGTAAACAAATAAAGCCATGATGTGATACTGAATTGTGTCTTTTTATTAATTAAGGTATTGTATTTATGTAAATATTTCTTAATAAGTACTAACAAAGCCACTTTATACGAATCATTTCGACATGGCATCGTCTATTTTCCTTTACAGTTAATAACTCATAAGATAATTGTATACACAATCCGGTATGGTTCATTAGATCAACTCTGCTATTGTTCTTAGGGATTAGCGATAACTGAAGGGCCTATTGTTTTGAGAAAAACTCTTGAGATGCAAATTCTTCTCTAAAACCGAACTATAATTACCATACGAATAAAAACAAACCACCAGATAAATTAAACAAAGTTTATTCAATCTCAAAAACATCAATTTACAGTTCGTTTTCCTTATAGTCGCGGAGTTGATAACTTTCTTATTTCTCAGTTCTTGGCTTGATATAATGTACCGTATTACAAGATTACACTGATTTATGTTTCATTGATTTTTTCTTATTGACAAATACTACTTACTGATTGCTTATATTAAAACGATGACAAGAGGAAGAATATTTTTAAAGACATTTATTAATAGAAAACGACTTAATAAAACGTATTTCTAAAAGGTACAAATGTATTGTTCATCACGGGAACACTGTTCCGGAATAGGTTGTTTTTGGAATTGTTTATTCAACACGAATTTTCGGTGGTGAATTGCAGCCTCGGTCGCTTCTTGCCATCCATAATCTTCCGTGTTCATCAACTTTTGCTTTGTTTCCAAGATTTTTCGGAAATTAGGATATTTTCTTAAGCTGTGAATCCATTTCATATCTTCGAACAACACTTCTCTTAGGTCTTTTCTATAGGTAGGAACCAAAGCGTTACTGGCTTTGATTTCAGCAACTTCATGACTATCCCCATCGTGTTCATACGTTTGAACCAACGCTTCCCAATCTTCCTGGTGCCGTTCTTTAGCTTCGTTTCGAATTCTTTCCCAAACATCCTCTTCTCCGTCATAACTATCATCAGTGGAGTCCGTGCTCTCCTGAGAATCAGAGCTTTGATAAGAATCTTCAGTCATTTCATCATCTGAGTTGGAACGATTACCAGCCATCGTTTATATCTTTACTCTTCAAGGATCGGGAGTATAATGTCAGACCCTTAAAAGTTTCCAACTTTATAGAAAACAAATTGGCGTGGTCACTAAGTTTAATAAATGTCGATTAGCTGATTTAGCTAAGGTCTCTCAGTTAGACCAACATTATAAGCAGGATTCCTAACCAACATATTTTCCATTATCAACAACTGGATTTACATTCCTCGACAAAAACTTTCTTTTTTGAAGTTTTGCTTCTTGTAAATATGGTTTACGTTCTTGAGTTGATAACCTATGGACTTGTGCCAAGTGGTTGGATAATTTAGCAAGATACTTTGATCCACAATTAGGTACAGGGCAGGTTTTCAAAGTCCGATTTTCCATGTTCACTCGTTGAAAGTTAGTATCAAATAGCACAAATCTACTTGATCGTCCCTTTTATCTCCTTTCATCCCTTTTATCTCCTTTCATCCCTTTTGTCACCTCATGTTCCGCCTTTTTTCGTATTGAAATAAAAAAAGAGGGATTAAAAAAATTAAAAAGGCGGGACAAAAGGCGACAAAAGGGATGAAAGGTGTTTTTTTCAAAGCTCTGATTCTCAGGAGAGCACGGACTCCACTGATGATAGTTATGACGGAGAAGAGGATGTTTGGGAAAGAATTCGAAACGAAGCTAAAGAACGGGCACCAGGAATATTGGGAAGCGTTGGTTCAAACGTATGAACACGATGGGGATAGTCATGAAGTTGCTGAAATCAAAGCCAGTAACGCTTTGGTTCCTACCTATAGAAAAGACCTAAGAGAAGTGTTGTTCGAAGATATGAAATGGATTCACAGCTTAAGAAAAGATCCTAATTTCCGAAACATCTTGAAAACAAAGCAAAACTTGATGAACACGGAAGATTATGGATGGCAAGAAGCGACCGAGGCTGCAATTCACCACCGAAAATTCTTGTTGAATAAACAATTCCAAAAACAACCTATTCCGGAACAGAGTGTTCCCGTGATGAACAAATATTTGTACCTTTTAGAAATACGTTTTATTAAGTCGTTTTCTATTAATAAATGTCTTTAAACATATTCTTCCTCTTGTCATCGTTTTAATATAAGCAATCAGTAAGTAGTATTTGTCAATAAGAAAAAATTAATGAAACATAAATCAGTGTAATCTTGTAATACGGTACATTATATCAAGCCAAGAACTGAGAAATAAGAAAGTTATCAACTCCGCGACTATAAGGAAAACGAACTGTAAATTGATGTTTTTGAGATTGAATAAACTTTGTTTAATTTATCTGGTGGTTTGTTTTTATTCGTATGGTAATTATAGTTCGGTTTTAGAGAAGAATTTGCATCTCAAGAGTTTTCCTCAAAACAATAGGCCCTTCAGTTATCGCTAATCCCTAAGAACAATAGCAGAGTTGATCTAATGAACCATACCGGATTTTGTATACAATTATCTTAAGAGTTATTTTAAACTGTAAATGAAAATAGACGATGCCATGATGAAATGATTCGTATAAAGTGGCTTTGTTAGTACTTATTAAGAAATATTTACATAAATACAATACCTTAATTAATACAAAGACACAATTCAGTATCACATCATGGCTTTATTTTTTTACATAGCATTTCTAAAAGAGACTTGACCGCCAAGTGCCGTTACAGGTATTATCATTTCTAAAAGAGACTTGACCGCCAAGTGCCGTTACAGGTATTACAAATAGTTCCATAGTAACACAGAGTTCTCTTGCATACTGAGCACTGTTTGAGCTGAGTCAAAGGTGGCTTTCCACCAAAAGTAACATTTGGTATCTCTTCTTGCTGAATGTCATTAGGGTCTATATCCCTGCTTCGGTTGTCATGGAGGAAGTTTCCACTATTTCACCTGGTTCCTCCTTTATGACGGAGTTATAACACCCATCACATTGGTTACTTCCATAAAAGTTCGTTTTCTTGCACACATGGCAGAAAGGTATGGGTTCATCCTGAAAGTTCGTGGGGCTTGTGGTCTTCAGGATAGCATTCTGTCTCTGAAGTGTTGGACGAAACGCTTCCATGTTGGAGTCATTTGATATTTCAGTCTGTCGTGGGTTCTTGCGTTCAAAGGCTTCATAGTCCGGGTCCTCTGGGTTTTTGGATATGGTTTCAATAAGATCATCCATCTCCTTCACAATGTCTTTCAGGTTGATCCACTCGTCGACTGTCAAAGCAATTCCCTCCTTGGTGGGAAATTTCTTGTTTTGACCTTGAATGTACTTTAGAATATGAACTCTCATCTTGCCGTGGAAAATGTTAGCGCTGGCATGATAACCTCGACATCCTAGCTTGTAGATCATTTCCATCTTGTTGCTGCTCAATTTCTTGAATGGATTCAGGACCGATCGGTTCTGGCTTTATGTCCGCTCCAAACAATAGGCTTTGCCCAAACATGCCCGAATAGATCGATGACCTCATCCAAAGGAACAATAGATATTCATGAGCGCGCCGCATTTTATTCATGAGCTCACCACTTTATTCATGAACTCACCACTTTATTCATGAGCGCGCCGCACTTTATTCATGAGTCTAAGACAATAGATAATGAGAAACCACCACTTTATTCATGCGGAAAGACAATAGAACCGTGACGTCATTGAATTAATGAGCGCTCGCCAAAAATTAACATAACACCCTAAAAATTAGCATAACACCCTAAAAAAACGGCTAATTCCATGCGCCCTATACTACTCGCGAATAAGCTCACTCTCAATAAATCGAAGACAGAATTCATGTTAATTGGATCAAGACAAAAATTAAGTACCTTTAACAACCCTCCGTCACTAACTATTGATGGGGCTCCCATAAAACAGGTATCGAATACAAAAACCCTCGGTGTTCATATCGAAGAGAATCTGTCCTGGAACATACACATTGATAAGTTGTGTAAGAAAATTGCCTCTGGCATCGGTACCCTCAAGCGCATTGCACCATTTGTCCCCCGCAAAACACTGCAGTCTATTTTCAATTCACTGGTGCAATCACATTTTGATTACTGTAGTGTTGTGTGGGGAAGTTGCAATAGAACCCTTGCTAACAAACTCCAAAAATTACAAAACCGTGCGGCTCGGGTTTTAACCTTTTCCAGCTTTGATGCTAATGCTGATTATCTCTTTGAAATACTTGGCTGGAGAAAACGCCAAATTCATAAAGCTGTTATGGTCTATAAATCGCTTAATGGACTCGCCCCTGACTATCTTCGTTCGAAATTTGTTGACCGCAGCAGCGTTACGAATTATTCTCTAAGAGACACTGAGAGCAAACTTGCTATTCCTCTGCCCCGCACCAACTTTCTCAAAAATAGCTTTGGCTATAGTGGTGCGGTACAATGGAATAGCCTTCCGATTGAGTTGCGGCAAGCCAGAACTCTAAGTAGATTTCGCTCTGGCTGCAGTAGTTTCTTTTCTTATCTTAGCTTAACTTAATTTTAAATTAGCACACGGCACTCATGGAAAGCAGGTTTTTATTTGAGCTAATTTTAAATGTAATTTTATATTGTAAACTTTTTACAAAACCCTGATGAGCGTACCATGTATAAATAAAGATTACTTATTTACTTACTTACTTATCACCTTTATCTGAGAAAAACAAAAGGTCTTCCTCCAATTCCTCAATGCAATCTGAGTTTGTTTGTTTTCCTGGAGAGTCAGGGCTAAAATAAACTGTTCCTATGAAAACGTCATTGGGAATTTTAAAGAATTCTTTGTGTAATTTGCACCAGATGATATTTTCATTGTTGTTTGGAATATAACTAACGCCTTTTTGTATGTTTTTATTTACGTAGATGGCAATGCCACCATAGTGCTTATTTCCTGACTTATCTCTGCATTTTCTGTAGTTTACAAAATTTCCAATTCAAGATCACTATCTAATGCCGCGTGAGTTTCCACGATACCAAAAATATCGATATGTTTTGATAAGTATCTTAGCTCAGGAAGCTGTAGCTTGTTTCCAAGCGTTTTGCTTGTAAATCCGTGGATATTCCAAACGCCTGCCCTAAGATTATCCGCGGCATTTAAATACGGTTGTGGTTATACATGAGTTGGCTAGCTCAGAAGGTTATCTCTTACAAACCTGATTTTCTTCCTGATATTTCTCAATCCAGTGTAAAAGAGAACTAAGGATGATTGAATCTACATTTTCATATCTTTGATTGCCTCTTGTCGGCTCCGCGTAGGCCGCCTCACTGTAATGATTAGTGTAATTGTGGGGTCGCTCCATACTAGTAGAGTGCTGAATAAAGTGGCCTCCAGTTTTTCTAACATAAGACGGGACTTTCCAAGCTGCCCTGTAGGAAACTGATTGGGGTGGCCTTCCGACGAGTCACTATACTGCCTACTGTTGTTGTACGGTGACTGTTGTCTTGGTGATAATCGAGTTTGGTACTCGCGGTAATTTTGCCTGTGTTGATACTCCGTTGGCGATTGCCGGGCTTTACGGAGACCAAGAGCTTGTTTTAGATTTGCAGCAAGTATTCTGGTACCAGAACTGTTATGTAGATGTAGATCGTCATAACATGCTTCATCGTTAATAAGCCCATTACGTAATGTGGCTACATTGTAGTTATTCATATACGTGACATTCCTTAAATCTTTACAAAATGTATTTTTGTTGGGCATTCGTAATTAGCACCTAGTGTTCTTCCCTAAGGACTTGGAGTTGTTATTTAAGATGATATTTGCATATATCTTTCACTTGACGCCAGCCAGTTTACACGGTCGGTTATCCGAGCCAAAAAACTTGAGCCAAATGGGAGAAGCTGTTACTCGGTCCGATTTAGCGGAGTTTCGCACATTTGTTCTAGAACAACTCGCTCTTCATAAATCCACGTTAGTCTCCCGACAGGTTAAAGAGGACAGCGAGTCGTCGTTCAACTACCCAGGCAACGCAAAAAACTTCAAGTTCAACCGCCAATTACACGAGAAGTTGTCTAAGACTCAAGACATTTAAAGCCGTGAAGATTCTGAAAGTGAACCGGTGAAGTTACTCGGAGAGGTTCTAAGTTCCATCGAAGAAAGAAATAGAAAAATTCGTATTGCCGATTCGTCAGAGGCAGGTTGGTTAACGGTCAAGCATTACGAATCCAACGCTGTTGCTTTAAACGAAGAAGACGACAAGAAGATACGTAGTGCTGAGAGGGAAGCGTTACGCGAGCAAACTCGCTCAAGGACCAAGCGTAATGCTGAAAAAGCTAGAGAAAGAAGTCGACAATCTTCTCCATACAGTATCAACAGACCTTGGTCACGTGGCCCACAAGGGCAATGGCAGACCCAGAACCAGCGTTCTTCTAGCCTCACAATGTATCACCCACGAGGCCAGCAGTTCCAGGAATCTAGGGGCTCCTGCAGATATTGTGGTTCCTTTGCACATTGGTGGCGTGAGTGCCCAGTCAGGCTTGCTAAAAACTCTCCCATTGGAAGCCAGTACAGCTCCGCTCCCCCATTCCGTCCAAATCGTTTCTAAGGATTCATTTTGGGGGTCACTCAAGGCTGACGCATCTGACGTTCTTGGAGGCCATAGGATGTTTCTCCCCGAAACCTGTAACAGGGATCAGCTTCCAGTTCCAGGACGATCCACCATCGAACATGAATTCAACGAACTCCTAGCGCAAGATAAGTACATTATCGATTCCTCTTTCGAACAGTTCTTGAAATGTAATTTACATGAGTACCAGCAAGGGATAGCTCCCCTTATACTTAAGTATCGTCTCAAAACTCATATTAAGTTCTGGGTTAATATAGGAACACCTGCCTGGATTTTAGATGTCATTTCGAATGGTTATAAGATTCCTTTTATTTCTTTGCCACCTAGTGCGACATTTAAGAACAACGCATCAGCGTTGTCATGCACTGATTTCGTTAACAAGGCTATTTATGACTTACTCAGGGTAGGCTCTGTTGTTGAAGTTTTTTCGTCACCTAGGGTGGTTAATCCTCTTTCTGTGTCCACTAATTCTGAGGGCAAACGTAGGCTCATACTTGATCTCAGACACGTTAACCAGCATATTTATAAACTTAAATTTAAGATGGAAGATTCTAAACTGTTTCTTCAGTACCTCCATTTATCAGGATACATGTTTAAGTTTGACATGAAATCAGGCTACCATCACATTGATATTTGTGACGCTAACCAGTGCTACTTGGGTTTTCAGTGGCCGCTATTTAATTCGAACATACCCAGGTTTTTTCAGTTTACCGTTCTACCATTCGGCCTGTCCTTGGCACCTTATCTCTTTACGAAAGTTTTTCGTCCTCTAGTTCGGCATTGGCGAGCACAAGGTATTCCTTTGGTTTTATATCTGGATGACGGTGCGGCATGCCTTCCGAGTCGTACACAGGCTGAGAGTATGTCTCGTCTTATTAGTACGGGTCTTCAAAATGCTGGAATCGTAGTCAATGAAGAAAAATCTATCTGGTGTCCTACACAAGAGATGGAATGGCTTGGTTTTTTCTGGCATTTACGTAATGGTTTTGTTTCTATTCCTGAACGGAGAATTAAGAAGCTTGTTAGTTCTCTCATAGAGCTTAAGCATAAAATTCCTATAGTCTCTCCTCGGTTCGTTGCCTCAGTCGTGGGTAAAATCATCTCCCTTTCACTCGTAGTTGGTAACGTCGCCCTTTTAATGTCTAAATTCTTACAGTCTTTTGTACAGTTTCATGACAATTGGGATATTTCACTTGACATGAGTGCGTATCAGTTTTTTCCGCAGTGCCTTCAGGAAATTCAATTTTGGATTCATAATTGCGTTAAGCTCAACGGTAGAGCTCTCGTTGAGTATTCGCCTCCGATTGTGTTGGTTTATTCGGATGCTAGTGGTTACGCCTGCGGTGGCTATGCTCTATATCTGGATAGGGATGAATTCGAGTTATTCTATAAAGCATTCTCTTCTACCCAAATAACTTCTGATAGTAACGCTAGGGAGCTCCTTGCTATCCTTTATAGTTTGAAGTCGTTCAAGATGTCTTTGCGTAATAAGGCAGTTAAGATTTTCACTGACAATATGAACGCAGCGTCTATTTCCGTTAGAGGTAGCAATTCACTCAGACTCCATGCCCTTGCGGTGGATATATACACATTCTGTGTTTTTCACAATATTTCGCTGGAGGTACAATGGATTCCTAGGTCCCTTAATGAATTTGCAGATTATATGAGTCGCGTTGTTGATTACGATACTTCATACTTCATACTTCATACTTCATACTTTATTTATCTTTCCTTAAAAAGGCTTTTCAAAGACAAAATACAAATACAATACAACTACAGTGTACATGATAATTTGAATTACATCTATCAATTTAACCTATTTTGAGTTTGATATAATTTGCTCTTCAGCTTTCGCTTGAAACTTAAAACGTATTTACTTAATTTCAGTTCATTATCTAGTGAGTTCCATATTTTTACTGTTCTGTAATAAAAACTTCTCTGACCACTCGCAGATTTGAATAAGGGGATTTGTAATAATTGCGAGTTTCGAGTTTCACGACCACTAATATTGAAGCGCTTCGTGAATTTAGATATTAAATAACCTGGTGCGGAATCAGTCATACATTTGAATGCCAGAGTGGCACTTCTAAAATACACTAGCTTATCTACTGGGAGCCAATTTAGCTCTTTTAGTATAGGTGTAATATGGTTATACTTTTTGGCCCCGCTAACAATACGACAGGCATAGTTTTGACATGATTGTAGCTTACGTATGTTTCTATTAGATGTATTTGCCCATACATTCGAGCAGTAAAGCAACTTACTAAATACTAATGTATTAATAACAGTAATTAAAGTGTTCTTATTAAACGCGTGTTTAACACGGTTTATTTGTGCTAGTCGAGAAAAGCATGAAGAAACAGTCTTAGTAATGTGTTCGTCGTAGGTTAAGTTCGTGTCTAAGATCACGCCCAAGTCTTTGGCACTGGATACTGGTAACAGCTCCTTTCCTAGCAATGAAATCTTAAAATATTCTAGTTCAGCTATCTTCTGTTTACTACCAAATACTAAGAGTTTAGTTTTATCTGGGTTTAATAATAAGCGGTTCTGACAGCACCACTTGCTGACGTTTAATAAATCTTCTTCTATATCAGTTATTGTAGATGTCCTCTCTCTCAGATTGAATGATATAAGTAGTTTGGTGTCGTCCACATAACTCGTTGCAATACATTTCTGTGGTACAGAGGTGAGATCATTCGTATATATACTGAATATAGTCAGGTGGCTTAGCGATAAGATCGTGACAAAACTGATAAAAGCACCAAACTTCGTACAGATATAGCTTAGACCACCCTAATCAATATTAGAAGGGGTGCCCATGACAATCTGTTCTGGTACTCCTTTTATGGTATATTTTAGTTTTACCCAAAATCACGGATTGGGCTACCTGTGGTCTAAATTACCACCCATTGGCCTCCAGGCTCGGAATGCTAAAATATTGCAAGTTGTAGTGTTTATTAAAGTATATCTTAATATTTTAAATCATCTTCACTGTAATAACTGACTATGATGCTAATAATAGCAGTATATTTTAAGAATAGAAATGGAGGCTAGTTCCCAGGCCCCACTCCGCTATTTCAGTATCCAAGATGGCTGCCTACATGCTGAGCTGTTGTTTCTGTAAGTACTCGACATAAACGTGAATTTTACATTGGAGTAACAGCATGTTTAGGAAAATAATGTATTCTGAGATCAAAATTAGACATTATATAACATATTTTACGCTTATTAGAGTGGTTATTTTGTATCTTTAGAGCTGAACTCGTTCTCTCTACGGCTTTCCTATTCTTAGGACTGGACTGGCTTCTTGCAACAAACCTAACTTCAAATGCCATTTGACTGGAGTAAGTGCATAATATGCCAGGAGATTACAAGTGAGGCATTAAAGTGTCCTTTAAATGCTCATGGATCACCTGAAGTACATCAAGAAGTTTATAGCTCGTTTCTGCAAAATATTAACAGTTTTCGAGAAGTAAATGCACTACCAGTAAATCTTCAATTTGAAGAAGAAGTTAGTGTAGAATGCCTGTGCATAAATCGTGCTTCCTGGCACAAGTCATGCCATCTAAAGTTTAGCTTCTCAAAGCTTAAAAAAGCTCAAGAACGTGACAGCCGAAAACGTAGTATAGCCCTGAGAGAAGAGGATGACAGAGCCAATCCCGGGCCCGTAAGCGGCGGAAAACGCCAGAGAACTTGTGTTGAAAACTGCATATTTTGCAACGGCGGAGAAGAAGTTGATAAACTTCACAACTTCTCGACATTAGAGTCAGACAGTAATGTTCGCCAGATGGCAGTTGAACTTGAGGACTTCACGTTGTTGGGTCGCATTTCAAGGGGAGATCTCATTGCTATTGAAGCCAAATACCATCTTAAGTGTCTAATCTCTTTACGAAACCGATATCGGACCCTCTGTACGCAGAAATGCGAGGATTTGACTGAAAATGGAGACGACGAGAAAATGAACGAATCGAGAGCATTTGTGGAGTTAGTTGAACACATTGATAAGTGTGTAGAAAGAGGAACTCTCCTGTTTAAGCTTGTAGAACTGTATTCTTTATACGTCAGTAGACTGGACGACCTTGGAATAAATAAAATGGTAAATAAAACGAGGCTGAAAAATGCATTATTGTGGCATTTTAAAGAAGCTGTCCAAGAACAAAACGATGGTAAAAACATTGTTTTAATATTCCAAGAGGGAATGAGCAACTTATTAAAGGAGGCTTTGAAAAAACGAAACTTTTCGGATGATGCTACGATACTGGCTAAAGCGGCAACCATTGTGAGAAAAGACATTTTTTCTCACAAAGGATTCAACTTTTCTGGATGTTTCCCATTAGATTGCCAAGACAGGTCTTTACCATCGAGTCTAAAGTCACTTGTTTCAATGGTACTGAATGGAATCGACATTCAGAATCAAGACGGAAATCTGAATGTCAGGCGTGCCTCACAGTTTGTCAGACGATTATCTTCAATACGAAGAAGAGAGCCTGTGATACTAAAACTGGTCAAACACGCCACTCAGCAACTCGAGAACCACCTATTCCTCTGTACATTGGATTAAATATCCACAGCTTGACCAGAAATAAAACGCTTATTGCAAAGTTGTACCAGATGGGGATTTCTGTCTCCTATGATCGCATCATGGAGATAGAAGAATGGCTTGCGACGTCTCTCAGTGAGCGCTTTAAGGAGGATACGTGTGTATCGCCTGTTTGTTTAAGGAAGGGTATATTTTCTGTTGGTGCTCTGGACAACATAGACCATAATCCGAGCTCGACCACGTCAGTTTCATCATTCCATGGAACTGGAATTAGTATATTTCAGTTTCCAACGGAAAGTAAGCCTGGTCAGTGTAGGCCACCCTTAGTTGTTCCACCATTAGGAACTGAACGGCACTCACTTCCGGAAAGGTATGCCACTGTACCTCCTGTTGCATTGAACACACGTTCTGTTTCAGTACAAGCATGCAGTATAACACCAGTGCAGAGTAGCCTGGAGGAAGCAAAAGCACAAGAGGATCGTTGGGTATGCCACGCATTGTCTAAACTGAACAACGATACCCTGAGTGTTGAAGATGCCATTGCGTGGGCTGCATATCACTCCTCGGTTCAACAACCAACAAAGGAACCACCTGCTCTAACTGCACTCCTTCCTCTGTTTTATGAAAAGGCAGCTACACCTGCAATGATTAAGCATGGCATGGACGTAGTGAGACAGACAATAACTTTTCTTAATCCCGGTCAAGTACCAGTTATCGCCCTAGATCAGCCTCTCTTTGCATTAGCAAAGTTGATACAGTGGAAGTGGCCAGTTACACATGGGGAGAAAGAGTATGTCGTCATGTTCGGTGGGCTCCACATGGAAATGGGATTGTGGAGTACACTTGGAGACCTACTGGAGAATTCTGGCTGGACGACCGCTCTTACTGAAGCAGAGGTGGCTTCATCTGGTGTCGCGCAGGCATTTCTTAAAGCATCACATCTTACCAGAACCAGGTAACTACAGTATTTCTCTTTGTTTTCACTTCAAGCATGCAGATTTGTCGCAGTAACGATATTCATCCAAATTGTTATTCCAATTTCAGGCATGCTCACCAAGTAACTCTCTTGGCCCTACATAAGCTGAAGCAAGATGCTTTTTTGAATTCTGGTAGTGCTCACAATGGAGCTTCAAAGGCCACTTGGGAGGACATGATGAGACAGAGGAGCCCAACATTTCTGTTCTGGGATTTGGTTATCAAATATGAGACCTTGATCCTTATATTTGTACGAGCACACAGGGAAAGGGATTTCTCTCTGTATGTGGATGTCCTAGAGCAATTGGTACCTCTATTCTTCGCCCTAGATCATATCAACTACGCACGGTGGGTGCCTATCCACATCAGGGACATGAAGTCTCTTCCTGAGTCCATCAGACACGAGTTCCAGGAACACCACCACTGGGTTCTGTCCAGGACCAGTAACAGATTCTCTTCAATCCCTCTAGACCAGGCTCATGAACAAGAGAACAAACTCGTCAAAGGTAGCGGAGGTGCAGTCGGCCTTACAGAGAATCCAGTGGCCTTTAGGTGCGTTTCTGTCTAAGATACAAATCGTATAAATGCATGCAATTCTAGGTTATAAAGTACTTTGTAGAAATCCACTGGAAGGCAACTTAATGTGAATTGGCACTTCGTGTGTCAGGTTTTCGTAACTTGCAGAACTTCGCTAGTTAAAGTTTTTTTCAATCTGTAGCCTGTATCCCCCTAAACTGAGATCGCTTAGCGGCACGACAATTCAAATTATGTGACGATCTTTAAGTTATAGTTAGATTTCACAGTGATGATGGAGTAGAAGCACTATGTTGATATTACATATCATATGTGTATTTACGGAGCCTCATACGGCTCATGTCGCTGCACTTTTTTTTAGATGTACTTGAATTTTTTTAATGTAGTCGCATGAGCAGTACGAGGTTCCGTATGTATGGTATTTGATGTATATATATATATATATAGAGAGAGTTTATTTGCTTTTAGACGATGGATGCTGTCAGGTCCAGAGGTTTCTAGAATTTTACAACAATTCGAAGAGCAGTACCTTTCAGATAATGATCCCGAGAGTCCAAAGAACTTTCAGAATCATGAAACAGGAAGATCGGCCCAGATAAACTATCAACGTCAAGTGAAGAATCTTTCTGATGTACTACGGCGAATGGGAAATCCCTTCATGGACGATTTTGCAGAACTTGTGACCCTTGACAGTAGAGACTGTGCCGATGCAAGTGTAGCCGACTCAATACGGAAACTTGAAGACATTGGGAAGGGGCAATATCAGGCTTATGTCAAGAATGTCATAGAGAATCGATCAAGGTCCATTCATGATCCCATAAAGAAGAATAACCTCCCTCTCTACAGAAAGTGTCACACAAGGTCAGTTTCAAAACAAGGAATGAGAATTGCAGTTCTTCAGAATAACGTGAACCTCTTTGCGCAATTGTACATAGCAATGCAAAGCCGAGACGGCGATATGAGAGAATTCTTTTGTTACGAAGTCCAATCCTTTCCACCCTCACTGTCAGAGTTTGGCAATCTGCGTTTGCCAAGTGCCAAGTCCGACCTTCTGAAATGTCTGCCACAATCAGTCCACCTTGATCCACCCACTCAGTTCGATTGCAGGGTTTTGGACGGTGCTGTGATTGTACACTGTCTACCGACCGTTGATGCGGCGACATTTGATGAATACGCAGACAGGGTTTTCATACCGCATCTTCAGCAGCAGCTCCGTCTGAGCAAGAGAGTAGATGTTGTATGGGATACCTATGCTCCTGATAGCCTAAAGGAAGCGACAAGGGAGAAAAGGGGCCAAGGTGTAAGAAGAAAAGTGTCAGGCCAGACGAAGCTCCCAACAAACTGGATGCTCTTCTTACGTGATCCTACGAACAAGTCAGAACTCTTCGCATTTTTGACGTTGAAGGTTGCAGGTATTCACTGGCCCACTGGCAGAACGGTCCACATCACATCTGGTGGGTAATAATTGAAATATTTTTAAATTAATTGCCATAATGAGGTGCATGATTACACTAGTAACACATCTAAATGGATCTGAAATCACAATTGCGGTTTGGTTTTCTAGGTAAATCTGTGATATCCCTTGGCTCGGACCGTTTGATGTGTGAGTGTAACCATGAAGAGGCCGACACCCGTATCGTTGTACATGTACGTCATGCTTTGGAAGGTGGTGTACAATCTATCCTAGTGAGGACTGTTGACACAGACGTCATAGTAATCCTTGTTGGAAAGTTGCATGATCTCGCTGTCTACAATCCACGAGCGGAAATCTGGGTGGCATTCGGAATGGGGAATCACTTCTCATTCATCAGCATCAACAGTATATGTTCTACCCTTGGCGAATCTAAGTCACGCGCCTTACCAGTGTTCCACGCTTTCACTGGATGTGATACCACCTCATCATTCTGTGGTAAAGGCAAGAAGTCGGCGTGGCAGGCATGGGAATTGAATGACGAAGTCACACCAACCCTGGCATCCATTGCAGCTCATCCCTTCCAGCAGCTAAGCGTCATATCCGAGAACTTCAAGAGACTTGAGAGAATGACGATCCTGATGTATGACAAATCGAGTCCCCTGGAGTCAGTAAATGAGGCTAGAATGGTGCTATTCTGTAAGCATAACAGAGCATTGGAGAACATTCCTCCAACACAGGTACATTGTAGGTAGAATAGTACGAAAATCCATGCAGTAGAATCTCGATAACTCGAACCCTCGATAACTCGGAATCCCGATAATTCGAACCTAAGATGATTTCCCTGTGCTTGAACATCTCTTGTAATTTCACCCTCGATAACTCGAACCTCTCGATAACTCGAACCAATTTTCGTTTCCCCCGGAGGTTAGAGTTATCCGGATTCTGCTGTATTTTCATAACCAATGTATTGTTCAGCGGGCAAAGTTACTTAAGAAAAACGTTAATCGTTCCAGTGAAGAAATTGATACACTAAACTCCAAATAAACCCTTAATTACTACAAAAACGGCAATTTACTAGAGACGACTGAGTTGTTATATATAATTGACATTGAATTGCAGGATGCACTTCTGCAACATTCCCAAAGGGCTGTGTACCAGGCGGGTATATGGACATCATCAGAGCAGGCTGAGCAGGATCTTCCTTCCCCTGCGGAGTTTTCGTGGGTCAAAGTCGATGGCTTTTGGAGACCCAAATGGATATCACTTCCCCAAGTTGCAAGCGTTTGCAGAGAGCTGATAAAGTGTTCCTGCAAAGGACGCTGCTCCCGCTGCAAATGTGTCAAAGGGAATTTGCAGTGCTCGCCGCTGTGTAAATGTAGTTGCACAGAGAGCCAATAGACTACTGGTAAAAATTTCAAAGGCAACGCTTCTTCTTTGGAAAGATGAAGTTCTGAATGGTCACTTAAACAGAAACCAATCTATTACATGTCAGAACAGATAAGTGTTGTTTCTGATTACAGATTAGGCCAATAGTGCATGGCATTTTTTTATAGCCAGCAACCTGGCTTTTCAATGGGATTTAATCGGGTGCGTTTGAGGGCCCGCAAAGCATTATGGGTACATAAAAATGCACTACAGTTTATCAGAATTCACCTGATCAATGTTCTGTGGACCTTTGGCATTGTTTTTTGTAATAATGCTACGTTTCCAAGATAATAAACCGATCAGAAACCGATTTTAGATAAATAGCTTGGTAACCAGGCAATTCAGAAATCAGCCAATTTTGATTGTATTCGTTCTACATAGTAAAAGGTGATATTTTCGTGAGCACCCCTTCCAATTTTGTTTAGTTACCCTTAAGGAATCTGTGTGCCAAATTTGGTGCTTTTATCACTCTTGTCACGATCCAGCCAAAATATTGCGCTAAGCCACCTGACTAATAGGAGTGGTGCCAGTATGCTCCCTTGAGGCACGCCGCTGACCATAGTAAGAGGCTCAGATAGGGCTGAGTTAATTCGGACAACTTGTCGTCTGTCACTCAAGTAGCTACGAAACCAGTCTGTGCATGAATGTGAAGCCCCTACGTTTTGTAGTTTAGAGATCATCAGTTTGTGGTCGACGCTGTCGAAAGCCTTACTCATGTCTAAAAGAACCAGAGCAGTTAGTTTTTTGTTGTCAATGGCCTGGAGAATCTTGTCTGTTGTTTCAATGACAGAAGTTTCTGTAGAGTGAAATTTCTTGTTTCCACTTTGGTTATTTGACAGCCTTCCCTCTGATATCAGATATGATGTAAATTGATTGTGGACGATCCTTTCACAGACTTTCGATAATATTGGTAGGAGCGAAATCGGTCTATTTTTATTCGCTTGTTCATAGTCTACATCTTTAGGTATTGGAGTAATTTCAGCTAGTTGCCATTGTGCAGGGAAGGTGTTGGTGGCTATTGAAGTGTTTGCAATGGAAGTAAAAACTGGGAGAATAGGGCCAAGGCAGTCCTTAATTACACGGATCGGAATCTTATCAATCCCTGGAGCTTTGTTAGAGGGCATAGATAATATTATATCCTCGACGTGTTTACAAACAATGGGGCTCAGTGAGAATTGTTCGCATGTTTGGTATTCTCTTGGGATGAAGTTATCGCTGCTTCCTGTCACAATATTGTATTCATTGGCCAGCGATTTGATATTCTCGATGGTAGTTTGACCGACAGAAACGAAAAACTTATTGAATTCGTCAGCAACAGTTTTATCGTCTTTGCTAAAGATACGCTGTGATTTAGACTTGTTTGGTATGCAGTGACGGATTGTTTTCCAAATACTGTTGGTGTTGTTTGGATTTTTCTGTATCTGCTCAGCGACAAAATCCCTTTCTGCAATTCGAATTTCACGTTTTACCTCCTGTCTGAAGAACCTATATGTCGTCCATGCCAAGGGATCATTTGTTTTCTTAGCTGCTTTATGCAGTGGTCAACTCGAAAGCCCTAATGCTACTTTGACCACTGCGCACGATTGATTCATCATATTTTCTCTCACTTATATTTACTTCTTATATTACCTTTCTAATACCCATAAACTGTAATACTTTTCTTTTTGAACATGTGCAAAATATATCTGAACTGAACTGAATGCCATTTATCCATTGTCTTCATTAATCCACGGATATTGTCAGTAACACATGGGTTAGGTTTCCCGCGAACTTTAAAAGTTTTGACAGGTGCATGTTGTTCAAGAATATCGTTCAATAATGTATCAAATACATAGAGTTTGTCGTCAACATCGTCGAAAATATCCACAATAGACCATGGTACTAAGGAAATATCCCTGTCGAATGCCTCAGGCTTATAGTGTTTAAAGCTTCTAGTAGTAATGTACACTGGTTTGGTGCGCATTTGTTTCAGTTTGAGAGTGATATAAATTAGGTCATGATCACTGACTGAGCTTTGTAACACTGCGGCCTTTTGCACTTGCTTCGTGTCAGATGCAAGAATAACGTCCAGAATTGAGCTAGAGGACTCAGTAACCCGGGTTGGCGTGGTTATGAGCTGTGTTACATTGTAAGAGCTACAAAAGTTATTAAAGGCTTTATAACCAGCCGTATCCATGCTCGCCATGTCACAGTTCAGGTCTGCAAGTATGTATACAGGCACATTATAAGACGAAGCATAAATATATTTATCTGTAAGGTCCATATCGAAACAGCTCAAAGAAGTGTCTGGGGGTCTGTAGGTTGTACAGATGATGAAGGATTTCAGGTTTCTGACTTGTATTTTTAGCCATAATTGGTGGAAACCAGAAGGCGCGATTTGTGAGAGGTTGGTCAGAACCTCTGTTTTGTAGGTCCGCAAAACGTAGGCGCAAATGCCGCCGCCTCTCTTGTTTAGGCGGTCGATACGGTAAATATCGTACCCTGGTACTTCAATTTCGAGGTCGGTTACAGAGTTATCAAGCCAGGTCTCGGATACTGTGAAGATGTCGAACTTCTTGTCAATTATTGTCTCCTTCAATTGAATATAGTGGTCTCGACATTTGAGAGATCGTGCATTCAAGTGAGCGATCGTGACATTATTTCCAGTTTGTTTTCCAATTTTACTGGGTCCTGGGTTAAGTTCTATGTCGTGAATAAGCTGGATAATCGGCCGGAAAGATGCTGTAGAGTTTCCATAATATGCGGTAGCAGCTTTGGCTCGTTTCACGTGGTCGCTGGCGGTTAGAACTGTCCGCGGCCATTTTGCTCCAAAAAAAGCGAGTTCGTAACACTTCGCTGGTGAATAATTGTAGATGGAAAAACATATTCCAGGTTGTTCTTTTGCAGCAGAGGACTTATGAATACCATTTTTGGCAAAAATAATCCACTGGAAAAGTAGTAAGCCAAATAAAACTCGGAACGTAAGGTAGTAACGTCCAGACGTCATGACCATTATTATGCTAATTCCTAATTTACAGCGCGCGCTGCAAGAACGGTTATGTTCGGGCTCGAGCAATCTTCATGCTCTTCGAAATTCAAATATGTATGAGAAATATACAAACCAAAAAATAACCGTTTGGTCAGGATGAAGTGAAAAACTTAAAACAAAATAAAAATAATGAACCTAATGAGATGAAAGTTGACTCTAAATAATGGTTTAAAATGTAGAAATAGAAAGAAACTGAGTGTTGTAGTGTGAAAATAAACTAAACGGAGTATGAGAAAGATAATGACGGAATGGAAAGTTCAATACAAACGAAAATGTACTAGTGTGAGAGTATAATAACTGATGAGTAAACGTAGGAAAATAGGAATTAGAAAACTAGTAATAAATGAAAAAGTAAAGAAAATGTTAACGATTAAGCAACGTACTGATGTATTAAGACGCAGAACAATAAATTAAGAGCGCAACGAAGAAGGAAATGGAATTATAAGTAAAACAGCTAGAAGATGCCGACCAGCGAAATAGAAAACTGAATTTTAAAGTCAAGAATATAGAGAAAGCACTACCAAAATACACCAGATATGTCAAACTAACCTTTAGACGTAGATGTACGAGCTGAAGTTAAGAAAAAGTAAACATTGTAGCAGTAAAAAATAAGATTTGAAGAGCTTAAAAAGACCATAACCGTACTCCATTAGCGCGCGCGATGATTGGTCCGTGTCTCTGCAATTTTTTCAGCATATCTGCCATCTTCACGGTTTTTTCGATGTTGATCGTTTTGCTTCTTCGAGTTCAGCTAAGTGCGTCCGGTTTTTCTCCAAGTTCTGGAGCCCGGGGTGCGAAGGAGTTGATGCTTTTAGTGCTAATTGGCGAGGTGTTAACAATTGGTTAGTTCCACCTATTTATCTGGTCATCCGCACCATCTTACACCTACCCTGGTTCCAGAGGTTCTAGGTTAGGTTTAGGTTTAGGTTAAGGCGCGAAGCGCCGTCATCGAGGAGCGAAGCGACGAGAGGGAGAGAAGAGAACCTCTGGTCAAATCCGTTGATAATCTCACTTCCATGCAGAAGCTAGGTTCAGAATTTGAACCTCGGCTCCGATTGGCTTATCTACTCATTACCAGGCGCGACCGCGAATGCTTGATACAACGGCAATTTTCATTGGCCTACCACTTCAAACCGGTTTTATATTTGAACTTGACCTGGAACCCATGTAACTGTCGGGCTCGCGCAAGAGCCAATCAGAGGCTGGTATTCTGAGACGCCAATGCCATTGTTATATTGGCGTCTCAAAAGTAAACAAAATAGATCAGCGTGATACTGTCCAACATGGCGACTTGCGAACAAGATTTTTTGAGTATTTTTCAGGACGCTGTGAAGTTTACGTTGGCCTCAAAGTTTCCAGAGATTACAAAATTGAAGGCAAAACAAGAAGAGGCACTGTACCATTTTTTCAAACGTAAAGACGTCTTCGCTGTTCTTCCAACGGGATGCGGCAAGTCGCTGTTATTTCAAGTCGTCCCTGAAATGTGTTCTTATCTTCACAACCAAGGTTTAAGCTACCCCAAGAACTCCATAATGGTTGTTATTTGCCCGCTGAATTCCCTTATAGATGCCCACTTGAAAGATCTAAGTGACCGAGGAATAAAGGTCTGCTCTTTGAGCGAAGGACAGTACGATGAACAAGATCTGTTGTCAGGAAAGTATTCGGTTATTTTCACAAATCCCGAGTCATTGGTTTTAAATGATAAATGGCGTGTTATGCTGAAGAGTAAAGTATATCAAGAAAATATGTTTGGAATGGTTGCTGACGAGGCCCACGTAGTTCCAAAGTGGTAAGTTGGGACTGTACCTCTGTATTTGTGTGGCAAACAAATAATAAAATACTTCGAAAATGACGAAATATATTGCCTGGAAATTCTGATTCAAGAATTTGTCATTACTATAAGTATAAGTGGATATCCGTTAACCAAACTAGCTTATTTTATCCAATGGATAAATATTTATCCGGTGGGTAGCACTTAATCTACTCTTCATAGAACCGTGGCTACCCTGAGTGAAGAGGGCAAAAGAGAGAATTAGTTTAATGTATTAATTACATTAACTGTCAACCATTATATAGTTAACATAGTTTATATTATTGTTTTTTATGTCCATATAGTTGATGTAAATAGTGTAGCAACTTATTTAATTTCTATCTTTACCATTAGTTTTCCTTTCACGGATGTATAGCTACTCTGTAGATAGGCTGTGAATAAACCATTATTATTATTATTATTATTATTAAGTAATGCACTTGTCACTGGAAACCCCCATCCCCCACCGCAGGGTTTGGTTCCTTTAACTTGCCTGAAGGGGTGGGGGCTTTGTTTAAGAGGAAGACTGAAACCAAATAACCTTAGGTAGGGTTTTTGACTTATAACTATAACTATAGGTGGGGAATTTTCTTCATTTGGTCTTTCAAAATGTCTAATGCCCAATGTTTCTCCAGGGTGGGGGGATGGGGTTTCCAGTGACAAGTGATAAGGGTAGTTATGGGTTATGTTTTTTTTTTTTTTTATGAGCCTCTGGAACCCAATATAAACTGGGGCAAGATGGTGTTTGTAACAAGTCACATACATTTTTTTTTCATTGTCTGTACTTGTATTGATCATAGAAATGATGTCATAAAATGTTCAAAACTCTGCACTCGTTGTTTCACTGCAAAGTTTTTGACATTTTATGGCATCATTTCTATGATCAATACGAGTACAGACAATGAAAAAATATATGACTTGTTTTTTACAATGATGAAGTACTTAGCTTCAAATGAGTGCATAAAAACTGCTTTCAAGTTGTAAAGGCCATTGAAAGTCAAAACGTAAACACTTCTAATTTCCAGTGCCGAGAGAAAGCTTTCTTTGACAAATGGCATTTGGTTCACCAGTTAACTTCTGTCATTGATGGAATGCTTGTGAAATATATATTTTTTTGGCTCAGAAAAGTTATACTTTCTCCTCACAAGAGAAAACTCACATTTTGCCAAATGGTACACTACATGTACAAAGAAGTTTGACTCACCATTTAACTTCTCCTAATAAAAAAATGCTTGTGAAATTCTGATTTTCTTGTTTTTTGAAGCAAAGTTAACAGCCATTTGAATTCACAAACCTTACTGTGAAAGCACTTTGCAAAGCTACCACAGCTTGCGAGTGACGTCATTTTTATTGTCCATACTTAAATTGCATATAGTGGAGAGCCAATCAGAAAATGAGAAAATTTGTTGTTGTAAATTCTTCTGATTGATTTTTCAGGGGTTTATTTCATTTTGTTATAATTTCACCAGGGGTAAGGGCAATCTTAAAGAGAAGACAGCTGCATTCAGAGAGTCTTTCTTTAGGATTGGTGATTTGCGGTCCCTTCTTCCTGAGAGAACTCCAGTACTTGCCCTTACTGCCACTGCAACTCTGGAGGTGAAGAAGGATACTCTTAAAGGCCTAGGAATGAGGTCTGACACTCATCATGTTTCTGTCAGCCCAGATCGACCTAACATTTACCTTTACAGAGCACAAGTTGATAAAAACTTGAATGACACATTTGGATGGTTGATAGAAACCCTAAAATTTGGGGTAGACCACACTCCACGAACAATCATTTACTGCAAATCACAAAAAGACTGTGGACAGTTGTTCAAACATTTTAAATTGGAACTTGGAAGCTTTGCATACTTCCCTGATGGGGCACCACATGTCTCAGCCAACATGCTAATTGGCATGTACCATGCAAATACTCTTCAGAGACTAAAGGAACGGGTATCCCATTCCCTGTTTGAAGAGCAGGGTACTTGCAGGGTTGTGTTTGCATCAACAGCCCTTGGTATGGGTGTTAATCTTCCAGATGTGAAGCAGGTTATCCATTATGGCCCTCCACGTAACATTGAAGACTTTGTCCAAGAGATAGGTAGGGCTGGACGAAATGGAGAACCAGCCAATTCAATTTTATATTTTACAGGAGCCCATTTGAGAAAATGCGAACATTTGATAAAACAATATGCAAGGAGTGAAAGTGTATGTCTCAGGAAGATTCTGCTCGAAAAAATTAATGAAACACCTTCAAACTCACAAGAAAGACATAACTGTTGCATTGTATGTCATCAGCAGTGTTCCTGTAAAGGATCAAGTTGTTCAGTTCATTTGCCTGCATTTAACTCTGGTAGAAACTGCACAGAAGTTATGCCAAAAAGGGAGAGGACAGTTAAGCATTATCAAAAGGATGAGTTGAGAGGACTTCTTGAGGACTATCAGGCAAACTTGGAAGACAAATGCTCTGCATATGGACACCTGCTATCCTCAGAAACCACAACTGGTTTTTCAAATGCACTGATTAACTTTGTAATGCAAACATGCAAGTTCTTATTTACTGTTGATGACATTGCTGATTTGAACCCTATTTTTAAGAGGAAACATGCCACTGATGTCTTACATATGGTAAGGGATGTATTCGAAGACTTTGAACTTGACAAGAGTTGCTTAGATGATGTAGAATGTGTTGATGATTCAAGTGTTCTGTTTGATTTAGAATATGGTGGTATTTATGTTTCGGAAAGTGATACAGATGATTCAGTTTCAGTTCATTCTAACAGTTCAGACATGTCAGGTGTAATGGAGCTGTAAAATACGAATTAATGCAGTTATTTACAGTAAAGCAGTGGAATTAAGTTTTGCACAATAAAGCTTTAAATTTTGTTTATATCTTTTATGTTATTCATTTCTCTACAGGAAGCAATGTTTCTTTTTAACATAAAACATTTAGTTTACTTTGAATAAATAAATAAGAATGTTTCAAAATCGATAAACACTGATATAATCGGACAGCGAAAGACTGGTTGACTATGAGGTTAAGATGTACTAACTGCCATGAACTGACAGTGAGTAACAGCTGACATTTTGAGCACTTGCTATTCCTCAGACGTACTGTATGATGACGTGTCAGCTGCTACTCACGAATTGCAAAGTCGAATGAGTTGGATGACGTAAGATCAAGAATCGACCCAGGTTTTTTCTTACGCCGTCAGGAAAGTTCAAATTTTCACCATTTCAAACAAGCCTAGAACAGAGTATTCTCTGGAAGCCAAAAATTTCTTCGCAGAAGTACTAAAAACCTTTCAAAGATTCATATGTATAAAAATTGCAAAAGGGGTTAGTTGCACTTTAAGACTTGTTTCATTACTGTTCCTATTCCTATCCAAGCAGATTAACACCTGCAGTCTCCTACTCATGTTTCAAAATAGTAAGCCAAATAGACCTTTATCACATTCCACTCCATTGCCCACAAACAAGGGCACCAAGTTGAGGTTGGGGTAGACATTTTCATACATTTACTGTATTTTTATTTACTCAAATCTCGACTTGGTGCCATTGTTCGTTCAAATGTGGGAAAGGTCATTGCATTACTTAGGGTTTTTGCCAAGTTATCAATCAAAGCAAGCAATAAATCATTTATATTTTACAGTGCGACTACTAAAAGTGGGGCGACTTAGACAACGAGAACCAATCACATTGCAGAAGGAAAACAAAGCATTACAACTTCAGTGACATTAGCCAATCAACAGCTAGCAAGGAACGATGATACTTGACTTGGCGGAAATCTGAATATGCTTTGTTTTCGTTCTACAATGCGATTGGTTCTCATTGTCTAAGTGGCCCCGCTTTCAGTAGTTGCACTGTAACATTAAATAAAATGTATTTAATATGCAAAAACAAGCAACATTCTGAAGCCTAACCTGCAATACCAGGAGGTATGGTGACTTTCAAAAACATTCAAATATGTCTGCTGTCAGAAACCATTTTTTTGGCAATACATTTACTGAATTTATGCCAGGGCTTGAAAAAAATTGACTTACCCTTTGGGCAAGTTGTTCTTAACTTCTATTTTCCCAAAGTACTTTGACAATAGTAACAATAAACTAGAGTTTGGGACATTTCATCAGAGAAGACCTGCCATTCAGCACTCCCACTATTTTACAAATCTTGGTTAGAAAAAGTGTCACTCCATCTTATTGAGCTCTTTCTTATGGTGGTTTATCCACTTGCTTAAGGAGCTCACATTTAAACCCTTGATCAGATTGTTTTGAAATTTCTCAAAAACAAGGTACTGCCTCTCAGGACAAGGGTTGAAGGTAAAGACTTTACCCTTCTGGTGAAGTTCACGGACAAGTGATTGAAAGTCGCCTTCAGCCTTTTTCACCTTGTGCTTTCCACATGGGGTTCTCACTTCGAGATCCTTGTCAACTGACTGGAGTAGCTGTTCAATATGACCAATTGACTTACTACAACGTAATGCAGCACTCTCTGTAATGTTCGGGCCAAGGTTCTTCAGGAGATCCTTGGTCAAGTTATTGACATGCTCCATCCTTAAATCCATCGAAATATTATTTCCAGCACCACCCTTACTATTAACAGTCCTGTTCCAGGTAAGCAAATGAGATTCTCGTGGTGTAAGCATTGCTTTAGTAAAAGCCATTAGTTGCAGTGCTGCAAGTGCATACTTGTTGTGGTTGTGTGCTTTATATATTAATAAGGCAAACTTCCATCCTCGAAGGATACGCTCACCATCTCCCTCTTTCACTGCATCGTCAAAGTTCCTCAACAATAGCGCCATGCTTAATCGTAGAGTAGCATAGGTATACCTGTCGTCTGTTAGAGTCGTTGACATCTCGCAAGGCTGCTCTGCCTCAGCTCTTTCACTCACCACTTCAGGAACCTGGGTGTCTGGATGCTCCCTTCCCTCATGACTGTTACGGGCTTTGGCATATCTGTAGAGCTTTCCACAAACTCTGCACAAGTGAAATGCCTGTGGTTTTGGCTTGTTTGCTTCAGCAATGCTAGCTCTGATCTTCTCGTGTTGTCTTTCTTGATTAGACATCACCAGTTTCAGTAACATGGACTTCACATGGCTATGTAGCCAGATCCGCCTCTTCTCTTTCGTACTATTCAATACATCTGGAGGGATGAAAGTCTCACGGTCCACATCTGTTGACTCTAATCCAAAGTGATCTAGTGCTGCAACAGTAATGAGGGCATCTGTTTCCAGGTTGGTATACTCCTTACAATAGTTGAAATTGTCCAGAACATTAGGGGTCTTTGCGTTGCAGTTGTTGATTACATTCATATTGGCACACATTGTGCCAATATCATTTCCAGATGATGGCTTGTAGAACACATCATACAGGATCTATGAAATTATGTATATTTTAATGGAAAAGTTATTAAATTGAACAAAAATGTGTAGCAACACAGAAATTTCATTTTAATATATGAGGGGATAAGATTACATTAAAGGAGACCATTCAACCAAGATGCATTGCAAGCTCAATATCACATTTTCTGATTGGCAGCTGTCCGATTTCAAGTAGTTTCCCATATGAAAACAATTAAACAGTGACTCACAATGCATCTCGGTTGAATGAGCTCCTTTAATATGCAAGGACTATTTAGGGCAACAAGGTGGATCTCAGGATATTTTTTCATTGTTTTCATTTTGATAATTAAGGTGCCATATTGGAATCAAAAGATGTCAACTTGGGTTAAAGAAATTGTATGCACTCAATCAACACATAATAAGAAATAAAAGAATTCTTATCTCAATATAATATTATATAGTACCTGATATAGAATACGAATTGCATGCCAATCCTCAACTTTGCTCAAGTAACCTTCTAGCCTCTCGTACTCTGTATCTCCATCACTTCTGGCATCTATACAGTTTCGCGACCTCTCAAACGTTAATTGGTCTCCTCCAAAAAAAACTCTCTCAAGCACAGTGACCACCTCTTCTCCATCCTCAATCACTCTTTCAACTGGGAGGTATTTATCATGAAGTATTTGGAGTATTTCAATCATGTCCTGGTTGACATTTTCGTTTTTGAAGAGAAGACCAAGTGGCACCTAAGACAACAGAGCTGTAATTAGTTAAGTGCACATAAAGATATTGATTGACAGTCAAAATCCAATGGATTTCTGCATGGCTAATAATTTTACACTCGCGATTATTACAAAATGTGAAAAAGAAAAATGTATTTAAATATTTACAAGGAAATGAAAATTGTAAAATACTGTTTTTGTGTGGAAGAGAATTAATAGAACTTTGCACACCCGTCAATCAAATAACAGTTAAGGCCAATCAGAACATACTGCCACCATCTTGTGAAATTTAGAACAGAAAAGAAAACCTGAAGAAATATTCTCAGAGCAAAGGTGAGATACTAAATGCACGTACATGCACTGTACCAAGAAATTCAATTAACTTTATACTGGGGCCAGAAATCCAACCATTAAGGCAACAGAAGTGAGGGGGCACACAACTTAATGTTCTTCCTTATATTTGGAAGGATTTAATTTGTCAGTGTCGAGTGAGATGTTAACATTTCCTTCACAAACCTGAATTGACTTTTCCTTCATGTTGCTGAAGAACTGGTGTGGAATATGCCGTACGACAACATCCTGAAATTGACTGAGTGCTGGAATATGTGCAACCAAAACTTTGGTACAGAGTGCAGTAATGTCATGGAGGAAGTCTTGGTTGTCTGTTGGGGATGGCAGGAAATCAATATTCTCTACATCCAATACTGACATTATTGGATCATCATTTGCTAGGTGATTGCCAAGCACACGGTCAACTACTGCATTCAGGTTGAACCAATGAATGCTGGAATTCTGCTTTATGCTTGTCATGTGCTTTGCCTTGATAAACATATCTAGATTGTCTCCAGTGATTTGAAATGTTGCAGGATGCACGAGTTGACACTGTTGTTTGGTCTTAGTAACTGCTTCTAGACATATTTTGTGGTGAGTGGATTTGGGTATTATCTCCACAGCAGAGTTGAAAACATAGTCATCAAATTTCTCCTTGTGTTTGACTTGTAATCTGTCTTTGATTACTGCAACATCAAGGCCACTTGACTCTTTGCTTGCTGATTTATCCACACACTCTTGGAGAACTTCTCCTGGTGTGGAACACTCTTGTGCTAGTGACGAAATTGAGGGGAAGCTAAGATTCAGTTCTGCAACATCAACAGTGTAGAAACCATGTGGAATGACCTCACACTCAGCAGACTCCACAACTTCTTGAACCTGAGACAAAACTTTTTCCAGTTGACAACTCTGCTCAAGCTTGGCTTTCAACTCCAAAACATCCTTATCAAAGTCCTTTCCAAACTCATCTATTTTCTTGAGGGTGCTCCAGTGGCTCATGCTTATACCCCAGTGACAGAATCTACTAAACAACTGTGTATAAATGAGGAAACAAATATATAAGTATAAACAAAGAAGAAAAAAACAGTATGTCATTACCATAATTGGGTTCAATAGCTACACTAGTAGTTCACAGCTACTCTTGCTTCCAGAAGTTGGAATAAATAAAATTCTGTTGCAAGAAGAATACATACTTTCCTATGCATTTGCAAGTACATGTAATTGAAGGGCTATGTGCAAAATGGAAGTGAGTGACTATTGGTCACATTCTAAATTCTCCAAATTCTATATGTATGTTTTCTAAGGGATAATTTAGAATGTGATCAGGTCATGCAGTCACTTACGTCCCTGTTGCACACAGCTCTTCAATTTTACTCTTTCACTCTATTACTTAGTACTTCACTTAATACATTTTATTTGTCAAGCCTCTGAAGATGTACACGTATAATTACCCCAAAAATTAAAAAAGTTCACAAACCTTCTTTTCAGCTCCTCCATGCCACAGAAGGGTTGACACGCGATATGCCATTGCAGACAAGCTGGGATTGCGGCATCTTAACAGAACAGAACTTGCGATGCTTATTGCTCTCTTAACTTTGTTATCCTCTCCAATGTCCTTCTTCTTTTGTCTTTGCTGTTTCTTTTTAGAGTGTGCTGCAGCTCGCATACAACAGTGAAGAGTGGGTGCTCTCTCTCTTATTTCATTGTCTACATCTGAATCTTTCAGTGATACAATGCTCTTTGGAGATACATAAGACAAGATGGAAGGTGATTTCCTGCTGCTTAAGGCCATGCACTCTTCTTGTATTTGATTCTCAACCTTTCTTAGTAGCTTTTTTCTGTACTGCTCAGATGACCACACTGCATTTACAAGAGTATCATGCTCACCAGAAACAATACTCCGTATTAACGTTGCATCTCTCTCATTACTCACTGACTTGTTTATGGTTTTGGTTGGATATGTAACTTTGACCTAAGTATAAAATAATAAGTGAATTAATAATATGATTGTGTGCAAAATATGAACCAGAATATGCACCAAATATAATACTGTACATGTATTTCAGATACATGCATCATTCATTGTAGCACTAAAATACAGTCCAAAGAAAACAGGCATTAAAGGTTATTACTGTATTAGATGCTAATAGCTGACCAATGTCCTCTTACATTGTTATTAATTTGAAATCTTATTTATTGCTCATCAATTTAAAAAAAATACTGTATTCTGGAAAGGAGAATATTTTTTTACAATTTACTTATGAAATGGATGCAATCTACAAGTGTGGTATAGAAATGGGCGTGGCAAATCACATGGTGGAATGTATACCAATATTTCCATTAAAATAAGATCAACTCAACAGAAATATGCATATATATGCATATATATATATCTAGTAGTTAATACAAATCCTGTCAATATAAAGCTTAGTATATAACCACCCCCAAAACATTGGACTTTGGGTCTTGAAAACGGCCAACAACAGAGACAAACATGCATTTCATTTTTGCTCCTGACTCCTGTCTGGAAAATAGTTACACATTAAAACTTGATGCAAACAATTATATCCATGTGTGGATCAATGTAGTGATTTTAAAGGAAAATAACCAAGATTTTTATGATAAATCTTGCATTGAATTGGCAAGCTCTCCCAAAACCTTCTTAGGGACCGTTCATTTATTATGTTGCAGAGGGGGTTATGGTAAAACGTTACCACATACACCCCCCACCCCCAACCCACCATCTTTATGAGGAAAAATAAAATTTCCCAATGTAAATCCTCCTTCTAATTTCACACCCTCCCCCTTTTCCATGGCCTGAATGAAGATTTTTCAACAACCGTACCTTTGTACTATATATATAGTTATCAATTTCTAATGCCATTGTGAAATAGATATAAAGGCAGTATCCATCGAGTTTAAAAGAAGGAATAGCGATACTTCGTGTTGATAAACATTACAATTGTTATGCTAATGTATCTACCATTATTTCAAAAGGCCGCTTTGTGTCAGTAACCAATCGATCTCTGGTTGGCACATTAATGACAAGTAAGTATCGCAATAGCTAAGTTTTCCCGCGCTTTTTACAAGAATTTGAAAATCACACTAAAAGATAACCTTACTATAAATACCACCCATTAGTGTTAAGTCAAGTTAGTCATGCTTACACAAGTCTCACCTCGATTGAAGAAACGAACTTGAGATTCGTGGGAGCTATCAGATCATCGTCGATATGAATTTGAAGCTTCTCTCGGCTTTGCAGAGGTCCTACCCCTGACTCTGTTGTGCGATTGAGACTGAGAGAACGTAAAGGAGGCCTGACTGCTAACCTCTGGCACCCATGGCCAGGGTAGACTGCTGTAGTAGTCTTCTTTAAGTTCTTACGCCTAGGGCTGCAGGAGCTGGTTGGTGAGTCGGGATGGCATCGTTTTACCCGCTCGTTGCAACCTACGCTTTCTGACCGTTTTCTATGTTCTAACAATGTATCTTGGGCTGAAATCTGAAACTGCTCGTGAACAGCCATGAATTTCTCGAGTCTCTCCATTTCTCTGCGGCATTTTAGGCAAATGACAGAAGAAACACCGTTCAATTTCAGCACGGGACCTCCCAGGACAGAAGATAGCCTGGCGGCAATGTTGTCTTGCTTTGACGTTTTGCCTTCAAACAAATTAAATTTTCCTCTTCCAGATATGTACACATTCACATTACAAACTCGACAAAAACGGTCTACAACACGAGGAATTTTCTTTACAGGAGTAGCCATGATATAAAGAATCACATGCAGTTGTCATGTCGACATGCTTCACAGCGCCACGTGCAATCGTTCGTGTGTGAAATCAAAACATTGGTCGTCAGTGCGTCAAACAAGTTTGACGGGTTATGGGTCCGAAAACCGGTTTTGACTTGCCTCGATTTCAAGCTTCTGCATGGAAGTGAGATTATCAACGGATTTGACCAGAGGTTCTCTTCTCTCCCTCTCGTCGCTTCGCTCCTCGATGACGGCGCTTCGCGCCTTAACCTAACCCAACCTAGAACCTCTGGAACCAGGGTATCTTACACCTTGAGTTTTCTCATGCTTCGGGGACACTGGTGATTCCCAAATGGCAATCGGCTAGTTTTTGGCCTTTCCTTTTCCCTTCTGGTGTGCCTAGGTCTTCAGTTTCACACATTGTTGAGTTTTCTGACCCTCGAGGTATTTTTGATTCGTCGCATCTCAGTTTTCCTACCATTTTCAGCGCATGCAATTTTCATTCAGCTGTACTAGTTGTCCGTTTAGATGCTTCCTAAAAAAATTGTTATTGCTTAGTTTACTACCGCTTTATAGCGGGACGTTATAGGTTTTTTGTCATTAATAGTGCATATAGGAACGCACAACGCTGTATAGCGTAAGAGTGTGATTACATCGCGATTGTACGGTCACACCGCTTTATAGCGGAATATTGTGGTTATTTGTGCATTTACTGTTCGTATGTACTGCACACCGCTTTATAGGGGAGATATTCGTTATACATAGGTTGTGAGAGATATTATATAATGCATAGTTTGCTTCATTTAGTAGTGGTCTTTGCCAGATTATGTGGTATTGGAGGCTTTCTTAGTTCTAATCACGGCCTATGCCTGCTTTTTTATGATTTATCTTATAATAGCTGTATGCTGCTTTATTGTTATAATATCTTTTCGTCGTGATTATGTATCTCACACCAGATTATGTTTTTTTCATATTCTTTAGTTTTAATTATTGTTAGAAATTATTCGCAATAATAAAATTGTATTCATGTACTTATGTACTTATATTGTATTTATGTCTTATATACATTTGGAATGTTGTTTTTATTTGGCATAGCAGTCATTCCATTTCCAACCCTTATTCCCTACTATCTCTATTACAGGTTCTAGGTCACAAGGCCTTTTCACACTTCGCCATCCAGCCTTGCAGTCGCTTGCCTGTCAGGTTCCAAGCTTCCTCAGCCAGAGTAGGGCTCCCAACACCATGAAGTCGTACGGTGGTTACTTTAAGAGATGGAAGTCCTGGGCGGAAACTTTGCCTGAAGTCATTTATTTTCCTGCTGAAGACATTCACGTTGCCCTGTATTTAATGTCTTTAGTTCAGTCGGGTCACACATTTTCTACGATTCAGTTGGTATTTTATAGCATTAATTTTTTCCACCATGCCTGTGGTGTAGCTAACCCATGTCAATCATATTTTCTTAAGAATTATTTAGAGTGTTGTAAAAGGATTGCCCTTAGACCTGCATCTAAACATAGATTACCTATCTTGCCAGAACATTTAATTAAGCTGGTTAATATGTTTGCGTCCGAGAGCGCGACTTTGCCTGATATTCGCGACGTGTGTTTCTGCCTAGTAGCTTTTGCAGGTTTTTTGCGATTTGATGAATTAAGTAACCTTAAATGGTGTGATATTACTTTTCATGAATTCTACATGTCATTCCACATAGTTAGAAGCAAAACGGATCAGTACCAATTAGGTTGTACTAGGGTTATCACCAAAACAGGGAATCCGACTTGCCCACATAGCATGCTTATCAGGTACGCGTACATGGCCCGACGTGATCTTAGTTCCAGTGAATTTGTTTTCCAAAAATTAGCTTACAATAAAGCACGCGGTTATTCGCTTCGGTCGGGATCTAGCCTTTCCTACTCTAGGGCCAGAGAGGTAATACTAGCAAAACTGAAGGCCATTGGTGTTGATACTAGCAGTGTTGGTTTACATTCCTTTAGGATAGGTGGCGCTTCCGCAGCCTCGAACAATGGTGTTCCTGAGCATATTATTAAAAAACACGGCAGATGGAAGTCCGATAGTGCCAAAGAACTGTATTGCCGTGAAGACCTTAAACAACAGTTGCTCGCGACTGCTAACTTAGGCATTTAATTCTGCACTGACTACAATATTTATATTCCTATTACCATTCCCACCGCGAGCTTGTAATCTTGACATAACTGGTCGGCATCCTCCTAACACGCCTTGCTTGATGTGTATGTAGAATATACAACATAAATATTTTCTATGCGGCGGAGCGCAGTGACAGAGCATAGAAATGTATTTTTGTTGGGCATTCGTAATTAGCACCTAGTGTTCTTCCCTAAGGACTTTGAGTTGTTATTTAAGATGATATTTGCATATATCTTTCACTTGACGCCAGCCAGTTTACACGGTCGGTTATCCGAGCCAAAATTTATAGACACTATGTAATCCCGGCTTTATACAGCGGTTGTTTATGTAAGTAAGTTTTTTGATGACCCTTAACCTCCAGGGGTCTTGGCGAATTCGCATAGGGTTGGAGTATACGTTTCCAGAATAGTTTTTCCTCAAAGTGAGGTTTTTCGTATCCGGCGATTCGTCTTTAGTTTAACATTAATATGTAATGTTTATACGGCAATAAACTTGACATAACTGGTCGGCATCCTCCTAACACGCCTTGCTTGATGTGTATGTAGAATATACAACATAAATATTTTCTATGCGGCGGAGCGCAGTGACAGAGCATAGAATATCTCGTAGTTGTGCGTTAATTCTAAATATTAAATCGTTCTTGGTATTATCTGTTCTGTGATAAATGACAGAGGAGATAATAATGTGGCAGTTACTCCATCTGCTGCGGATTATGTCACTGAGCAGTAGGATACCTTTTGTAATGTCTGACTGAGTTCTTTTTCCGATGTCATTAGTACCGGTGTAGATTACCACCTGCTCGTACTCAGTTGTGTCAGACATATTGTCTCCAGGATGGTATTACTGTTTTCGGCAGGAGCTAGGGTCTGAAAACGGTTTGAAATGTTTACTTTATATGTAAAGCTACTGTTGTCTTGATCATCTTCGCCAATGGAATGTTCTTGATCTGACTGTACGGATATAAGTTCATTCGCTTGTTCATTGTCTAATGCCCGGTACAAATCGCCCTCAAGTTTACTCACATCCTGTTTTATGTGAGACAGCTCTGTTTTGATCTGGTCGATCATTTTGCTTAACGATTTAAACTTCTTTTCAAATTCGTTCTTGATGTTGTCAACGATTTCGTGCATACGATTATCTAAGGCGATTTCGTGTTCTTTAATTTTTGTGTGCATTCTTCGTTCTGCGTCGTTTGATCTCTCCATGAAATCGTTGAGGTTTCGAATATCATTAACTGCTTGGGTTTCGAGATGATCCGTGAAGGATTCTTGTTTTTCTAAAAATCATTTAGATCGTTCAACTGCTTCTCAAGAGTATTTATAGCCGATTCAAGTTCTATAAACTTCCTACTATCATCGGATTTACCTTTGTTTTGTTTCCGGCCATTATTTGAATTCGTCTTGGATACCTGTGGGTCGGTTGGGTTCTTCTCCTTGCTATTGACTTCGATCTCTTTCATGATCTGCGACAGTAGGTCTTTAGCTTTTTGCTCATCTTGTAATTTTTTTACGCATCTTCCTCCTTTCCTCTTTGTGTGAAGTTCACATTCAGACCAACCTGTCGATATCCCTGATCCTTCATCATCATTTCGCCAAACATAATAACTACCACTGGATTTTGCACTCATGTATATAGCGTAAACACAATTACGTAAACACAATTACGAATAAAGATCTGGTGGCTGTTTGTGTTCTTCTTTCTTCTTGTGGTTAGTATGATCCGTTAAATCCGTCTTACCGTCGTCAGACAGCGTACTCTATTCTTTGCTTCATTTTCAACAGCTGCCTCACAAAATAAATAGACATTATTATAAGTAATTGCATGACATTTCAGGAGATCAGTGATTAAATTTCCCCGCAAGCCAAGGGAGGTCTGTAAAGGTCCCTCTGCCTGTGGCTGTTACAAATCCTCCCAAAGCCCAAGGGGAAATTTAATAACTAATCTCCTAAAATTTAATGATTAGTTTGTAATACCATGAATAACCAAGGAACCAAACTAGCTCCGAGAAGTACATGTATAAACTACAAGACAGTTGGGTTACTTTCGAAAACTTTGTTATTATGTGCTTGATTGAGGGCCATTGAATGAATTACCCTGGGGAAAAGAACATTCTTTATGAGAAGAATAACAGTAAAATACAATGCACATGTACAAATGTGGTTGACTAAATATTCAAGGAGCATGGGTGGAGTTTAATTAAGTTACATATTTTGGTTTTAAGTACCATAAAAAGATACCAATATTGGAAACAAGACTTCCAACACTGGAACTATAAAAACATACCAATATTGGTAGCAAGACTTCCAACATTGGGACTATAAAAAGACACCAATATTGCTAGCAAGAGTTCCAACATTGGGACTATAAAAAGGTACCAATATCGGTAGCAAGAGTTCCAACATTGGGACTATAAAAAGATAACAATAATGGTATCAAGACTTCAACATTGGGACTATAAAAGTATACTAATATTGGAAACAAGAGTTCCAACGTTGGAATTATTAAGAATTAAGATACCAATGTAAATTTCTTCCTCCTTACACACGTTACCATAGCAACACCTAACAAATCCGTACAGACAATTTATCAGTGATCATTTTGGTATATAGGTTGCCCATCTACATCCCTTGGAAAGATCCTCTAAAGATCTTACAAGATTTTGAAATATTTTCTTGTACGATCTTATCAAGATCTTACAATATCTTGGAAAGATCTTATAAAGATTTTATAAAATCTTGAAATCATGTTTTGTAAGATCTTAACAAAATCTTATCAAGATCTTGCAAGATCTTTAAATCTTTTTTTGTAAGATCTTATCAAGATCTTACATGATCTTGCTGATATCTTGACACTATGTTAAAATCCAACAAGATCCACTTTTGGTGCGAGGCAAACCACAATTATATATGTTTTACATATCCTTTGTGATTTTATCACTCTTTCAAAACCCTCTTTTAAGAGAGTCTTATAAAACCTTACTTGAAACACTTTCTGTAAAACCTATAATTTCAAGACATTATCTCTGCATATATATCTCTGTGCTTAGAAAAACATCGTTGTGACCTTTGATCCACAAATGAAGTGATCAGCAGAAACCTTACATGTTATCTTTGGGAAGGTGCTAAAAGTTAAAATCACTCATGATTAGGGTTAATTCCGACTAAGCGACATGTCATTGAAACAGTGACATGATCAAAGGACACGAAATAGTGATGAATGTCTGAAATTGCAAGAGCAACAGAGAGAAATAAGAATACAATAGATGACAGCGACATGCCCATCTTCCTATACTGTGACACAACTAGTTTTAAAACTAAGACAAGGGACATGGCATCCCCCCCTAAAAGGGCAATATATGAGACTTGCATGGATGTTGAATATTATTGATGGACTATGATCCTATCACTCAAATATAATCTCTAAATATTTTATTTGTAAGTTGGTCAAACTTTACAGTAAAAATCAGTTCATAAGAAATAAAGTAGCTTAATTAAAACTTTCCGAACTTCACACATGTAATGTTGATTGTTGTCGAGAGGATAAAAAAGGTCTAACATGATGATCTTCTCGTGGCTGTTTTAGACTAAAGCCTTGGTATTACTCACCGATTTGGCTGGCTTGTCCAAAAAGAAAAGTCCCATTGCTTAATGAAGCAAAATATTTTGATCCAGCCCTTTAAAAATCTGTGCTAATTCGTTGAGAAATTCGAATAACGTGGAAGACATGAAGTTGCACTTTAACCACAGGCAGTCCAAGTTAATGATTTTTACAAGGAATGTATTTATTTTTTTTAAATCTGAAACTCTCCTAAGACAGTAAATAAAGTTATGAAATATTACCTGTGTATTGAGAAGTTGTTCCTGTTCATCACTGATGTGTTTTTTTTAGGCAATTCTATAATTGTTTTAGCTTGGGCTGCCTGTGCTTTAACCGAGTGGCCTACTTGCACATTTCAAATGTTAATAGTGCCGGCCATGTTTCTTCTTCGGTTCGGTGTTGGAGTTTTAAGGTCGCTTATTACATGGTCATTTCAACAACATTTCAATGCCAATATTCATCAGATGAAAGATAATAATAACTGGTCCAAGTGAGAGGCAGTTTCAGTTCTAGAAGAGATGAACTTCTGAAGACATTTGCGCAGAAGGTGAGCAGAAGTTTATGTTCGCGTTCGGTTCGTTAATCAATTTGTTCTTGTGTATTTGCTCATTTGCTATAATGTAGTTGGAGCCCTGTAGTCAGTATACTTGAATATATTCGAAGATATATTTGAAGAAACTATTTATGAAAGCTCCTATGTGGTCAAATACTTGCTTTTCCTTGCAAGAGATCAAGTTTACGATTCCACCTTTTTGGAACGACGAAACTCGTATGATCTTGTTCCGGTTCTTGTTAATCCTCTTTTGAATTTTATCATTCTAAAATGTTTCATGTTAGAGTGCTTCTCATTTAAATCTCAATATCCTGATCAACACAATCAGCCACAAAACCCAAGTCACTTTGGTAGAAACGTAATGGAAGTGGTGTAGAAAAATATTTGTCGCTTTCCAGTTTCCGGCTGGCAAACCGCACGGGACTTTATACACCACAGAACTACGGTAGCCCAGAAGGGTCAAACACAAATAAATATTCTGAAGCACAAATAAATGTACTCGAAGCACATAATAATATTCTGAAGCACAAATAAATGTACTCGAAGCACATAATAGTATTCTGAAACACAAATAAATATTCTGATGCACAAATAAATGTTCTCGAAGCACGCCCCAGAAAAAAAGACTGGACTCTAGCTAGCCTTCTTAACCGAGGAAGACTAAGCGCTAACCATGCTGTCTCGCCCGTTTTCTGTCGTTAAATTCTACTTGAATAGCCGGCTCGTTTTTATTAGTTCGCCGACCTGATGGCAAAAACGTTCTGCAGCAGATGTGGTAATGCCATAAAGGAAGGGTTTATTTTCTGTACAAAATGTGGCAATCGCACGATTGAGGAAGGATCTCCAGCTCAGGAAACCAGTTCGTCTACCAGTCAAAGCAGTAATGGCGTCTCATTATCCGGAGCTCATCAAACGAAGACAGTCGGATTCAGCGCTTTCATGTCCAAGAAAAAAAGCGAAAGGGTTGGTCATTTCAAGTCCAAGAAGGGGAAAAATCCCAAAACTGACGTGGAGGACGTTACGATCAATGTTGGGATAATGCGGTTCTTCGAGGATGAACGTCTATTGAAACCTCAGAGAGACAAGAATCTCCCTTGGAAAGTTAGCAAATCTGCTAGCAGTGAGGATATTCTGACATTAGCAATCGCAAAACACTCCATGCATAACAGCAATTATGTCGTTAAATTGTCGGCGGGATGCTATAAGCTCTTATATCCAGATTGTTCAGTTGTGCATCAACTAAGGGAGTGCAACGAAGAATTTACTTTAAACAGATATAATCTTGAAATCGGAAAACCGTACAATCGGTTACTGTTTTATATATGCACACAGTGCGATTTCCTTGGTTCAATGGTAGAAGGACTTCTCAACACTGATGAATGTACAAGTGATGATGATGATACAGACAAAGACACCTCTCCTCCACCCAAAAAAGTTGTCATAGTGGAAACATCATTAAGTGCTGCAAGTGGTCCATCTACATCACGTACTGTAAGTACTAAGCCAAGTACAGCAGTGAAGTCAGTTACAGCTAGCATTAGCAATGAGAAGTCTATGCAAATTCCAACCACTCCTCATCAAATTGTGAAAGATATATTTCCCCATTTAAGTGATCTGGAAATCTTAAATGCATTAAAATGCAGTTCTAATGTTGAAGATGCAGTTATTAAACTTTCTGTTACCAGAAGAGAAGGATCTGCTGACCAACTAGATTCATATGCAACTGTTATTGCAGATGAAGATGGTTGGGATTCTGATGCGTTAGATGAATTTACCTGGAAAACCACGTCTGACGGTGAAACTGAAAAGAAATTTGAAGATGAAACTTCAATTGCTGATATTATGAAGGAGATTTCCAAGAAATTGAATTCAGATATTGAAATCAAACTCAAAGTCAGGAGGAGCAAGGTTTGGGAAGACACATCGTTAAAACTTAAAAGAATAAGAAAAGAAGATGTTAGTGGAGTAATGGTGAAAGTCCAATTCATTGGTGAACCAGCTGTTGATGAGGGAGGACCACGGAGAGAGTTGTTTTTCCTCATTCACAGACACATGCAGACATCATGCCTTTTCACTGGTGAACCAAATGAAAGAAGCTTTGCCCATAACATCATGGCATTACAGAAGGAAGAATATTACTATTATGGTGTAGTGTCTGCATTATCACTACTTCAGGGATCACCAGGTCCTATAATCTTTGCCCCACCTGTTGTGGACTACATCATTTATGGGAAATTAGATAATATTGCTATATCGATCAATGATCTCCCAGTTGGAAAGGTGCGGGCAAAGCTGGAAGAACTTGACAAGATCATTGACCCTGATGAGTTTAAAAAAGAAGCTTCTTTCAACACTTCCTTCAGATTCAAGGCAGGATACTGCATACCCATTGTCACCATTGAAGAGAAGAACGAATTGATCAGATGCATATGCTTGCATTATGTAATTCTCTCAACATTGCCAGAGATAGAACAGTTCATTCAAGGTTTGAAGATTAATGGCGTACTTGATATCATCAGGAATAACCCCAGTAAATCTCGGAAATTATTGCAATTTTCTGAAGCTGATAAGTTAACTGCAGACAAAGTTGATGACCTGTTCCTGTTTGTTTATTCTCCATCTGGTAGTAACAAGAGAAACATTGAAGAATCTATAGCTTTCAACTTCACCCATTTTCTTGAGGATGTTGAAGCTAATAGAATCCTTACCAACATCCTTGATCCAGACACTAATGAGCTCATCTCGATCAAAGTTCAACTGTCACATATCTTGCAATTTGTAACTGGATGCCCAAGCATACCTGCAACAGGAATGGACAATAAGATGGGAGTGATGTTCAACCATAATGAACCAGAAAGAAAACTCACAGCTAACACTTGCAGTTCCACACTGCACCTGCCAGTTTCTGATAAACTTTGCGAGTATAATACATTCAAAGAAGAGTTTACTGAATGTATCTTCAGCTCCCCAGGCTTTGGTAATGTATAAATCTCAAGAAATTATGGCATGTGCTTATGTTGTGAATAAATGATGAGAATGATTTTCATCTCACATTTATACAGTAAGAAAGATTTGAACTTACAGTACTTTTATTGTTGTCTCTTACAATTATTACCCAACCCCCTCCATGGGGTTGTTTACTATTGTTTTCCAGTTACTGTTTTGAAAATGATATTCAAATTACAAAGAATATCATCACAAAGATACGGTGGCCCAGAAGGGTCAAACACAAATAAATATTCTAAAGCACAAATAAATGTACTCGAAGCACATAATAATATTCTCAAGCACAAATAAATGTTCTGATGCACAATTATTTCTTCTTGAAACACATAATAGTATTCTGAAACACAAATAAATATTCTGATGCACAAATAAATGTTCTCGAAGCACGCCCCAGAAAAAAAGACTGGACTCTAGCTAGCCTTCTTAACCGAGGAAGACTAAGCGCTTGTCCAAACGAACAATATGGAAGACAGCGAGTTGCAGAGTATATTGGAAGATTACTTTCATCTGGGATATGAAAACAAAGTGATTATCGAGTTTTTATATAAAAAACATGGCATTGTGTTTAGTTTATCAACTCTGAAACGAAGGCTTCGCGACTATGGCCTGAAAAGGAGAGGAACCCAAATCGATCAAGAACATCTAAAGAATCTGATTCGTAGCGAAATTTCAGGCCCTGGAGAACTTCGTGGTTATAGATCAGTCTGGCACTCATTGCGACTAAACCAACACATACACGTTCCAAGACAGCGAGTTGCAGAGATTATAAGAGAAATCGATCCCCAGGGAACACAGCAAAGAAGAAGTAGGAGGTTGAAAAGGCGAAGTTATTCAAGTCAAGGTCCCAACTTTTGCTGGCATGTTGACGGTAATGTTATGATAAATAATTTCATTTTGAATGTTGTACCGAAATGATGAGGTATCTGCAGAGAAAATTAGTACTGGTGGGGGAGTTTACCATTCATTTATGTCCCGGTGCTTTCATTGTATGTTCAGATAATGCACATGTATGGGCACTTTTTTACATTAATTAATTGAAACTGAGACAATAGATATTATTTGGTGTTGCATAATTACATGATTGACAGAAAGCTCCCACTTTCTTTTGTATTACCCCCTAAGGCACAAAGCATTATGTGCTATGAGAAAGTAGAGAATGACTGAATAGCATACAATGTATTCAAATCGAATTATTATTTTTCACATACTAGGGAGTAGTATAGTCGGAGTCAAAATGATACCCGTTTTTCTTGCACAAGAAAAGTGAAAAGTGAATTCAGAAATCCACTTTTCACTTTTCTTGTGCAAGAAAAACGGGTATCAGTTTTGACTCCGACTATACTACTAGGGTACTAAGGGTCATCCAAATTGTCACTAGACATTCTTGCACCTAAAATTCAAACTTGATAACCTATTAGAGATATGATTAGCATATAGTTATATCGACGTTCTTCGCCCCGCAACATCCTTACACCTAAAAATCCAAACTTGAGTAACTGTTAGAGATATCCTAACATATAGTTATACCGAAGAAAGAATGGCGAGACCGCGTAGTGAGCCACTTCCACGGAGTCTAGCTCGAGAGGCAGGTGCTATTCTCGATGAGAGAGATGGAATGCTCGAGGGAGTGGAGATAGGCCGCCGTACTATTCGATGGCGCTTCTTCCAAGGTGTGGCAGGAGATATGACCCCTAGGATCATGGAAAAGTTAGTTGCAAAGGTAACCACCAGCTTCTACCTGCGCTACAGCTACACCTATCGCATTCGCAATGTCAACGACGGACGTGTGATGCTATTCTCCAAGACTGTCCCAGGCTCTCCATGGGTGAACATCCTAGGAGATGCAGAAGAGTGGATCAATAGCAAGGAGACAGCTCGTTTGAATCCCGACAACATTAATCGACCAAATACCCAATGGGCCTTTGTGCGTTGGATCTACGTGGATGTCAAAGTCGTGATCGATCGTCAGCTTCTGTTGGGAACAGGCCCACTGCCCCAATGGCTTCGCCAGAAAAAAGGAATGATTGCCCTTGATCGATATGGTGACAACTTATGTCTTTGGCGTTGCCTTGCCGTATGCAAAGGAGCCCGTGCAGACAAGTGCAACACCTCGGCTCGAAAACTTGCCCAGGACTTCTATCGCCTGACAGCGCCCACGCAAGACGTTCCCAGAACTTCCTTAGACCAGCTGGAGGAAGTCGAGTTACACTTTGGAATCGGTATTCGGGTGTACGAACCTACGGAGGATGGCGCTTGGCATCTGACACGTCATGCAGCTCACTACAAGCATACGATGACGATTGGGATATACGACGGACATGCCTTCTATATCAAGAACATCAACAAGATAGGGAGCGTCTACGTATGCAACGATTGTAAGCAACGGTTCACAAAAGCCTCGAACCTTCAACGCCATGCAGATCGTTGTAGGCGTGGAGAAACGAAGATTGTTTGCCCCGGAAAAGTAATCACAGTACCCCAGTCGGCATACGAAAAAGCCTTCTGGCCAGAGAACACCGCTAGCAAAGCCGCTCTACGCTGGTTGGAACGCGAATCAGAAAGAATCCAGAAGCACATTCATCACGCGGCTTGTGGACATGGTGGAGAACATTGGCTCGAAGGAGCGCCGGTCGACGGCTACGAACCTCTTTCGAAAACCATCTTCCAATTTCATGGATGCTATTTCCATGGCTGCCCGAAATGCTTCCCTAGAGAGAGACATCTGTATCGTAAGACCTGCGAAAGAACGGAGAGTCTACGTGAGGCAGGTTATGTAGTAGTGGAGGCTTGGGGTTGCTCCACGAAGAAGACAAACGAACCGGTCCCCACGCCAACGCAAACTGCCTACCCACACGCCATAGTTTACGACTTCGAAGCCTATCTCGATACAACGAAAGGAAGACAACCAACGGACCGATTGACCATCGAAAACGTCCATGTCCCAATATCAGTATCAATTGCCGACACGTACGATCGAACGCCAACCCACATCTGTCGACGCGATCCAAAAGAACTCATAGCTGCCTTCGTCGAAGAACTCCAGCAAAGAGCACAGGCAATCCAAGTAGCCATAGCAAGATGGTACCGGCTCGATAAGCCCAAATTCTCCTTCGACACCCTACCAAAGAGACAACAAGCGAAGATCGAAGAATGGATCGGTCAAGTTCCAGTATTGGGATTCAACTCTGGCAGGTACGATCTCAATCTGATCAGGGAGCACTTCGTAGGAACCATTGCCGACACCTGTAAGAAAGTCAGAGTAGCAAAGAAAGCCAACACCACTATGTTTCTCTTGACTCCCGATTTCCGTTTCCTCGATGCGATGAACTACCTTGGACCAGGTACTTCCTACGAACGTTGGATCACTGCCTATGGATGCGAGTTGCAAAAGAGTTTCTTCCCATATGAGTGGTTTGACTCTCCTGACAAGTTGGATCACGTTGGATTACCAGACTATCCAGAGTGGGGTTCGAAGTTGAAAAGAGAACACCTACTATCTAGGGAAGAGTTCGAAGACTGCAAGCGCACCTTTCTCGACAAGGGAATGGAGACCTTTGCAGACTGGCTAAGATACTACAACAACCTAGACGTAGTTCCATTCCTAGAGGCACTCGAAAAGATGCGAGATTTCTATCATGAGAAGGGAGTAGACATGCTGAAAGACGCAGTGTCCATCCCAGGAGTCTCGCTACAGTTCCTGCTTCGAGGTAGTGTAGAAAGGGGAGCTGAGATGTACGCTCCAAGTAAGGAAGCCTACCACATGCTGAAAGACGCTGTCGTGGGAGGTCCAAGCATAGTGTTCACCAGACGCCACGAAGCAGGAGTGACTAAGATTCGTAGTCATCAGGGTGGAACCAAGGTGTGTCGCAAGGTTCTTGGATACGATGCCAACGCCCTATATCTTTCTACCATGGAATTAGAAATGCCTTGTGGAAAAGAAGAGGTTGTGCACTACGATGAGCCAGGTCTAGAAGCTGAAGGATTTGTCGAATGTCTACGAAACGATGCGTGGTTTGGATATGCGGAGGTAGACATCGAGATACCAAAAGAATTGTGGAAGAAATTTGAGGAGATGCCCCCCTTCTTCTACAACAAGAAAATCCCCAAGGAAGCAATTCCTCCACAAATGTTGGTCTACCTTGAGAAGACGGGTAGAAAGCGCAGTGAGGAAACGAAGCTAGTTGGGAGTCTCTCTGGAAAGAAGTTGCTACTCTACGCTCCTCTTCTACTTTGGTATCTAGACCATGGCGCAGTGATCACTGCTGTCTACCGCACGATAGACTACGAACCCAAAGAAATCTTCGGATGGTTCGTGGACCAAGTCACCGAGGCGCGACGCATGGGAGACGTAGACAAAGGTGAGGCTTTGCTGGCAGATGTGTTCAAGCTACTAGGAAACAGCGCCTATGGAAAGTTGCTCGAAGACTTGGGACGCCAAACGAAGGTCATCTATACAAAAAACGAGAAGATTGTGGACAAAGCTTTGCGAAGTGTTTGGTTCGAAGATTTGGAAGAGATTGGCGAGGCATACGAACTCGAGAGTAGGAAGGACCAGATCCGAATCAAACGCCCTTTCCAAGTAGGTATCGCTGTGTACCAGCTCGCAAAGCTGCGTATGCTCGAGTTATACTACGACTTCCTTGATAGGTACATCGACCGCGAGGACTTCGAGTACATACAGATGGACACAGACAGCGCCTACATTGCCATCTCTGGAAATAGCATCGATGAAGTCGTACGATCGGAACTGCGAGAGGATTTCGAAGCCGAAAGGAAGGAATGGCTAGCTTGGGACAAGTGTAGCAGTCGTACCCCAGGACTCTTCAAACTCGAATTCGAAGGACAGCGCGCCATTGCCCTATGCTCGAAAGCCTACTACGTCGATACGGGTGGCAGCAAGAAGTATTCCACCAAAGGTATGTCTAGGCGGCACAACGACATTTCGTGGGAACGATTCGAAGCAGCCCTCCAGGGTAGTATCGACATGGCGAAGAACCGAGGCTTCCGACTATTGCCAGAAGGTATGGCAACCTACGAACAACAGAAGCTTGGGCTATCGGCTTACTACGACAAAAGACGCGTTCTTCCCGATGGAATCCACACCGAGCCAATAGAGTACGCTGTCTAGCGTCTGGGTACAAACAGAATTCCTTTTGGTGGTAGTTCTGTATCCCTAGGAACAACTTGTAGCTCTTCACGAACGAATCCACGTTTGGGTGCGTCCTTCTCCCCTTCTCGCTTCGCAAGGTAGTACAGCACAGGCTGTCCCGAAGATACTACACTTCGCGAAATGGTGTATATCTGCAAACTCCACACAGGGTCAGTAGCTCTACGTTTTTCACCCCCTTCCAATTCTCCTGGTGCGTAAAGATATCGAACTAGAACGTCGAATGGTAGGCGCTCTTCTCTCAAACCAACAGTGCGCGAATATGTAGGAGTCTTTAGATCTACTTGTTGCGTCACTACAGAATTCGAAGGCTCTTTTCCTGTCAGTCGAGTCACCTCACTGTTCAGGGCTTTGATAACCATTGGTAAACGAACTACCCATTCTCTACTACGCTCATCTGATCCTTCCGAAGTAAGTACCATCTCTTGTGCATATTGATATCCAAACAATCTCTCAGCTAGTGTTCTATTCGCTCGTTCGACGAAGCCTTGCGCTCTATGATTACCAGCCTCGCCTCGTTGAACTTTCGTACCATGTAGTTCTAGCGTTTCAGACATACGTCCCATGAATTCTCTACCAGGATCTACTTGCAACGTCTTTGGCCATTCGAGTGGACTACGTTTGTAGATTAGTTCGAATGCAGCAGCGACTTCGCCACTATCTTTAGATGCCAAAGGTTCGGCTTCTTTGTATCGAGAAGCTACGTCGATTACCACTAATGCATACTTATATAGTTTCCTTCCACGTCCAGGACGATCGTGTGGTAAGAATATCAAATCAGCTTGGTGGACTTCATTTGGTTTCGATACAGTCCAATGCGGACGTGGAATGTGTTTTGGTGGTGGTAGATATATTTGCCACATAGATTGCTTTTCCAACCAACTCCTAGCTACGTCTTCTGATGCTTTCGCTGCTACCGATAGCTTACCGATTGCAGAGTGACCTTTCCAATAGCCCATAGGACCATAGAAGATATTCGCAAGTTTAGAATCCATCATGCATCTATACATTCTAACCTTCAACAGATGAAAAAAAAAAAAAAAAAAAAAAAAAGAATAAGAACCAGGCCTCATTCCTTTCTTTTTTCCTTTTTTTTCCGTTTTTTTTTTTTAGTAGTAACCTAGTAGTAGCTTAGTAGTAGCTTAGTAGTAGCTTAGTAGTAGCTTAGTAGTAGCTAGTAGTAACTTAGTAGTAGCTTAGTAGTAGCTAGTAGTAGCTTAGTAGTAGCTTAGTAGTAGCTTAGTAGTAGCTTAGTAGTAGCTTAGTAGTAGCTTAGTAGTAGTACCTAGTACGTTTCTATAGCCATTTACTAATAGCGTATCCAGCGCCTAGCATTCCACCACCAACGTAGAGCAACTCGCCAGTCTTCTGATTGTTTGAGGGTCGGTAGTAGTCAGATAAGCGGGGTTCTTTCATCCCTTCGAGCCGTTCTAGCGCCTTACGTAACTTATCGGATTGCACGAAGGCTTTGTTGGTATCTCTTTGAACGTTGTATGCGTCGCGTTCAAGACCTTCCTGATTTTGTGCAAAGTCGTATAATCTTTGACGTTCGATTCTATACGCTGTCATTTCAGATTATTGTCTTTCGATGGCCCTATCGTGTCTCTCTCGTTCCGTATCTGTATCACCCTTTCCAATCATTCTAGCTAGTATGCCACCACCAGTAAATGCCGTCGCATTCAAAACAGCACCGAAAACTGTCATAGAAATTGCTGCTCCCATTACGGTATGATCTTTTGTTTCTCAAGATATTGTTTCGCGTATAAGCTACCAAGTATCACGACAGTCCACTTTGCGTAATTCACTAGGGAAGAAGAAGGATCGCTAAGCATAGATTCCTTGGTAGTCTTCTTTACGATCCACCCAATACCAGAAGCGAGTCCAACAATTATAGATGCATCGGTTGCCGTCTTCATCAATTCCTTATCCATCTCGACATATATAAGTATGGTCTCGAGTCTTTAAGTGTTACTCCATGTCTAGTATCGTAAGCTTTGCCGGAGCTGCAGGTCGTGTCGTGCTAACGGCGGCAGCTCGCGTGTTACCATCTACATACTTCTTGTACGCAAAGTACGTGCCAAACAATGTAGCGCCAGTACCGATGACTGCGAGGATAGTCAGGTTTTCGAACCGACCTTTCTCTACGTCAGTTTCTTTGGACGGTTCATTTTCACGTTCTATCACCATCCTTTGAGCTTCTTTTGCACGGGCAGTGACCTTCTCCCAAGCTAATTTTCCTGCTGCAACGCGCTTTGGGTTTTTTACCTTAGTTGGTACAGTCGTCGGAGGATTCGCAGTTATCTGATCCGTCTGTCCTTCCATCTTGCTTTGATATAGTAGGTATATGTGAAGGTTCAACAGTTGTACCAGGAATGAACGCTTCGATCAGTATGTCGCCTATACCAATCAATAAAGCGCCTGTATAAAACAATAAGACGCCTGTGCCAACTAAGAAAGCGCTCATGTCGACCAGTATGTCGCCTGCGTCGATGACTGCGAAGACAGCATTAGTAGGTGCGCTTTCGAACCAACCTTTCTCTTTGCGTAGTTCTTTTCCAGCCGTAGCGCGCTTTGGATCTTCTACCTTAGTTGGTACAGTCGTCGGAGGATTCGCAGTTATCTGATCCGTCTGTCCTTCCATCTTGATTCGATATAGTAGGTATATGTGGAGGTTCAACAGTTGTACCAGGAATGACTACGTGGCCAGATACGTGAAATAGAACGCTAGCTAGCGCTACAAGACGACCTGCCTTAAGCGATAGTAGGCCAGTCGCAGCACTGATTTCGTTGCGGACTAGAGGGTCTTCTTGTAGGTCCTTGATCAGGGCTTCTTGAGAATCTATTGGTACTAGGTAGGCAACTAGGCGGGTAGCTAGACGCGTCACGCCGTCGACTAAGCCTTTCGTTACTTGCTGAGCTAGGACGGCCTGATACCTCCTATACAACTTGTCTACTTCTTTCTCAGGAAGTCTAGAGATGTCTCCTAGGGAAACGTTCTTACCTAAGTATTCTTTCGTTACGCCTGTTGCGGCTAAGATCGAAAGTGATTCGCGATTGTCTGACGTAACGTCTAGGTCGGTTGGTGGTGGGCCTGTTACGTCCTCACCGAATATCTCGAGTATTTCCTTATCAGTCATAATATGTTATAGGTGCTGGGAGCTCTAACACTACCTCGAAAGGATGGCGTAGACAGAAGCACATGCGAGCGAACTTATGGGATCCAAGTATCGTTCGTAACTCTTTACATTCTTGCGAGCCTCCATAATCCTCAAATATCCTTTTGCCATCTACGGCCGATGCTGTATGAAATGCTACTACGATAGCTACGTTCTCGCGGAAGGGTTTACATATGCTCGTTAGTTGTTGGGACAGCACCCAAATGGAAAGCCCTATATGTCGTGCAGAAAAGGCTAAGTCCACTAGCTTTTCAGTTCGTTTCTTGACGTCCTTCGATGCGGCGCAATCGTCGAGAATCAATAGAGTATTGGTACCTGACCAAAATGTTGCGCAAATACTCAAAGTAGCATCGATGGCATCCTGCGGTGGTGACATGACGAAGAAACGAGGATCTCGATTTGCAAATCCACGATAAGTTTTGTTGTGGGCATACGTAGGACAAATCAGTACTATGTAATCGAACTTACCACGAAATGATCCACGAAGTTGTTCTATGAGAAACGCAGTCTTCCCACAATTCGTTGGACCGACTATGAGTGCGTTGAACGGCACGTGCTCTACGAGAGAATCCATCAGTATAATATACTCTGCAGAGATCTGTTCAATATCGTGACCTGAGCATCCGCAAGGACATAGATGTGCATTTTCACATTTCCACTTCCCTTCGCAGTTCTATGTATGCGAATGTCGATGTCCTTTCCACTGCCGGTTTGTGTCAAGCCATCACCATGAACGGTGGAATCCTTTGCTGTGCGACAATCGATTAGGATAGAGAATCTATTTTCAAAGAACTTCTTTGGAGTCATGGAAGTATTGGGTGTACCAAACCAGCCTTTTGCAGCCTCCCAGAAATCTAGGGGAAGCATGCCGCTTGGAAAGAGTCTGTTGGGAATCCCGTTGACATCTACTTCTACCTTCAAAATATCTGGATTCGAGAATGCTTCACTATCTCGCGTACCAATAGTGCGCGGATCTACGAATAGTAGAAGTAGTCCAGCAAAGGATCGTCGTGGAACATTGACGTTTTGAGATATCAAAGTATCGGATGCTTTAGCGAACTCTACTGTCTTGAAGTGAACAGCGTAGTTGTATAGGAATGCAGTACCTATTTCGTATTTGTGAAGTGCACTACTAGCCAGCGTTCCGTCCCTGATTGCTTCGTATTCTAGTTGGATGTTGGTAAGTTGGTACGTACCTATCTTCGTCGTATCCGATCCAATTACGACCTCGTTGGCAGGCGCTAGAGTCAACTCGAATGTAATGGTATTTTCTAAGGCATATGGATATAGAACTCCATGTTGTGTCAGAATGTCAACATCTAATGGAATCCTATACTTGGAACCACATGCAGCTAGGAGCGCGTTGTCTGCAGCAGACGAAGTACTTGCGTCACCAGCTTTCGATCGTAGCTTGTTTACGTTCTCTGATTGAATGCCTTGTTGTACTCTAGACTCTCTCTCCTGCGTAGATAGGTATACATCGGAGTACGTTTGTAGGAGGTCTGGCCTGACAAGGTCTTCTACTGTTTCAGCTCCCATCCTACAGATTCTACGCATGACCAAGCAGCGTCCAACGTTCGAAACGACTCTGTTATTCGCATGTCCACCAGATAGTACGATGTCGACCAATAGCGCTAAGCTACCAGGTACTAGTACTACACCTTCTGCTAGCTTTGGGACTTCTACGTATAGAGTCTCACCTGGATTGGCAGATGATCGAGTGAAAGTTTTCCTATACAAGTCTCGTGGAGCCTTGAGTGCATGAGGCTCTCTTCGTGCTTGTGTGGGATCCAACTTTGATGAGATCATGTTGAATATAACTATATATATAGTTATGTCTAACATGGCCTTTGATGGGAGGTATGAGGAAAGAACTGATGAAGCTGGAAGAGGAAAAGATGACGATGCTATCGATGTGGAGGAGTGGAAACGTCGCTTTCCAGACTCGACAAATGTGGAGCCTAGAGAATCGCTCGACATGAAAACTAGACGCGACTACACTAGAGAAGGCGCTAGGCCAAAGGATCAGGAAACCTCGTTTTCTATAGAAGATGATGATTACATCGACGAACTCATCGACCCGAAAGACTTGAACGTTTCTAGAAATGAAAGAATCCTGGAGAAGCTGGAGGAAGAGAAAGTCCCAAAGTATACCGATCGAGGTGTAGTCTTCAAACAGGGTTTATCGGAAAATGCGAGACAGAATATGTTCGAGACTGTCTCGGAAAAATACCACGACGTGGGAATTCGAGGCACGCTTGAGATTGCAACCCTGTCTGATGGTAGAGTCGCTATCCACGAGTATGGAAGTAAAGAAAAAGCGATTCCTATGACCACCACGAAGGGTGGGCTATATAAGAAGATGGGAAAAGGTCTCAAAGGAGTCTTAGGACCTTCGAGGGAAGAAATGGTAGAAGAAGTCATAGTAGCTCGAGACCAATTGAGTGAGAGGATCGAACGAAATGAAGAAATACTCAAAGACCCTACGTCTACTGAAACTCAGAAAGAGAATGCTACTAACGAAATAAGGACCGATCAGGAGGAGCAAGCAGTCCTAGAACAAATAGAAGACGCTATAGTAGAACGGATGCCACTTAGGGATCGTATAAGAATCATCTTCAAGAAGTATGGAGTCAGTATAATTAGCGTGGTAGCTGCGGTAAGTACTGTGATCGGCGTAATAGTTTCCAATCTGACGAAGGCAGTTCCCTCGATAGTACCGGGAGTTGGAGATGCTGCCAAAGCAGTCGCTAAGACAACTGCCAAAGCCTTAAAAGCAATAGGTAAAAAGTTAGAAGAGATTCTACCTAAGATGATTGGGCCAATTGCGAGTTTCATATTCAGTATGGCTGCTGACGTTGTTGGAGTCTTAGCAAACAACATTTGGTTGTTAATCGTAGCAGCAGTGGTCTTCGTAGTGGAGCAATACAAACGACGTTAACGAAACAACGTCCATGCGATTCCAGCTGCGGCAATGGATGTCACTGCGAGATTAATCTCATGTTGTGGGACAGCCTTTGGTACAGGAACTCGTTTCTCGTGCGTCTCGAGAGGTGGTATTAATTTCTAATCTGATGGTCCTTCCATAGGAGGAGGTGGGCGTCCTTTGACTTCTGCATTGATGTCGTTAGTGCCTAGCATCATATCTTTCGTGGCTTTCGGGGTTAGATTCCTATAGCCATCTTTCTTACCAAGATAGTACACTAGATTGCTTGGCAATAATAGCACATCTCTAGCTATTGCTAGATCGAGCCTCTTATGCGTCGTCGTTATAGCAGTAAGATAGTTTTTGTAGCTCACCACTAAATCGTTTTCGAGAATAGCGCCTTCGACTAAGCTCTTGAACTTTTCTTTGACGTTATGGCTATCTATGATGGATTCGTTCAAGTCGGCTTGAGCACCAAGCATGCAATATCCAAAAGCCTCGACAGATCTATTCAACCTACCCAATCCAGCATCTGTCAAACCCTTTCCGATTGGTGGCGTAAACCAATTGTATTGTTTACCGTTGTTATTGCTAATGTACGATAAAGGAAACTGATATTCCGTACGACTCTCCTCAGGAAACTTAAAGTCACCACCAGGCCACTTCGCAGAGTACGAAGTATTATGTGCGTACTTCTCCGTATAGTTCACCATTCTTCCATGAGAGTTTACGTAGACGTCTCCTAAGCCATCCCACCGAAAGTCTGCCGAATTCGATGCACAATTTCTCAAGGACTGATTTGCTATAGAGATTGTCGAGTTGCTTGAAAGCACGGTTACCAGGTAGAGGAGCTCCAAGTTCATGTAGAATTCTTCGTATCGTGAAATATACGTGGAATCGTAGGAACTCTTGGACAACTGGTGGATATGTTTTGAAAGTGGGGTCAAACAACGACACTCCGCATCCAGAAGTTGCACACCACGTTGCAAAATTAAGTTGTTGAGGCCAGTATTTGAAATCCGGACCTGATAACCATCTACGAGACTCCTTTGCTGTCGTATGCTTTACAACGATCTCCTTGAATATATTTGGAACGCCTGCTTCGAACTTCTTCGTAGGTGTGACGTATATCCATAACTTGGTGAGATCTATGTCTTGTGCCGGTTCGGTAACAGGAACTGCTCGAATAGGATATTTCGCACTCTTATCTAGTGTCAACGTAGATGGGAAACCATCAACCATTCCCTGCAATGCATCATCGATACGTCTTTGAGTGACTGCAGATAACTTTGAGACATCGTCGCCGTAAACGACATAGCTAGAATCTCCATCTCGAAACCAAATACTCGTCGAATATTTGCCTGGACCGTTCACTTCCGTAGAGGCATAGAACTTGTGAAGATCTGCATATGGGTATCTTTTCTCGAACTTCGCTAATAGATCTGCATTCAACGTTGCGATCTTATCGTTTTCCTCAGCTTCTACCCAAGCATGTTTGGAAAGACCTTTGTGCTTCCGCGCGAATAGTACCCCCTCATAAACTGTTTTGGTGCCAAGGGCTAGGTCAAGCGCCTTGCCTGCGCGCCCATGCAAGACCATTAGCTGACCTCCACCTGCCTTCGTAGGGAGGCCTGCATCTGTGAACACCTGGTAGGTTTCCCCGTGAAAAAATAAATTAATGTTCCACACCCCATCCCGACCCACAAAAGAGTCGAACCATCCGGTTACAGCCTTTGGAAATAGGTACTTGAACTGCCGCCATGCGTCTGTCATGTTGAAGCTATACGTATATATAGTTATACCTTCAACATATAAGATGGTTCTCTTATATATCACCACAACATTGGCCGACCATACTGTCTACTTCGACAACCCTATTCTCATACAGAACGTTTCACTAGTCGAGGTCACTATTGAGAATAGTTGGTGGAACCTAGCAGAGAATGCTACCTTCTGGTGGTCTACCGAAGGTATAGGGTTTCCGTACGACGTTCCTAAGGGAAACCACACTATGGCGAGCCTTCGACAATTCTTTGCGCCTGCAGTTGGTGCTGACATCATAAAAATCGAGAAACCCCATCATAGGAGGGCTTGGAACCTAGAAGTCAAGCAATCGATCCTACTTAGTGGAAACCTCTGCAAACTGATGGGTATAAATAAAGATGGGATTGCTAAGCGACTAAAAGTAGGTGTGCACGAAGTGTCCATCCAAGATGAAATCGACATAGCGTATATCTGCTGCGACGTGGTGGATTCCAGATTCTCGATTCAAGATGGAAAGCAATCTAAAGTCCTAAGTAGAATACATATCCGAGGCGATAGATTTGTGAAAACGACGTATGCCTCACTACAACCTCTAGATGTCAAAGCTCTAGGTACGATACAAAGCAGTCTTCGTCTGACAATTCTCGATGAGAAAGGCAATCTGATAGACTTCCAGGGTCGACCCATACTGTACGTGTTGAAGCTTGAGTAAGTTATATGTATAACGTACAATGGAAGGCGATTCGATTCAACCGTTTCCATCAGCACCAAGTATCTATCCACCGATTGCTAGTGACACTGGAAAGAACTTTAGACTGCAAACGATCCGAGACACGCTTTCGGACATAGAAGTTCAAGAAAGGCACTACGAAGGTGTGCGCAAGAAATATGCACGTTCTCAAGGAATAGTTCATGGTGTCGCAGTGGTAACTGGAGGTCTATCTGTGATCTTATCTGGATCTGGATTGGGCGTAGCGTTGACTGGGGTTGGAATAGTGATTGGTTTACCACTTGGAGTTATTGGTGGGCTATGTGGATTAATTTCAGCATCTACGATCCTTGGAGCTAAGAAGTTAGGAATGAAGGTTTCTAAACATGAAAGGACAACTATGTTAGCAAAAGCGAAAATCAATACGATTCGAGATCTAGTATCGAAGGCACTACGTGATGAAAACATATCCGACTCTGAATACAGTCTCATCCTGAACGAAGCGAATAAGTATGAGATCATGAGATCTGAAATTCGTCGTGAGACTTCCATAGGTGAAAAAAGTCCGGATCGGGTTCGAGCCGAACTCAAACAAGAAGTGCAAAAGGAAATGCGAGAAAAACTTGGCAGCTTAGTGGGGTAAGAATCGACGTTTCCTATGAAAGGCACGAACATGGCTCTCACTTTCACTTTGCCAAGTCCTACTGCTAGTTAGCCCATGCCTAGTGTAGATTGGTTCGAAGTGGGAATGGTAAGAAAGCAACTCCTTGACAAAACGCTTGACTGAATTTCCAAATACGTCACATCGCCCAATGACCTCGTTAAGAGACATAGACGATCCTAAACGACGTAGCACCTCGTAACTTGCTCCAACAACTTTCGTCTTAATTACCGATCTGCCTATATTGCTTTCTATCGCTGTAGTAACAACCTCGTGGACTATTTGTTGAACGTCTATAGGTACTCCTTGAGGATCGAGTTTAAGGAAAGTCGTTGCAATGTGAGGAACTATGCGCTCGGCATCCAAGTCTACATCGATCTCATCGTCGTCACACAGAGAACGTATAAAGACCTCTCCACTATGGATGCCTTTATTGCTTAGTTGCATGAAGCGAGCAACCTCACCTTTAGTTCGTATGAACCCACATTGTATGCACGCATGGTAGAGTAGAGCAGCTAAAATATATCTCTTAGCATCGCTACGCTTGGGATGAACTTTCATTACTTGGATAAATGCGTCGGCTACGATTCCTAACGTGTTCATAGGGAACGATAGGTCATAACTTTGTTTGTAAATAGTGTTGTATGCTCGTAGTTCTTGTAGGAGCGTTCGTCGTTGCAGTTCCGTGTTATCGCTTTGCTTTGGTTTTGCGCGGTCTAGATCACTTTGATACTGAAATCCGTCCGGACCTACTATACGCAGTCGAGTAGTAGCAACATCGATCTTCGTTTCTTCACATGGTTCGACCTCGGAAACAAGACCACAGGTGGGACACACGAATTCCGTTCCTTGTATTTCCAAGGGGCAGAGACAATCAGAACATGTTTCACTGGTGTTAATATGTCCCACTTGTGGTTTGATATTCAGGCTTCTACAAATTCCAGGACCAAACAATCTGACTAGCTCGTCCATGATACAACTATAGATGTTTATACGTTTAATAGAAAAAGAAAAAAAAAGAAAAAAAGAATGAAGAGGGTCACGCGACGACTTTCTTCATTCTTTTTTTTTTTTTTCGTGGCTATTCCTAAGCGTCCTTCTCACTCCTCAAGGCAGTCAACACCTCGTTGAGCGCATGGGTGAGAGACTCTCCGAGACCTTCCTCTGGTTCCAGCACTCTTGGTTCCACGGGGAATGCTACCGTCGGACGCATGGCTAAGAGCCTCATCGAAGCATTCCTGTCGGTACGGGTGAGAGCCTTGTCTAAACCTTCCTCCGCTTCCACCACGGTTGAATCTGCAAACGTATCGAACTCACGGAAATAGTAGGTCTTCGCTGTCTCATTTGGATCCGGATCCACCACGTTTGGCTCTTCCTCCGGTTCCACCACGTTTGGCTCTGCAAGTTCCACCTTTATTGGCTGTGGAGTTTCCTCTAGTGTCTTGCTGGACTTCTTGGCGCGTCTTATATGAGAACTCTTCTTGATGGCGAAACGATCGCATCCTGAGCAAAGCCCGTAACTAGTACGACATCCTTTACCGCACTTCGAGCATGGTACGAATGGGGCACAGCCTTTTGAGATTTGGCTGTTGTGCTGGGCACAGAACTTCGATGTCTTCGAAATCTTATTCGTGCATTTCGTTTCCTTTCCTCTCATCAACCAATCACAAGTTATTGCGGCGTCTACGTTCGAGTTCTTCTTCGACATGTTCGATCTGTATGGTGTTAATGCGTACTAAGATGACAACGTAAGCTAATATCGTGGAATAAAGAATATATACTAATACCATTCGGTGGCGATATACAGTATACTAATCTTATCTCTAACAGATACTCAAGTTTAGACTTTTTAGGTGCAGTTGGATTCAATCGGATTCTTCTTCTTCTTCCTATATGGCAGCATAAGCATTCACATAGTAATTTAGTAGGTTATTTTCGGCCTCTATGGGGAGATGAGCGTTCTTAATGAGCCACTTAACGAGCCATTTAGCGGTATCAAGATGATCATTGCTACAAGCGCATAGTAGAGCATGATGAACGTATTCATATTTTATGGTTATCTGAAAACGTCGAATGATCCACTTAATAATATTAAGATGACCATTCATACTGGCATCTAGTATAGTGAACGCGACGGCTTTATCCTCTTTGGTGAACTGGAAGTGCTTAGTGAGCCACTTAGCGATATCAAGACGACCATCCTTACAGGCAGCACATAGAACGTGGTCAATTTGTCCATCCATTTTATCGAACCGTAAGTTCTTGGTGAGCCACTTAATGACGTTAAGATTACCATGTTCACTGGCGTAGATGAGAGGAAAGCTATCGTCGATGTAGCTTGCGGAAATGCCGAAAGTCTTAGCCATTTTGTTTCGATCGTCGTCGTCGTGAGTAGACCTAAGACCGAAAGTGAGAACTCGCGTGCGGAACTCTTGGTCTACGTTTTCGTAGCGCGCGAGAGATGCGGCACCGTTTAGGCGTTTCGATGTCCTTGAGATGCTTGCGAATGACGTAGGACCTGCATGCTCTACGATCTTAGTCAGAATTTCCATGGGGAGGCACGATATATAATCCATAGTGGAAGAGATCGATATACAGTATAGTAATCATATCTCTAATAGATACTCAAGTTTGGATTCTTAGATGTGAGAATGTCTAGTAACGTAAAAAAGAAAAAAAAGAATGAAGAGGGTCCGCAACGACTTTCTTCATTCTTTTTTTTTTTTTTTTTTTTGCCCTCCACCACCTACGTGCACTCATCTTCTGCGGCTGCGTCCACACTGGCACTATGCTTAGTATTGGCGGCATAAACGTCTTGTTGATCGTATCTATTCTTCTTCGATGGTTGTCGTACTATGTCGATCTCAACATCTAGTGGGTATGAAAGTCCCATACTACTTGCACAAATACTTGAGGCGTTGCAAATACCATCGTGAATAGAACCTGGTAGAATGAGTTTGCTCACATTGTCGATGTTAAGACCGCTAGAGTTCTCATCGACGAGAGGTTCGTACTTAGTGTTGTCCCCATCGGAGTACGACTTACTTTTGTCAAAGAATTGACCATTAGGTGTTCCAATATTGTAGTCGCATTTCGCTCTCATCCTCATTATAGGATTAGCTAGTCGACCTCCAGCATTGGTAGTGGAGTTCACAGAAATAAACCTTTGAATCATTGGAGCTATCCTAGTATTAGGGACGATAATGGCGTCGTCCTTTCCAGGTGGACTGCGTTTACGTGGATTGCGCATGCAGATCTTTTTGTCTTCGATAAGTTTACTTACTTCGCAATCAAAAGCCCAATCTAGGTGTTCGACTAGTTTGAAAGTAGGACTTAGCTTGTCGTCGGAAGGAAGATCCAATTCTCCATTGTCATTTTTCTTAATCGTGATTCCATCGGCCTCCGTACGTACAAAGTCGTTCCACTTCTGAAATTGTAGGCAAGGATGTCGATCGCGTTTTTTGCCTACGTCTTCTTCGTTGTGTGGTGCTATCCGTCCCACGTGCTTTTCCCCTTCGAACCGAAAGACCGCCGGATGAGGTCCATCGCCAATGTCGAAGAATACGGAAACGTACTTGCATCCGTTCGGTCCGTTCCTAGGATGGGTCCAGTCGAACGATATGACGGATCCATGGGATTGCCCATCTTCTTTGGCCCTTTCGAATGCTTCGACCACATCGCCTACGTTGAAAAGCTTTGAACTCGCCATTCTCTCTTCGGTATAACTATACGTTAGGATATCTCTAACAGATACTCAAGTTTGGATTTTTAGGTGTAAGGATGTTGCGGGGCGAAGAACGTCGATATAACTATATGCTAATCATATCTCTAACAGTTACTCAAGTTTGGATTTTAGGTGCAAGAATGTCTAGTGACAATTTGGATGACCCTTAGTACCCTAGTAGTATAGTCGGAGTCAAAACTGATACCCGTTTTTCTTGCACAAGAAAAGTGAAAAGTGGATTTCTGAATTCACTTTTCACTTTTCTTGTGCAAGAAAAACGGGTATCATTTTGACTCCGACTATACTACTTAGGGTATGACAAGCTAAAGCCATATGGCTTTCCTATTCATAGAGCTATCGATGAGTACAGCCGGAAAATGCTTTGGCTTGAAGTTCCCAGAACCAACAACAAACCTGAAGTCATAGGTAGATTCTTTCTCAGCTGTGTAAAGGAGAATACTGGCTGTCCTATGCTTCTACGAACTGACTGTGGGACAGAAAATGGAATAATGGCTGTGATGCAATCATTTTTTAGACAGGATGGTACTGATGATCTTGCTGGTGAAAAAGCTCATAGGTATGGCACATCACCTGCTAATCAACGCATCGAGTGTTGGTAGTCATGTCTCAGACGGGGAAGGACCTCTTGGTGGATAGATCTTTTCAAAGGAATGTCTCATAGTGGAGTATTGGATTTAGCTAGTAAACTGCACTTGGAATGTTTGTGGTTTTGCTATCATGGTGTACTTCAAGAGGATCTTGACAAAGTCAAATATCATTGGAATACTCACCGTATTCGCCCATCCAGATTTGGTACTGTATCTGGTATTCCAGATGTCCTCTATTATCTACCACACACATCTGGTGGAATTGATTGCAAGGTGACTGTACCAGATGACAAGATAGATGCAATGGAGATTCATGTACAGGATGATGATGACAATGATTCTGACATCTACCAGGAGTATTTCCACTATGTAATGGATAGTGAAAGATTCCAATATCCAAACAATTGTGATGAAGCATATAACCTTTTTCAAAACTTATTGTTATTGCAAACAGCCATTAGAAAATCTTAAATAAGTTTACTTTTACTGGCAGGAAGTATGGGTATCTCATGTGAATTATCTTCCCTATCAAATCCCCCCAAAAACATACCCTATCCAGCAGCACATGTATATATACATATGAGGCATATTTTCACAAAAGGGTGTTACTCTCCTAACGGGTGGGGCGTTACTTTTCGTTCTGTACCACTGCTACTGATTGGTTGATCAAAGGGGTACTGGCACACTACACCCCTTTTAAGAACTCACGCCTCATATGTATATCGGAGTACCCCTCTCATTTGTTTTTGTTAAAGAGTAGTATAGTCGAATTCAGCAATTCACTTTTGAGTTTTGTTGTGCAAGAAAAAGTAGTATAATTTTGACTCCGACTATACTACTAGGGTACTAAGGGTCATCCAAATTGTCACTAGACATTCTTGCACCTAAAATCCAAACTTGATAACCCTATTAGAGATATGATTAGCATATCTAGCATGTTTTCACAAAAGGAGCCTTTGAACCTAACACCCCCTTTTGTGAAAACATGCTAGATCTTGTGTGCCTTTAAGCTTTAAAAGCCAGTAACTCGTGTTTTTGCAGTATTCTTGAAAGGGCAAATGACAGTTGAAGACTTTTCTGGCCTTTCTATCCCATAATTGACTTGACTTAGATCCATCCCATAATTTCTTTATTTGAGACCTAGAGGTTATGCTTAGGTTAGAAAAAGGCCATTTTCTGGTATTGTTACTCAAAATACAGGAACCTTCCATCCACTAATCGCAATCTACATTAAGAGACCGTTGTTTTGACGTGTAGTACGTCGAAATCCATTAAAAGCGCGAGAAATGGCGCCACTTTGAAGATTTTAGGGTACACAAGTAACTTTGAGAGATTCAGGTTAGCTTACAAAAAACACATTTTCAGGTTTTCTACTCCAAATACGGCAAAACTGGCACGCTAGTCTTAAAGTACTGGAAGAGACCGTTGTTTTGACGTGTAGTACATCGAAATCCATTAAAAGCGCGAGAAATGGCGCCACTTTGAAGATTTTAGGGTACACAAGTAACTTTGAGAGATTCAGGTTAGCTTACAAAAAACACATTTTCAGGTTTTCTACTCCAAATACGGCAAAACTGGCACGCTAGTCTTAAAGTACTGGAAGAGACCGTTGTTTTGACGTGTAGTACATCGAAATCCATTAAAAGCGCGAGAAATGGCGCCACTTTGAAGATTTTAGGGTACACAAGTAACTTTGAGAGATTCAGGTTAGCTTACAAAAAACACATTTTCAGGTTTTCTACTCCAAATACGGCAAAACTGGCACGCTAGTCTTAAAGTACTGGAAGAGACCGTTGTTTTGACGTGTAGTACATCGAAATCCATTAAAAGCGCGAGAAATGGCGCCACTTTGAAGATTTTAGGGTACACAAGTAACTTTGAGAGATTCAGGTTAGCTTACAAAAAACACATTTTCAGGTTTTCTACTCCAAATACGGCAAAACTGGCACGCTAGTCTTAAAGTACTGGAAGAGACCGTTGTTTTGACGTGTAGTACATCGAAATCCATTAAAAGCGCGAGAAATGGCGCCACTTTGAAGATTTTAGGGTACACAAGTAACTTTGAGAGATTCAGGTTAGCTTACAAAAAACACATTTTCAGGTTTTCTACTCCAAATACGGCAAAACTGGCACGCTAGTCTTAAAGTACTGGAAGAGACCGTTGTTTTGACGTGTAGTACATCGAAATCCATTAAAAGCTCGAGAAATGGCGCCACTTTGAAGATGTTAAGGTACACAAGATCTAGCATGTTTTCACAAAAGGAGCCTTTGAACCTAACACCCCCTTTTGTGAAAACATGCTAGATCTTGTGTGCCTTTAAGCTTTAAAAGCCAGTAACTCGTGTTTTTGCAGTATTCTTGAAAGGGCAAATGACAGTTGAAGACTTTTCTGGCCTTTCTATCCCATAATTGACTTGACTTAGATCCATCCCATAATTTCTTTATTTGAGACCTAGAGGTTATGCTTAGGTTAGAAAAAGGCCATTTTCTGGTATTGTTACTCAAAATACAGGAACCTTCCATCCACTAATCGCAATCTACATTAAGAGACCGTTGTTTTGACGTGTAGTACGTCGAAATCCATTAAAAGCGCGAGAAATGGCGCCACTTTGAAGATTTTAGGGTACACAAGTAACTTTGAGAGATTCAGGTTAGCTTACAAAAAACACATTTTCAGGTTTTCTACTCCAAATACGGCAAAACTGGCACGCTAGTCTTAAAGTACTGGAAGAGACCGTTGTTTTGACGTGTAGTACATCGAAATCCATTAAAAGCGCGAGAAATGGCGCCACTTTGAAGATTTTAGGGTACACAAGTAACTTTGAGAGATTCAGGTTAGCTTACAAAAAACACATTTTCAGGTTTTCTACTCCAAATACGGCAAAACTGGCACGCTAGTCTTAAAGTACTGGAAGAGACCGTTGTTTTGACGTGTAGTACATCGAAATCCATTAAAAGCGCGAGAAATGGCGCCACTTTGAAGATTTTAGGGTACACAAGTAACTTTGAGAGATTCAGGTTAGCTTACAAAAAACACATTTTCAGGTTTTCTACTCCAAATACGGCAAAACTGGCACGCTAGTCTTAAAGTACTGGAAGAGACCGTTGTTTTGACGTGTAGTACATCGAAATCCATTAAAAGCTCGAGAAATGGCGCCACTTTGAAGATGTTAAGGTACACAAGATCTAGCATGTTTTCACAAAAGGAGCCTTTGAACCTAACACCCCCTTTTGTGAAAACATGCTAGATCTTGTGTGCCTTTAAGCTTTAAAAGCCAGTAACTCGTGTTTTTGCAGTATTCTTGAAAGGGCAAATGACAGTTGAAGACTTTTCTGGCCTTTCTATCCCATAATTGACTTGACTTAGATCCATCCCATAATTTCTTTATTTGAGACCTAGAGGTTATGCTTAGGTTAGAAAAAGGCCATTTTCTGGTATTGTTACTCAAAATACAGGAACCTTCCATCCACTAATCGCAATCTACATTAAGAGACCGTTGTTTTGACGTGTAGTACGTCGAAATCCATTAAAAGCGCGAGAAATGGCGCCACTTTGAAGATTTTAGGGTACACAAGTAACTTTGAGAGATTCAGGTTAGCTTACAAAAAACACATTTTCAGGTTTTCTACTCCAAATACGGCAAAACTGGCACGCTAGTCTTAAAGTACTGGAAGAGACCGTTGTTTTGACGTGTAGTACATCGAAATCCATTAAAAGCGCGAGAAATGGCGCCACTTTGAAGATTTTAGGGTACACAAGTAACTTTGAGAGATTCAGGTTAGCTTACAAAAAACACATTTTCAGGTTTTCTACTCCAAATACGGCAAAACTGGCACGCTAGTCTTAAAGTACTGGAAGAGACCGTTGTTTTGACGTGTAGTACATCGAAATCCATTAAAAGCTCGAGAAATGGCGCCACTTTGAAGATGTTAAGGTACACAAGATCTAGCATGTTTTCACAAAAGGAGCCTTTGAACCTAACACCCCCTTTTGTGAAAACATGCTAGATCTTGTGTGCCTTTAAGCTTTAAAAGCCAGTAACTCGTGTTTTTGCAGTATTCTTGAAAGGGCAAATGACAGTTGAAGACTTTTCTGGCCTTTCTATCCCATAATTGACTTGACTTAGATCCATCCCATAATTTCTTTATTTGAGACCTAGAGGTTATGCTTAGGTTAGAAAAAGGCCATTTTCTGGTATTGTTACTCAAAATACAGGAACCTTCCATCCACTAATCGCAATCTACATTAAGAGACCGTTGTTTTGACGTGTAGTACGTCGAAATCCATTAAAAGCGCGAGAAATGGCGCCACTTTGAAGATTTTAGGGTACACAAGTAACTTTGAGAGATTCAGGTTAGCTTACAAAAAACACATTTTCAGGTTTTCTACTCCAAATACGGCAAAACTGGCACGCTAGTCTTAAAGTACTGGAAGAGACCGTTGTTTTGACGTGTAGTACATCGAAATCCATTAAAAGCGCGAGAAATGGCGCCACTTTGAAGATTTTAGGGTACACAAGTAACTTTGAGAGATTCAGATTAGCTTACAAAAAACACATTTTCAGGTTTTCTACTCCAAATACGGCAAAACTGGCACGCTAGTCTTAAAGTACTGGAAGAGACCGTTGTTTTGACGTGTAGTACATCGAAATCCATTAAAAGCTCGAGAAATGGCGCCACTTTGAAGATGTTAAGGTACACAAGATCTAGCATGTTTTCACAAAAGGAGCCTTTGAACCTAACACCCCCTTTTGTGAAAACATGCTAGATCTTGTGTGCCTTTAAGCTTTAAAAGCCAGTAACTCGTGTTTTTGCAGTATTCTTGAAAGGGCAAATGACAGTTGAAGACTTTTCTGGCCTTTCTATCCCATAATTGACTTGACTTAGATCCATCCCATAATTTCTTTATTTGAGACCTAGAGGTTATGCTTAGGTTAGAAAAAGGCCATTTTCTGGTATTGTTACTCAAAATACAGGAACCTTCCATCCACTAATCGCAATCTACATTAAGAGACCGTTGTTTTGACGTGTAGTACGTCGAAATCCATTAAAAGCGCGAGAAATGGCGCCACTTTGAAGATTTTAGGGTACACAAGTAACTTTGAGAGATTCAGGTTAGCTTACAAAAAACACATTTTCAGGTTTTCTACTCCAAATACGGCAAAACTGGCACGCTAGTCTTAAAGTACTGGAAGAGACCGTTGTTTTGACGTGTAGTACATCGAAATCCATTAAAAGCGCGAGAAATGGCGCCACTTTGAAGATTTTAGGGTACACAAGTAACTTTGAGAGATTCAGGTTAGCTTACAAAAAACACATTTTCAGGTTTTCTACTCCAAATACGGCAAAACTGGCACGCTAGTCTTAAAGTACTGGAAGAGACCGTTGTTTTGACGTGTAGTACATCGAAATCCATTAAAAGCGCGAGAAATGGCGCCACTTTGAAGATTTTAGGGTACACAAGTAACTTTGAGAGATTCAGGTTAGCTTACAAAAAACACATTTTCAGGTTTTCTACTCCAAATACGGCAAAACTGGCACGCTAGTCTTAAAGTACTGGAAGAGACCGTTGTTTTGACGTGTAGTACATCGAAATCCATTAAAAGCGCGAGAAATGGCGCCACTTTGAAGATTTTAGGGTACACAAGTAACTTTGAGAGATTCAGGTTAGCTTACAAAAAACACATTTTCAGGTTTTCTACTCCAAATACGGCAAAACTGGCACGCTAGTCTTAAAGTACTGGAAGAGACCGTTGTTTTGACGTGTAGTACATCGAAATCCATTAAAAGCGCGAGAAATGGCGCCACTTTGAAGATTTTAGGGTACACAAGTAACTTTGAGAGATTCAGGTTAGCTTACAAAAAACACATTTTCAGGTTTTCTACTCCAAATACGGCAAAACTGGCACGCTAGTCTTAAAGTACTGGAAGAGACCGTTGTTTTGACGTGTAGTACATCGAAATCCATTAAAAGCTCGAGAAATGGCGCCACTTTGAAGATGTTAAGGTACACAAGATCTAGCATGTTTTCACAAAAGGAGCCTTTGAACCTAACACCCCCTTTTGTGAAAACATGCTAGATCTTGTGTGCCTTTAAGCTTTAAAAGCCAGTAACTCGTGTTTTTGCAGTATTCTTGAAAGGGCAAATGACAGTTGAAGACTTTTCTGGCCTTTCTATCCCATAATTGACTTGACTTAGATCCATCCCATAATTTCTTTATTTGAGACCTAGAGGTTATGCTTAGGTTAGAAAAAGGCCATTTTCTGGTATTGTTACTCAAAATACAGGAACCTTCCATCCACTAATCGCAATCTACATTAAGAGACCGTTGTTTTGACGTGTAGTACGTCGAAATCCATTAAAAGCGCGAGAAATGGCGCCACTTTGAAGATTTTAGGGTACACAAGTAACTTTGAGAGATTCAGGTTAGCTTACAAAAAACACATTTTCAGGTTTTCTACTCCAAATACGGCAAAACTGGCACGCTAGTCTTAAAGTACTGGAAGAGACCGTTGTTTTGACGTGTAGTACATCGAAATCCATTAAAAGCGCGAGAAATGGCGCCACTTTGAAGATTTTAGGGTACACAAGTAACTTTGAGAGATTCAGGTTAGCTTACAAAAAACACATTTTCAGGTTTTCTACTCCAAATACGGCAAAACTGGCACGCTAGTCTTAAAGTACTGGAAGAGACCGTTGTTTTGACGTGTAGTACATCGAAATCCATTAAAAGCGCGAGAAATGGCGCCACTTTGAAGATTTTAGGGTACACAAGTAACTTTGAGAGATTCAGGTTAGCTTACAAAAAACACATTTTCAGGTTTTCTACTCCAAATACGGCAAAACTGGCACGCTAGTCTTAAAGTACTGGAAGAGACCGTTGTTTTGACGTGTAGTACATCGAAATCCATTAAAAGCTCGAGAAATGGCGCCACTTTGAAGATGTTAAGGTACACAAGATCTAGCATGTTTTCACAAAAGGAGCCTTTGAACCTAACACCCCCTTTTGTGAAAACATGCTAGATCTTGTGTGCCTTTAAGCTTTAAAAGCCAGTAACTCGTGTTTTTGCAGTATTCTTGAAAGGGCAAATGACAGTTGAAGACTTTTCTGGCCTTTCTATCCCATAATTGACTTGACTTAGATCCATCCCATAATTTCTTTATTTGAGACCTAGAGGTTATGCTTAGGTTAGAAAAAGGCCATTTTCTGGTATTGTTACTCAAAATACAGGAACCTTCCATCCACTAATCGCAATCTACATTAAGAGACCGTTGTTTTGACGTGTAGTACGTCGAAATCCATTAAAAGCGCGAGAAATGGCGCCACTTTGAAGATTTTAGGGTACACAAGTAACTTTGAGAGATTCAGGTTAGCTTACAAAAAACACATTTTCAGGTTTTCTACTCCAAATACGGCAAAACTGGCACGCTAGTCTTAAAGTACTGGAAGAGACCGTTGTTTTGACGTGTAGTACATCGAAATCCATTAAAAGCGCGAGAAATGGCGCCACTTTGAAGATTTTAGGGTACACAAGTAACTTTGAGAGATTCAGGTTAGCTTACAAAAAACACATTTTCAGGTTTTCTACTCCAAATACGGCAAAACTGGCACGCTAGTCTTAAAGTACTGGAAGAGACCGTTGTTTTGACGTGTAGTACATCGAAATCCATTAAAAGCTCGAGAAATGGCGCCACTTTGAAGATGTTAAGGTACACAAGATCTAGCATGTTTTCACAAAAGGAGCCTTTGAACCTAACACCCCCTTTTGTGAAAACATGCTAGATCTTGTGTGCCTTTAAGCTTTAAAAGCCAGTAACTCGTGTTTTTGCAGTATTCTTGAAAGGGCAAATGACAGTTGAAGACTTTTCTGGCCTTTCTATCCCATAATTGACTTGACTTAGATCCATCCCATAATTTCTTTATTTGAGACCTAGAGGTTATGCTTAGGTTAGAAAAAGGCCATTTTCTGGTATTGTTACTCAAAATACAGGAACCTTCCATCCACTAATCGCAATCTACATTAAGAGACCGTTGTTTTGACGTGTAGTACGTCGAAATCCATTAAAAGCGCGAGAAATGGCGCCACTTTGAAGATTTTAGGGTACACAAGTAACTTTGAGAGATTCAGGTTAGCTTACAAAAAACACATTTTCAGGTTTTCTACTCCAAATACGGCAAAACTGGCACGCTAGTCTTAAAGTACTGGAAGAGACCGTTGTTTTGACGTGTAGTACATCGAAATCCATTAAAAGCGCGAGAAATGGCGCCACTTTGAAGATTTTAGGGTACACAAGTAACTTTGAGAGATTCAGATTAGCTTACAAAAAACACATTTTCAGGTTTTCTACTCCAAATACGGCAAAACTGGCACGCTAGTCTTAAAGTACTGGAAGAGACCGTTGTTTTGACGTGTAGTACATCGAAATCCATTAAAAGCTCGAGAAATGGCGCCACTTTGAAGATGTTAAGGTACACAAGATCTAGCATGTTTTCACAAAAGGAGCCTTTGAACCTAACACCCCCTTTTGTGAAAACATGCTAGATCTTGTGTGCCTTTAAGCTTTAAAAGCCAGTAACTCGTGTTTTTGCAGTATTCTTGAAAGGGCAAATGACAGTTGAAGACTTTTCTGGCCTTTCTATCCCATAATTGACTTGACTTAGATCCATCCCATAATTTCTTTATTTGAGACCTAGAGGTTATGCTTAGGTTAGAAAAAGGCCATTTTCTGGTATTGTTACTCAAAATACAGGAACCTTCCATCCACTAATCGCAATCTACATTAAGAGACCGTTGTTTTGACGTGTAGTACGTCGAAATCCATTAAAAGCGCGAGAAATGGCGCCACTTTGAAGATTTTAGGGTACACAAGTAACTTTGAGAGATTCAGGTTAGCTTACAAAAAACACATTTTCAGGTTTTCTACTCCAAATACGGCAAAACTGGCACGCTAGTCTTAAAGTACTGGAAGAGACCGTTGTTTTGACGTGTAGTACATCGAAATCCATTAAAAGCGCGAGAAATGGCGCCACTTTGAAGATTTTAGGGTACACAAGTAACTTTGAGAGATTCAGGTTAGCTTACAAAAAACACATTTTCAGGTTTTCTACTCCAAATACGGCAAAACTGGCACGCTAGTCTTAAAGTACTGGAAGAGACCGTTGTTTTGACGTGTAGTACATCGAAATCCATTAAAAGCGCGAGAAATGGCGCCACTTTGAAGATTTTAGGGTACACAAGTAACTTTGAGAGATTCAGGTTAGCTTACAAAAAACACATTTTCAGGTTTTCTACTCCAAATACGGCAAAACTGGCACGCTAGTCTTAAAGTACTGGAAGAGACCGTTGTTTTGACGTGTAGTACATCGAAATCCATTAAAAGCTCGAGAAATGGCGCCACTTTGAAGATGTTAAGGTACACAAGATCTAGCATGTTTTCACAAAAGGAGCCTTTGAACCTAACACCCCCTTTTGTGAAAACATGCTAGATCTTGTGTGCCTTTAAGCTTTAAAAGCCAGTAACTCGTGTTTTTGCAGTATTCTTGAAAGGGCAAATGACAGTTGAAGACTTTTCTGGCCTTTCTATCCCATAATTGACTTGACTTAGATCCATCCCATAATTTCTTTATTTGAGACCTAGAGGTTATGCTTAGGTTAGAAAAAGGCCATTTTCTGGTATTGTTACTCAAAATACAGGAACCTTCCATCCACTAATCGCAATCTACATTAAGAGACCGTTGTTTTGACGTGTAGTACGTCGAAATCCATTAAAAGCGCGAGAAATGGCGCCACTTTGAAGATTTTAGGGTACACAAGTAACTTTGAGAGATTCAGGTTAGCTTACAAAAAACACATTTTCAGGTTTTCTACTCCAAATACGGCAAAACTGGCACGCTAGTCTTAAAGTACTGGAAGAGACCGTTGTTTTGACGTGTAGTACATCGAAATCCATTAAAAGCGCGAGAAATGGCGCCACTTTGAAGATTTTAGGGTACACAAGTAACTTTGAGAGATTCAGGTTAGCTTACAAAAAACACATTTTCAGGTTTTCTACTCCAAATACGGCAAAACTGGCACGCTAGTCTTAAAGTACTGGAAGAGACCGTTGTTTTGACGTGTAGTACATCGAAATCCATTAAAAGCGCGAGAAATGGCGCCACTTTGAAGATTTTAGGGTACACAAGTAACTTTGAGAGATTCAGGTTAGCTTACAAAAAACACATTTTCAGGTTTTCTACTCCAAATACGGCAAAACTGGCACGCTAGTCTTAAAGTACTGGAAGAGACCGTTGTTTTGACGTGTAGTACATCGAAATCCATTAAAAGCTCGAGAAATGGCGCCACTTTGAAGATGTTAAGGTACACAAGATCTAGCATGTTTTCACAAAAGGAGCCTTTGAACCTAACACCCCCTTTTGTGAAAACATGCTAGATCTTGTGTGCCTTTAAGCTTTAAAAGCCAGTAACTCGTGTTTTTGCAGTATTCTTGAAAGGGCAAATGACAGTTGAAGACTTTTCTGGCCTTTCTATCCCATAATTGACTTGACTTAGATCCATCCCATAATTTCTTTATTTGAGACCTAGAGGTTATGCTTAGGTTAGAAAAAGGCCATTTTCTGGTATTGTTACTCAAAATACAGGAACCTTCCATCCACTAATCGCAATCTACATTAAGAGACCGTTGTTTTGACGTGTAGTACGTCGAAATCCATTAAAAGCGCGAGAAATGGCGCCACTTTGAAGATTTTAGGGTACACAAGTAACTTTGAGAGATTCAGGTTAGCTTACAAAAAACACATTTTCAGGTTTTCTACTCCAAATACGGCAAAACTGGCACGCTAGTCTTAAAGTACTGGAAGAGACCGTTGTTTTGACGTGTAGTACATCGAAATCCATTAAAAGCGCGAGAAATGGCGCCACTTTGAAGATTTTAGGGTACACAAGTAACTTTGAGAGATTCAGGTTAGCTTACAAAAAACACATTTTCAGGTTTTCTACTCCAAATACGGCAAAACTGGCACGCTAGTCTTAAAGTACTGGAAGAGACCGTTGTTTTGACGTGTAGTACATCGAAATCCATTAAAAGCTCGAGAAATGGCGCCACTTTGAAGATGTTAAGGTACACAAGATCTAGCATGTTTTCACAAAAGGAGCCTTTGAACCTAACACCCCCTTTTGTGAAAACATGCTAGATCTTGTGTGCCTTTAAGCTTTAAAAGCCAGTAACTCGTGTTTTTGCAGTATTCTTGAAAGGGCAAATGACAGTTGAAGACTTTTCTGGCCTTTCTATCCCATAATTGACTTGACTTAGATCCATCCCATAATTTCTTTATTTGAGACCTAGAGGTTATGCTTAGGTTAGAAAAAGGCCATTTTCTGGTATTGTTACTCAAAATACAGGAACCTTCCATCCACTAATCGCAATCTACATTAAGAGACCGTTGTTTTGACGTGTAGTACGTCGAAATCCATTAAAAGCGCGAGAAATGGCGCCACTTTGAAGATTTTAGGGTACACAAGTAACTTTGAGAGATTCAGGTTAGCTTACAAAAAACACATTTTCAGGTTTTCTACTCCAAATACGGCAAAACTGGCACGCTAGTCTTAAAGTACTGGAAGAGACCGTTGTTTTGACGTGTAGTACATCGAAATCCATTAAAAGCGCGAGAAATGGCGCCACTTTGAAGATTTTAGGGTACACAAGTAACTTTGAGAGATTCAGATTAGCTTACAAAAAACACATTTTCAGGTTTTCTACTCCAAATACGGCAAAACTGGCACGCTAGTCTTAAAGTACTGGAAGAGACCGTTGTTTTGACGTGTAGTACATCGAAATCCATTAAAAGCTCGAGAAATGGCGCCACTTTGAAGATGTTAAGGTACACAAGATCTAGCATGTTTTCACAAAAGGAGCCTTTGAACCTAACACCCCCTTTTGTGAAAACATGCTAGATCTTGTGTGCCTTTAAGCTTTAAAAGCCAGTAACTCGTGTTTTTGCAGTATTCTTGAAAGGGCAAATGACAGTTGAAGACTTTTCTGGCCTTTCTATCCCATAATTGACTTGACTTAGATCCATCCCATAATTTCTTTATTTGAGACCTAGAGGTTATGCTTAGGTTAGAAAAAGGCCATTTTCTGGTATTGTTACTCAAAATACAGGAACCTTCCATCCACTAATCGCAATCTACATTAAGAGACCGTTGTTTTGACGTGTAGTACGTCGAAATCCATTAAAAGCGCGAGAAATGGCGCCACTTTGAAGATTTTAGGGTACACAAGTAACTTTGAGAGATTCAGGTTAGCTTACAAAAAACACATTTTCAGGTTTTCTACTCCAAATACGGCAAAACTGGCACGCTAGTCTTAAAGTACTGGAAGAGACCGTTGTTTTGACGTGTAGTACATCGAAATCCATTAAAAGCGCGAGAAATGGCGCCACTTTGAAGATTTTAGGGTACACAAGTAACTTTGAGAGATTCAGGTTAGCTTACAAAAAACACATTTTCAGGTTTTCTACTCCAAATACGGCAAAACTGGCACGCTAGTCTTAAAGTACTGGAAGAGACCGTTGTTTTGACGTGTAGTACATCGAAATCCATTAAAAGCTCGAGAAATGGCGCCACTTTGAAGATGTTAAGGTACACAAGATCTAGCATGTTTTCACAAAAGGAGCCTTTGAACCTAACACCCCCTTTTGTGAAAACATGCTAGATCTTGTGTGCCTTTAAGCTTTAAAAGCCAGTAACTCGTGTTTTTGCAGTATTCTTGAAAGGGCAAATGACAGTTGAAGACTTTTCTGGCCTTTCTATCCCATAATTGACTTGACTTAGATCCATCCCATAATTTCTTTATTTGAGACCTAGAGGTTATGCTTAGGTTAGAAAAAGGCCATTTTCTGGTATTGTTACTCAAAATACAGGAACCTTCCATCCACTAATCGCAATCTACATTAAGAGACCGTTGTTTTGACGTGTAGTACGTCGAAATCCATTAAAAGCGCGAGAAATGGCGCCACTTTGAAGATTTTAGGGTACACAAGTAACTTTGAGAGATTCAGGTTAGCTTACAAAAAACACATTTTCAGGTTTTCTACTCCAAATACGGCAAAACTGGCACGCTAGTCTTAAAGTACTGGAAGAGACCGTTGTTTTGACGTGTAGTACATCGAAATCCATTAAAAGCGCGAGAAATGGCGCCACTTTGAAGATTTTAGGGTACACAAGTAACTTTGAGAGATTCAGATTAGCTTACAAAAAACACATTTTCAGGTTTTCTACTCCAAATACGGCAAAACTGGCACGCTAGTCTTAAAGTACTGGAAGAGACCGTTGTTTTGACGTGTAGTACATCGAAATCCATTAAAAGCTCGAGAAATGGCGCCACTTTGAAGATGTTAAGGTACACAAGATCTAGCATGTTTTCACAAAAGGAGCCTTTGAACCTAACACCCCCTTTTGTGAAAACATGCTAGATCTTGTGTGCCTTTAAGCTTTAAAAGCCAGTAACTCGTGTTTTTGCAGTATTCTTGAAAGGGCAAATGACAGTTGAAGACTTTTCTGGCCTTTCTATCCCATAATTGACTTGACTTAGATCCATCCCATAATTTCTTTATTTGAGACCTAGAGGTTATGCTTAGGTTAGAAAAAGGCCATTTTCTGGTATTGTTACTCAAAATACAGGAACCTTCCATCCACTAATCGCAATCTACATTAAGAGACCGTTGTTTTGACGTGTAGTACGTCGAAATCCATTAAAAGCGCGAGAAATGGCGCCACTTTGAAGATTTTAGGGTACACAAGTAACTTTGAGAGATTCAGGTTAGCTTACAAAAAACACATTTTCAGGTTTTCTACTCCAAATACGGCAAAACTGGCACGCTAGTCTTAAAGTACTGGAAGAGACCGTTGTTTTGACGTGTAGTACATCGAAATCCATTAAAAGCGCGAGAAATGGCGCCACTTTGAAGATTTTAGGGTACACAAGTAACTTTGAGAGATTCAGGTTAGCTTACAAAAAACACATTTTCAGGTTTTCTACTCCAAATACGGCAAAACTGGCACGCTAGTCTTAAAGTACTGGAAGAGACCGTTGTTTTGACGTGTAGTACATCGAAATCCATTAAAAGCGCGAGAAATGGCGCCACTTTGAAGATTTTAGGGTACACAAGTAACTTTGAGAGATTCAGGTTAGCTTACAAAAAACACATTTTCAGGTTTTCTACTCCAAATACGGCAAAACTGGCACGCTAGTCTTAAAGTACTGGAAGAGACCGTTGTTTTGACGTGTAGTACATCGAAATCCATTAAAAGCTCGAGAAATGGCGCCACTTTGAAGATGTTAAGGTACACAAGATCTAGCATGTTTTCACAAAAGGAGCCTTTGAACCTAACACCCCCTTTTGTGAAAACATGCTAGATCTTGTGTGCCTTTAAGCTTTAAAAGCCAGTAACTCGTGTTTTTGCAGTATTCTTGAAAGGGCAAATGACAGTTGAAGACTTTTCTGGCCTTTCTATCCCATAATTGACTTGACTTAGATCCATCCCATAATTTCTTTATTTGAGACCTAGAGGTTATGCTTAGGTTAGAAAAAGGCCATTTTCTGGTATTGTTACTCAAAATACAGGAACCTTCCATCCACTAATCGCAATCTACATTAAGAGACCGTTGTTTTGACGTGTAGTACGTCGAAATCCATTAAAAGCGCGAGAAATGGCGCCACTTTGAAGATTTTAGGGTACACAAGTAACTTTGAGAGATTCAGGTTAGCTTACAAAAAACACATTTTCAGGTTTTCTACTCCAAATACGGCAAAACTGGCACGCTAGTCTTAAAGTACTGGAAGAGACCGTTGTTTTGACGTGTAGTACATCGAAATCCATTAAAAGCGCGAGAAATGGCGCCACTTTGAAGATTTTAGGGTACACAAGTAACTTTGAGAGATTCAGGTTAGCTTACAAAAAACACATTTTCAGGTTTTCTACTCCAAATACGGCAAAACTGGCACGCTAGTCTTAAAGTACTGGAAGAGACCGTTGTTTTGACGTGTAGTACATCGAAATCCATTAAAAGCTCGAGAAATGGCGCCACTTTGAAGATGTTAAGGTACACAAGATCTAGCATGTTTTCACAAAAGGAGCCTTTGAACCTAACACCCCCTTTTGTGAAAACATGCTAGATCTTGTGTGCCTTTAAGCTTTAAAAGCCAGTAACTCGTGTTTTTGCAGTATTCTTGAAAGGGCAAATGACAGTTGAAGACTTTTCTGGCCTTTCTATCCCATAATTGACTTGACTTAGATCCATCCCATAATTTCTTTATTTGAGACCTAGAGGTTATGCTTAGGTTAGAAAAAGGCCATTTTCTGGTATTGTTACTCAAAATACAGGAACCTTCCATCCACTAATCGCAATCTACATTAAGAGACCGTTGTTTTGACGTGTAGTACGTCGAAATCCATTAAAAGCGCGAGAAATGGCGCCACTTTGAAGATTTTAGGGTACACAAGTAACTTTGAGAGATTCAGGTTAGCTTACAAAAAACACATTTTCAGGTTTTCTACTCCAAATACGGCAAAACTGGCACGCTAGTCTTAAAGTACTGGAAGAGACCGTTGTTTTGACGTGTAGTACATCGAAATCCATTAAAAGCGCGAGAAATGGCGCCACTTTGAAGATTTTAGGGTACACAAGTAACTTTGAGAGATTCAGATTAGCTTACAAAAAACACATTTTCAGGTTTTCTACTCCAAATACGGCAAAACTGGCACGCTAGTCTTAAAGTACTGGAAGAGACCGTTGTTTTGACGTGTAGTACATCGAAATCCATTAAAAGCTCGAGAAATGGCGCCACTTTGAAGATGTTAAGGTACACAAGATCTAGCATGTTTTCACAAAAGGAGCCTTTGAACCTAACACCCCCTTTTGTGAAAACATGCTAGATCTTGTGTGCCTTTAAGCTTTAAAAGCCAGTAACTCGTGTTTTTGCAGTATTCTTGAAAGGGCAAATGACAGTTGAAGACTTTTCTGGCCTTTCTATCCCATAATTGACTTGACTTAGATCCATCCCATAATTTCTTTATTTGAGACCTAGAGGTTATGCTTAGGTTAGAAAAAGGCCATTTTCTGGTATTGTTACTCAAAATACAGGAACCTTCCATCCACTAATCGCAATCTACATTAAGAGACCGTTGTTTTGACGTGTAGTACGTCGAAATCCATTAAAAGCGCGAGAAATGGCGCCACTTTGAAGATTTTAGGGTACACAAGTAACTTTGAGAGATTCAGGTTAGCTTACAAAAAACACATTTTCAGGTTTTCTACTCCAAATACGGCAAAACTGGCACGCTAGTCTTAAAGTACTGGAAGAGACCGTTGTTTTGACGTGTAGTACATCGAAATCCATTAAAAGCGCGAGAAATGGCGCCACTTTGAAGATTTTAGGGTACACAAGTAACTTTGAGAGATTCAGGTTAGCTTACAAAAAACACATTTTCAGGTTTTCTACTCCAAATACGGCAAAACTGGCACGCTAGTCTTAAAGTACTGGAAGAGACCGTTGTTTTGACGTGTAGTACATCGAAATCCATTAAAAGCGCGAGAAATGGCGCCACTTTGAAGATTTTAGGGTACACAAGTAACTTTGAGAGATTCAGGTTAGCTTACAAAAAACACATTTTCAGGTTTTCTACTCCAAATACGGCAAAACTGGCACGCTAGTCTTAAAGTACTGGAAGAGACCGTTGTTTTGACGTGTAGTACATCGAAATCCATTAAAAGCGCGAGAAATGGCGCCACTTTGAAGATTTTAGGGTACACAAGTAACTTTGAGAGATTCAGGTTAGCTTACAAAAAACACATTTTCAGGTTTTCTACTCCAAATACGGCAAAACTGGCACGCTAGTCTTAAAGTACTGGAAGAGACCGTTGTTTTGACGTGTAGTACATCGAAATCCATTAAAAGCGCGAGAAATGGCGCCACTTTGAAGATTTTAGGGTACACAAGTAACTTTGAGAGATTCAGGTTAGCTTACAAAAAACACATTTTCAGGTTTTCTACTCCAAATACGGCAAAACTGGCACGCTAGTCTTAAAGTACTGGAAGAGACCGTTGTTTTGACGTGTAGTACATCGAAATCCATTAAAAGCGCGAGAAATGGCGCCACTTTGAAGATTTTAGGGTACACAAGTAACTTTGAGAGATTCAGGTTAGCTTACAAAAAACACATTTTCAGGTTTTCTACTCCAAATACGGCAAAACTGGCACGCTAGTCTTAAAGTACTGGAAGAGACCGTTGTTTTGACGTGTAGTACATCGAAATCCATTAAAAGCGCGAGAAATGGCGCCACTTTGAAGATTTTAGGGTACACAAGTAACTTTGAGAGATTCAGGTTAGCTTACAAAAAACACATTTTCAGGTTTTCTACTCCAAATACGGCAAAACTGGCACGCTAGTCTTAAAGTACTGGAAGAGACCGTTGTTTTGACGTGTAGTACATCGAAATCCATTAAAAGCTCGAGAAATGGCGCCACTTTGAAGATGTTAAGGTACACAAGATCTAGCATGTTTTCACAAAAGGAGCCTTTGAACCTAACACCCCCTTTTGTGAAAACATGCTAGATCTTGTGTGCCTTTAAGCTTTAAAAGCCAGTAACTCGTGTTTTTGCAGTATTCTTGAAAGGGCAAATGACAGTTGAAGACTTTTCTGGCCTTTCTATCCCATAATTGACTTGACTTAGATCCATCCCATAATTTCTTTATTTGAGACCTAGAGGTTATGCTTAGGTTAGAAAAAGGCCATTTTCTGGTATTGTTACTCAAAATACAGGAACCTTCCATCCACTAATCGCAATCTACATTAAGAGACCGTTGTTTTGACGTGTAGTACATCGAAATCCATTAAAAGCGCGAGAAATGGCGCCACTTTGAAGATTTTAGGGTACACAAGTAACTTTGAGAGATTCAGGTTAGCTTACAAAAAACACATTTTCAGGTTTTCTACTCCAAATACGGCAAAACTGGCACGCTAGTCTTAAAGTACTGGAAGAGACCGTTGTTTTGACGTGTAGTACATCGAAATCCATTAAAAGCGCGAGAAATGGCGCCACTTTGAAGATTTTAGGGTACACAAGTAACTTTGAGAGATTCAGGTTAGCTTACAAAAAACACATTTTCAGGTTTTCTACTCCAAATACGGCAAAACTGGCACGCTAGTCTTAAAGTACTGGAAGAGACCGTTGTTTTGACGTGTAGTACATCGAAATCCATTAAAAGCGCGAGAAATGGCGCCACTTTGAAGATTTTAGGGTACACAAGTAACTTTGAGAGATTCAGGTTAGCTTACAAAAAACACATTTTCAGGTTTTCTACTCCAAATACGGCAAAACTGGCACGCTAGTCTTAAAGTACTGGAAGAGACCGTTGTTTTGACGTGTAGTACATCGAAATCCATTAAAAGCTCGAGAAATGGCGCCACTTTGAAGATGTTAAGGTACACAAGATCTAGCATGTTTTCACAAAAGGAGCCTTTGAACCTAACACCCCCTTTTGTGAAAACATGCTAGATCTTGTGTGCCTTTAAGCTTTAAAAGCCAGTAACTCGTGTTTTTGCAGTATTCTTGAAAGGGCAAATGACAGTTGAAGACTTTTCTGGCCTTTCTATCCCATAATTGACTTGACTTAGATCCATCCCATAATTTCTTTATTTGAGACCTAGAGGTTATGCTTAGGTTAGAAAAAGGCCATTTTCTGGTATTGTTACTCAAAATACAGGAACCTTCCATCCACTAATCGCAATCTACATTAAGAGACCGTTGTTTTGACGTGTAGTACGTCGAAATCCATTAAAAGCGCGAGAAATGGCGCCACTTTGAAGATTTTAGGGTACACAAGTAACTTTGAGAGATTCAGGTTAGCTTACAAAAAACACATTTTCAGGTTTTCTACTCCAAATACGGCAAAACTGGCACGCTAGTCTTAAAGTACTGGAAGAGACCGTTGTTTTGACGTGTAGTACATCGAAATCCATTAAAAGCGCGAGAAATGGCGCCACTTTGAAGATTTTAGGGTACACAAGTAACTTTGAGAGATTCAGGTTAGCTTACAAAAAACACATTTTCAGGTTTTCTACTCCAAATACGGCAAAACTGGCACGCTAGTCTTAAAGTACTGGAAGAGACCGTTGTTTTGACGTGTAGTACATCGAAATCCATTAAAAGCTCGAGAAATGGCGCCACTTTGAAGATGTTAAGGTACACAAGATCTAGCATGTTTTCACAAAAGGAGCCTTTGAACCTAACACCCCCTTTTGTGAAAACATGCTAGATCTTGTGTGCCTTTAAGCTTTAAAAGCCAGTAACTCGTGTTTTTGCAGTATTCTTGAAAGGGCAAATGACAGTTGAAGACTTTTCTGGCCTTTCTATCCCATAATTGACTTGACTTAGATCCATCCCATAATTTCTTTATTTGAGACCTAGAGGTTATGCTTAGGTTAGAAAAAGGCCATTTTCTGGTATTGTTACTCAAAATACAGGAACCTTCCATCCACTAATCGCAATCTACATTAAGAGACCGTTGTTTTGACGTGTAGTACGTCGAAATCCATTAAAAGCGCGAGAAATGGCGCCACTTTGAAGATTTTAGGGTACACAAGTAACTTTGAGAGATTCAGGTTAGCTTACAAAAAACACATTTTCAGGTTTTCTACTCCAAATACGGCAAAACTGGCACGCTAGTCTTAAAGTACTGGAAGAGACCGTTGTTTTGACGTGTAGTACATCGAAATCCATTAAAAGCGCGAGAAATGGCGCCACTTTGAAGATTTTAGGGTACACAAGTAACTTTGAGAGATTCAGGTTAGCTTACAAAAAACACATTTTCAGGTTTTCTACTCCAAATACGGCAAAACTGGCACGCTAGTCTTAAAGTACTGGAAGAGACCGTTGTTTTGACGTGTAGTACATCGAAATCCATTAAAAGCTCGAGAAATGGCGCCACTTTGAAGATGTTAAGGTACACAAGATCTAGCATGTTTTCACAAAAGGAGCCTTTGAACCTAACACCCCCTTTTGTGAAAACATGCTAGATCTTGTGTGCCTTTAAGCTTTAAAAGCCAGTAACTCGTGTTTTTGCAGTATTCTTGAAAGGGCAAATGACAGTTGAAGACTTTTCTGGCCTTTCTATCCCATAATTGACTTGACTTAGATCCATCCCATAATTTCTTTATTTGAGACCTAGAGGTTATGCTTAGGTTAGAAAAAGGCCATTTTCTGGTATTGTTACTCAAAATACAGGAACCTTCCATCCACTAATCGCAATCTACATTAAGAGACCGTTGTTTTGACGTGTAGTACGTCGAAATCCATTAAAAGCGCGAGAAATGGCGCCACTTTGAAGATTTTAGGGTACACAAGTAACTTTGAGAGATTCAGGTTAGCTTACAAAAAACACATTTTCAGGTTTTCTACTCCAAATACGGCAAAACTGGCACGCTAGTCTTAAAGTACTGGAAGAGACCGTTGTTTTGACGTGTAGTACATCGAAATCCATTAAAAGCGCGAGAAATGGCGCCACTTTGAAGATTTTAGGGTACACAAGTAACTTTGAGAGATTCAGATTAGCTTACAAAAAACACATTTTCAGGTTTTCTACTCCAAATACGGCAAAACTGGCACGCTAGTCTTAAAGTACTGGAAGAGACCGTTGTTTTGACGTGTAGTACATCGAAATCCATTAAAAGCTCGAGAAATGGCGCCACTTTGAAGATGTTAAGGTACACAAGATCTAGCATGTTTTCACAAAAGGAGCCTTTGAACCTAACACCCCCTTTTGTGAAAACATGCTAGATCTTGTGTGCCTTTAAGCTTTAAAAGCCAGTAACTCGTGTTTTTGCAGTATTCTTGAAAGGGCAAATGACAGTTGAAGACTTTTCTGGCCTTTCTATCCCATAATTGACTTGACTTAGATCCATCCCATAATTTCTTTATTTGAGACCTAGAGGTTATGCTTAGGTTAGAAAAAGGCCATTTTCTGGTATTGTTACTCAAAATACAGGAACCTTCCATCCACTAATCGCAATCTACATTAAGAGACCGTTGTTTTGACGTGTAGTACGTCGAAATCCATTAAAAGCGCGAGAAATGGCGCCACTTTGAAGATTTTAGGGTACACAAGTAACTTTGAGAGATTCAGGTTAGCTTACAAAAAACACATTTTCAGGTTTTCTACTCCAAATACGGCAAAACTGGCACGCTAGTCTTAAAGTACTGGAAGAGACCGTTGTTTTGACGTGTAGTACATCGAAATCCATTAAAAGCGCGAGAAATGGCGCCACTTTGAAGATTTTAGGGTACACAAGTAACTTTGAGAGATTCAGGTTAGCTTACAAAAAACACATTTTCAGGTTTTCTACTCCAAATACGGCAAAACTGGCACGCTAGTCTTAAAGTACTGGAAGAGACCGTTGTTTTGACGTGTAGTACATCGAAATCCATTAAAAGCGCGAGAAATGGCGCCACTTTGAAGATTTTAGGGTACACAAGTAACTTTGAGAGATTCAGGTTAGCTTACAAAAAACACATTTTCAGGTTTTCTACTCCAAATACGGCAAAACTGGCACGCTAGTCTTAAAGTACTGGAAGAGACCGTTGTTTTGACGTGTAGTACATCGAAATCCATTAAAAGCTCGAGAAATGGCGCCACTTTGAAGATGTTAAGGTACACAAGATCTAGCATGTTTTCACAAAAGGAGCCTTTGAACCTAACACCCCCTTTTGTGAAAACATGCTAGATCTTGTGTGCCTTTAAGCTTTAAAAGCCAGTAACTCGTGTTTTTGCAGTATTCTTGAAAGGGCAAATGACAGTTGAAGACTTTTCTGGCCTTTCTATCCCATAATTGACTTGACTTAGATCCATCCCATAATTTCTTTATTTGAGACCTAGAGGTTATGCTTAGGTTAGAAAAAGGCCATTTTCTGGTATTGTTACTCAAAATACAGGAACCTTCCATCCACTAATCGCAATCTACATTAAGAGACCGTTGTTTTGACGTGTAGTACGTCGAAATCCATTAAAAGCGCGAGAAATGGCGCCACTTTGAAGATTTTAGGGTACACAAGTAACTTTGAGAGATTCAGGTTAGCTTACAAAAAACACATTTTCAGGTTTTCTACTCCAAATACGGCAAAACTGGCACGCTAGTCTTAAAGTACTGGAAGAGACCGTTGTTTTGACGTGTAGTACATCGAAATCCATTAAAAGCGCGAGAAATGGCGCCACTTTGAAGATTTTAGGGTACACAAGTAACTTTGAGAGATTCAGGTTAGCTTACAAAAAACACATTTTCAGGTTTTCTACTCCAAATACGGCAAAACTGGCACGCTAGTCTTAAAGTACTGGAAGAGACCGTTGTTTTGACGTGTAGTACATCGAAATCCATTAAAAGCTCGAGAAATGGCGCCACTTTGAAGATGTTAAGGTACACAAGATCTAGCATGTTTTCACAAAAGGAGCCTTTGAACCTAACACCCCCTTTTGTGAAAACATGCTAGATCTTGTGTGCCTTTAAGCTTTAAAAGCCAGTAACTCGTGTTTTTGCAGTATTCTTGAAAGGGCAAATGACAGTTGAAGACTTTTCTGGCCTTTCTATCCCATAATTGACTTGACTTAGATCCATCCCATAATTTCTTTATTTGAGACCTAGAGGTTATGCTTAGGTTAGAAAAAGGCCATTTTCTGGTATTGTTACTCAAAATACAGGAACCTTCCATCCACTAATCGCAATCTACATTAAGAGACCGTTGTTTTGACGTGTAGTACGTCGAAATCCATTAAAAGCGCGAGAAATGGCGCCACTTTGAAGATTTTAGGGTACACAAGTAACTTTGAGAGATTCAGGTTAGCTTACAAAAAACACATTTTCAGGTTTTCTACTCCAAATACGGCAAAACTGGCACGCTAGTCTTAAAGTACTGGAAGAGACCGTTGTTTTGACGTGTAGTACATCGAAATCCATTAAAAGCGCGAGAAATGGCGCCACTTTGAAGATTTTAGGGTACACAAGTAACTTTGAGAGATTCAGATTAGCTTACAAAAAACACATTTTCAGGTTTTCTACTCCAAATACGGCAAAACTGGCACGCTAGTCTTAAAGTACTGGAAGAGACCGTTGTTTTGACGTGTAGTACATCGAAATCCATTAAAAGCTCGAGAAATGGCGCCACTTTGAAGATGTTAAGGTACACAAGATCTAGCATGTTTTCACAAAAGGAGCCTTTGAACCTAACACCCCCTTTTGTGAAAACATGCTAGATCTTGTGTGCCTTTAAGCTTTAAAAGCCAGTAACTCGTGTTTTTGCAGTATTCTTGAAAGGGCAAATGACAGTTGAAGACTTTTCTGGCCTTTCTATCCCATAATTGACTTGACTTAGATCCATCCCATAATTTCTTTATTTGAGACCTAGAGGTTATGCTTAGGTTAGAAAAAGGCCATTTTCTGGTATTGTTACTCAAAATACAGGAACCTTCCATCCACTAATCGCAATCTACATTAAGAGACCGTTGTTTTGACGTGTAGTACGTCGAAATCCATTAAAAGCGCGAGAAATGGCGCCACTTTGAAGATTTTAGGGTACACAAGTAACTTTGAGAGATTCAGGTTAGCTTACAAAAAACACATTTTCAGGTTTTCTACTCCAAATACGGCAAAACTGGCACGCTAGTCTTAAAGTACTGGAAGAGACCGTTGTTTTGACGTGTAGTACATCGAAATCCATTAAAAGCGCGAGAAATGGCGCCACTTTGAAGATTTTAGGGTACACAAGTAACTTTGAGAGATTCAGATTAGCTTACAAAAAACACATTTTCAGGTTTTCTACTCCAAATACGGCAAAACTGGCACGCTAGTCTTAAAGTACTGGAAGAGACCGTTGTTTTGACGTGTAGTACATCGAAATCCATTAAAAGCTCGAGAAATGGCGCCACTTTGAAGATGTTAAGGTACACAAGATCTAGCATGTTTTCACAAAAGGAGCCTTTGAACCTAACACCCCCTTTTGTGAAAACATGCTAGATCTTGTGTGCCTTTAAGCTTTAAAAGCCAGTAACTCGTGTTTTTGCAGTATTCTTGAAAGGGCAAATGACAGTTGAAGACTTTTCTGGCCTTTCTATCCCATAATTGACTTGACTTAGATCCATCCCATAATTTCTTTATTTGAGACCTAGAGGTTATGCTTAGGTTAGAAAAAGGCCATTTTCTGGTATTGTTACTCAAAATACAGGAACCTTCCATCCACTAATCGCAATCTACATTAAGAGACCGTTGTTTTGACGTGTAGTACGTCGAAATCCATTAAAAGCGCGAGAAATGGCGCCACTTTGAAGATTTTAGGGTACACAAGTAACTTTGAGAGATTCAGGTTAGCTTACAAAAAACACATTTTCAGGTTTTCTACTCCAAATACGGCAAAACTGGCACGCTAGTCTTAAAGTACTGGAAGAGACCGTTGTTTTGACGTGTAGTACATCGAAATCCATTAAAAGCGCGAGAAATGGCGCCACTTTGAAGATTTTAGGGTACACAAGTAACTTTGAGAGATTCAGGTTAGCTTACAAAAAACACATTTTCAGGTTTTCTACTCCAAATACGGCAAAACTGGCACGCTAGTCTTAAAGTACTGGAAGAGACCGTTGTTTTGACGTGTAGTACATCGAAATCCATTAAAAGCGCGAGAAATGGCGCCACTTTGAAGATTTTAGGGTACACAAGTAACTTTGAGAGATTCAGGTTAGCTTACAAAAAACACATTTTCAGGTTTTCTACTCCAAATACGGCAAAACTGGCACGCTAGTCTTAAAGTACTGGAAGAGACCGTTGTTTTGACGTGTAGTACATCGAAATCCATTAAAAGCGCGAGAAATGGCGCCACTTTGAAGATTTTAGGGTACACAAGTAACTTTGAGAGATTCAGGTTAGCTTACAAAAAACACATTTTCAGGTTTTCTACTCCAAATACGGCAAAACTGGCACGCTAGTCTTAAAGTACTGGAAGAGACCGTTGTTTTGACGTGTAGTACATCGAAATCCATTAAAAGCGCGAGAAATGGCGCCACTTTGAAGATTTTAGGGTACACAAGTAACTTTGAGAGATTCAGGTTAGCTTACAAAAAACACATTTTCAGGTTTTCTACTCCAAATACGGCAAAACTGGCACGCTAGTCTTAAAGTACTGGAAGAGACCGTTGTTTTGACGTGTAGTACATCGAAATCCATTAAAAGCGCGAGAAATGGCGCCACTTTGAAGATTTTAGGGTACACAAGTAACTTTGAGAGATTCAGGTTAGCTTACAAAAAACACATTTTCAGGTTTTCTACTCCAAATACGGCAAAACTGGCACGCTAGTCTTAAAGTACTGGAAGAGACCGTTGTTTTGACGTGTAGTACATCGAAATCCATTAAAAGCGCGAGAAATGGCGCCACTTTGAAGATTTTAGGGTACACAAGTAACTTTGAGAGATTCAGGTTAGCTTACAAAAAACACATTTTCAGGTTTTCTACTCCAAATACGGCAAAACTGGCACGCTAGTCTTAAAGTACTGGAAGAGACCGTTGTTTTGACGTGTAGTACATCGAAATCCATTAAAAGCTCGAGAAATGGCGCCACTTTGAAGATGTTAAGGTACACAAGATCTAGCATGTTTTCACAAAAGGAGCCTTTGAACCTAACACCCCCTTTTGTGAAAACATGCTAGATCTTGTGTGCCTTTAAGCTTTAAAAGCCAGTAACTCGTGTTTTTGCAGTATTCTTGAAAGGGCAAATGACAGTTGAAGACTTTTCTGGCCTTTCTATCCCATAATTGACTTGACTTAGATCCATCCCATAATTTCTTTATTTGAGACCTAGAGGTTATGCTTAGGTTAGAAAAAGGCCATTTTCTGGTATTGTTACTCAAAATACAGGAACCTTCCATCCACTAATCGCAATCTACATTAAGAGACCGTTGTTTTGACGTGTAGTACGTCGAAATCCATTAAAAGCGCGAGAAATGGCGCCACTTTGAAGATTTTAGGGTACACAAGTAACTTTGAGAGATTCAGGTTAGCTTACAAAAAACACATTTTCAGGTTTTCTACTCCAAATACGGCAAAACTGGCACGCTAGTCTTAAAGTACTGGAAGAGACCGTTGTTTTGACGTGTAGTACATCGAAATCCATTAAAAGCGCGAGAAATGGCGCCACTTTGAAGATTTTAGGGTACACAAGTAACTTTGAGAGATTCAGGTTAGCTTACAAAAAACACATTTTCAGGTTTTCTACTCCAAATACGGCAAAACTGGCACGCTAGTCTTAAAGTACTGGAAGAGACCGTTGTTTTGACGTGTAGTACGTCGAAATCCATTAAAAGCGCGAGAAATGGCGCCACTTTGAAGATTTTAGGGTACACAAGTAACTTTGAGAGATTCAGGTTAGCTTACAAAAAACACATTTTCAGGTTTTCTACTCCAAATACGGCAAAACTGGCACGCTAGTCTTAAAGTACTGGAAGAGACCGTTGTTTTGACGTGTAGTACATCGAAATCCATTAAAAGCGCGAGAAATGGCGCCACTTTGAAGATTTTAGGGTACACAAGTAACTTTGAGAGATTCAGGTTAGCTTACAAAAAACACATTTTCAGGTTTTCTACTCCAAATACGGCAAAACTGGCACGCTAGTCTTAAAGTACTGGAAGAGACCGTTGTTTTGACGTGTAGTACATCGAAATCCATTAAAAGCGCGAGAAATGGCGCCACTTTGAAGATTTTAGGGTACACAAGTAACTTTGAGAGATTCAGGTTAGCTTACAAAAAACACATTTTCAGGTTTTCTACTCCAAATACGGCAAAACTGGCACGCTAGTCTTAAAGTACTGGAAGAGACCGTTGTTTTGACGTGTAGTACGTCGAAATCCATTAAAAGCGCGAGAAATGGCGCCACTTTGAAGATTTTAGGGTACACAAGTAACTTTGAGAGATTCAGGTTAGCTTACAAAAAACACATTTTCAGGTTTTCTACTCCAAATACGGCAAAACTGGCACGCTAGTCTTAAAGTACTGGAAGAGACCGTTGTTTTGACGTGTAGTACATCGAAATCCATTAAAAGCGCGAGAAATGGCGCCACTTTGAAGATTTTAGGGTACACAAGTAACTTTGAGAGATTCAGGTTAGCTTACAAAAAACACATTTTCAGGTTTTCTACTCCAAATACGGCAAAACTGGCACGCTAGTCTTAAAGTACTGGAAGAGACCGTTGTTTTGACGTGTAGTACATCGAAATCCATTAAAAGCTCGAGAAATGGCGCCACTTTGAAGATGTTAAGGTACACAAGATCTAGCATGTTTTCACAAAAGGAGCCTTTGAACCTAACACCCCCTTTTGTGAAAACATGCTAGATCTTGTGTGCCTTTAAGCTTTAAAAGCCAGTAACTCGTGTTTTTGCAGTATTCTTGAAAGGGCAAATGACAGTTGAAGACTTTTCTGGCCTTTCTATCCCATAATTGACTTGACTTAGATCCATCCCATAATTTCTTTATTTGAGACCTAGAGGTTATGCTTAGGTTAGAAAAAGGCCATTTTCTGGTATTGTTACTCAAAATACAGGAACCTTCCATCCACTAATCGCAATCTACATTAAGAGACCGTTGTTTTGACGTGTAGTACGTCGAAATCCATTAAAAGCGCGAGAAATGGCGCCACTTTGAAGATTTTAGGGTACACAAGTAACTTTGAGAGATTCAGGTTAGCTTACAAAAAACACATTTTCAGGTTTTCTACTCCAAATACGGCAAAACTGGCACGCTAGTCTTAAAGTACTGGAAGAGACCGTTGTTTTGACGTGTAGTACATCGAAATCCATTAAAAGCGCGAGAAATGGCGCCACTTTGAAGATTTTAGGGTACACAAGTAACTTTGAGAGATTCAGGTTAGCTTACAAAAAACACATTTTCAGGTTTTCTACTCCAAATACGGCAAAACTGGCACGCTAGTCTTAAAGTACTGGAAGAGACCGTTGTTTTGACGTGTAGTACATCGAAATCCATTAAAAGCGCGAGAAATGGCGCCACTTTGAAGATTTTAGGGTACACAAGTAACTTTGAGAGATTCAGGTTAGCTTACAAAAAACACATTTTCAGGTTTTCTACTCCAAATACGGCAAAACTGGCACGCTAGTCTTAAAGTACTGGAAGAGACCGTTGTTTTGACGTGTAGTACATCGAAATCCATTAAAAGCTCGAGAAATGGCGCCACTTTGAAGATGTTAAGGTACACAAGATCTAGCATGTTTTCACAAAAGGAGCCTTTGAACCTAACACCCCCTTTTGTGAAAACATGCTAGATCTTGTGTGCCTTTAAGCTTTAAAAGCCAGTAACTCGTGTTTTTGCAGTATTCTTGAAAGGGCAAATGACAGTTGAAGACTTTTCTGGCCTTTCTATCCCATAATTGACTTGACTTAGATCCATCCCATAATTTCTTTATTTGAGACCTAGAGGTTATGCTTAGGTTAGAAAAAGGCCATTTTCTGGTATTGTTACTCAAAATACAGGAACCTTCCATCCACTAATCGCAATCTACATTAAGAGACCGTTGTTTTGACGTGTAGTACGTCGAAATCCATTAAAAGCGCGAGAAATGGCGCCACTTTGAAGATTTTAGGGTACACAAGTAACTTTGAGAGATTCAGGTTAGCTTACAAAAAACACATTTTCAGGTTTTCTACTCCAAATACGGCAAAACTGGCACGCTAGTCTTAAAGTACTGGAAGAGACCGTTGTTTTGACGTGTAGTACATCGAAATCCATTAAAAGCGCGAGAAATGGCGCCACTTTGAAGATTTTAGGGTACACAAGTAACTTTGAGAGATTCAGGTTAGCTTACAAAAAACACATTTTCAGGTTTTCTACTCCAAATACGGCAAAACTGGCACGCTAGTCTTAAAGTACTGGAAGAGACCGTTGTTTTGACGTGTAGTACATCGAAATCCATTAAAAGCTCGAGAAATGGCGCCACTTTGAAGATGTTAAGGTACACAAGATCTAGCATGTTTTCACAAAAGGAGCCTTTGAACCTAACACCCCCTTTTGTGAAAACATGCTAGATCTTGTGTGCCTTTAAGCTTTAAAAGCCAGTAACTCGTGTTTTTGCAGTATTCTTGAAAGGGCAAATGACAGTTGAAGACTTTTCTGGCCTTTCTATCCCATAATTGACTTGACTTAGATCCATCCCATAATTTCTTTATTTGAGACCTAGAGGTTATGCTTAGGTTAGAAAAAGGCCATTTTCTGGTATTGTTACTCAAAATACAGGAACCTTCCATCCACTAATCGCAATCTACATTAAGAGACCGTTGTTTTGACGTGTAGTACGTCGAAATCCATTAAAAGCGCGAGAAATGGCGCCACTTTGAAGATTTTAGGGTACACAAGTAACTTTGAGAGATTCAGGTTAGCTTACAAAAAACACATTTTCAGGTTTTCTACTCCAAATACGGCAAAACTGGCACGCTAGTCTTAAAGTACTGGAAGAGACCGTTGTTTTGACGTGTAGTACATCGAAATCCATTAAAAGCGCGAGAAATGGCGCCACTTTGAAGATTTTAGGGTACACAAGTAACTTTGAGAGATTCAGATTAGCTTACAAAAAACACATTTTCAGGTTTTCTACTCCAAATACGGCAAAACTGGCACGCTAGTCTTAAAGTACTGGAAGAGACCGTTGTTTTGACGTGTAGTACATCGAAATCCATTAAAAGCTCGAGAAATGGCGCCACTTTGAAGATGTTAAGGTACACAAGATCTAGCATGTTTTCACAAAAGGAGCCTTTGAACCTAACACCCCCTTTTGTGAAAACATGCTAGATCTTGTGTGCCTTTAAGCTTTAAAAGCCAGTAACTCGTGTTTTTGCAGTATTCTTGAAAGGGCAAATGACAGTTGAAGACTTTTCTGGCCTTTCTATCCCATAATTGACTTGACTTAGATCCATCCCATAATTTCTTTATTTGAGACCTAGAGGTTATGCTTAGGTTAGAAAAAGGCCATTTTCTGGTATTGTTACTCAAAATACAGGAACCTTCCATCCACTAATCGCAATCTACATTAAGAGACCGTTGTTTTGACGTGTAGTACGTCGAAATCCATTAAAAGCGCGAGAAATGGCGCCACTTTGAAGATTTTAGGGTACACAAGTAACTTTGAGAGATTCAGGTTAGCTTACAAAAAACACATTTTCAGGTTTTCTACTCCAAATACGGCAAAACTGGCACGCTAGTCTTAAAGTACTGGAAGAGACCGTTGTTTTGACGTGTAGTACATCGAAATCCATTAAAAGCGCGAGAAATGGCGCCACTTTGAAGATTTTAGGGTACACAAGTAACTTTGAGAGATTCAGATTAGCTTACAAAAAACACATTTTCAGGTTTTCTACTCCAAATACGGCAAAACTGGCACGCTAGTCTTAAAGTACTGGAAGAGACCGTTGTTTTGACGTGTAGTACATCGAAATCCATTAAAAGCTCGAGAAATGGCGCCACTTTGAAGATGTTAAGGTACACAAGATCTAGCATGTTTTCACAAAAGGAGCCTTTGAACCTAACACCCCCTTTTGTGAAAACATGCTAGATCTTGTGTGCCTTTAAGCTTTAAAAGCCAGTAACTCGTGTTTTTGCAGTATTCTTGAAAGGGCAAATGACAGTTGAAGACTTTTCTGGCCTTTCTATCCCATAATTGACTTGACTTAGATCCATCCCATAATTTCTTTATTTGAGACCTAGAGGTTATGCTTAGGTTAGAAAAAGGCCATTTTCTGGTATTGTTACTCAAAATACAGGAACCTTCCATCCACTAATCGCAATCTACATTAAGAGACCGTTGTTTTGACGTGTAGTACGTCGAAATCCATTAAAAGCGCGAGAAATGGCGCCACTTTGAAGATTTTAGGGTACACAAGTAACTTTGAGAGATTCAGGTTAGCTTACAAAAAACACATTTTCAGGTTTTCTACTCCAAATACGGCAAAACTGGCACGCTAGTCTTAAAGTACTGGAAGAGACCGTTGTTTTGACGTGTAGTACATCGAAATCCATTAAAAGCGCGAGAAATGGCGCCACTTTGAAGATTTTAGGGTACACAAGTAACTTTGAGAGATTCAGGTTAGCTTACAAAAAACACATTTTCAGGTTTTCTACTCCAAATACGGCAAAACTGGCACGCTAGTCTTAAAGTACTGGAAGAGACCGTTGTTTTGACGTGTAGTACATCGAAATCCATTAAAAGCGCGAGAAATGGCGCCACTTTGAAGATTTTAGGGTACACAAGTAACTTTGAGAGATTCAGGTTAGCTTACAAAAAACACATTTTCAGGTTTTCTACTCCAAATACGGCAAAACTGGCACGCTAGTCTTAAAGTACTGGAAGAGACCGTTGTTTTGACGTGTAGTACATCGAAATCCATTAAAAGCTCGAGAAATGGCGCCACTTTGAAGATGTTAAGGTACACAAGATCTAGCATGTTTTCACAAAAGGAGCCTTTGAACCTAACACCCCCTTTTGTGAAAACATGCTAGATCTTGTGTGCCTTTAAGCTTTAAAAGCCAGTAACTCGTGTTTTTGCAGTATTCTTGAAAGGGCAAATGACAGTTGAAGACTTTTCTGGCCTTTCTATCCCATAATTGACTTGACTTAGATCCATCCCATAATTTCTTTATTTGAGACCTAGAGGTTATGCTTAGGTTAGAAAAAGGCCATTTTCTGGTATTGTTACTCAAAATACAGGAACCTTCCATCCACTAATCGCAATCTACATTAAGAGACCGTTGTTTTGACGTGTAGTACGTCGAAATCCATTAAAAGCGCGAGAAATGGCGCCACTTTGAAGATTTTAGGGTACACAAGTAACTTTGAGAGATTCAGGTTAGCTTACAAAAAACACATTTTCAGGTTTTCTACTCCAAATACGGCAAAACTGGCACGCTAGTCTTAAAGTACTGGAAGAGACCGTTGTTTTGACGTGTAGTACATCGAAATCCATTAAAAGCGCGAGAAATGGCGCCACTTTGAAGATTTTAGGGTACACAAGTAACTTTGAGAGATTCAGGTTAGCTTACAAAAAACACATTTTCAGGTTTTCTACTCCAAATACGGCAAAACTGGCACGCTAGTCTTAAAGTACTGGAAGAGACCGTTGTTTTGACGTGTAGTACATCGAAATCCATTAAAAGCTCGAGAAATGGCGCCACTTTGAAGATGTTAAGGTACACAAGATCTAGCATGTTTTCACAAAAGGAGCCTTTGAACCTAACACCCCCTTTTGTGAAAACATGCTAGATCTTGTGTGCCTTTAAGCTTTAAAAGCCAGTAACTCGTGTTTTTGCAGTATTCTTGAAAGGGCAAATGACAGTTGAAGACTTTTCTGGCCTTTCTATCCCATAATTGACTTGACTTAGATCCATCCCATAATTTCTTTATTTGAGACCTAGAGGTTATGCTTAGGTTAGAAAAAGGCCATTTTCTGGTATTGTTACTCAAAATACAGGAACCTTCCATCCACTAATCGCAATCTACATTAAGAGACCGTTGTTTTGACGTGTAGTACGTCGAAATCCATTAAAAGCGCGAGAAATGGCGCCACTTTGAAGATTTTAGGGTACACAAGTAACTTTGAGAGATTCAGGTTAGCTTACAAAAAACACATTTTCAGGTTTTCTACTCCAAATACGGCAAAACTGGCACGCTAGTCTTAAAGTACTGGAAGAGACCGTTGTTTTGACGTGTAGTACATCGAAATCCATTAAAAGCGCGAGAAATGGCGCCACTTTGAAGATTTTAGGGTACACAAGTAACTTTGAGAGATTCAGGTTAGCTTACAAAAAACACATTTTCAGGTTTTCTACTCCAAATACGGCAAAACTGGCACGCTAGTCTTAAAGTACTGGAAGAGACCGTTGTTTTGACGTGTAGTACATCGAAATCCATTAAAAGCGCGAGAAATGGCGCCACTTTGAAGATTTTAGGGTACACAAGTAACTTTGAGAGATTCAGATTAGCTTACAAAAAACACATTTTCAGGTTTTCTACTCCAAATACGGCAAAACTGGCACGCTAGTCTTAAAGTACTGGAAGAGACCGTTGTTTTGACGTGTAGTACATCGAAATCCATTAAAAGCTCGAGAAATGGCGCCACTTTGAAGATGTTAAGGTACACAAGATCTAGCATGTTTTCACAAAAGGAGCCTTTGAACCTAACACCCCCTTTTGTGAAAACATGCTAGATCTTGTGTGCCTTTAAGCTTTAAAAGCCAGTAACTCGTGTTTTTGCAGTATTCTTGAAAGGGCAAATGACAGTTGAAGACTTTTCTGGCCTTTCTATCCCATAATTGACTTGACTTAGATCCATCCCATAATTTCTTTATTTGAGACCTAGAGGTTATGCTTAGGTTAGAAAAAGGCCATTTTCTGGTATTGTTACTCAAAATACAGGAACCTTCCATCCACTAATCGCAATCTACATTAAGAGACCGTTGTTTTGACGTGTAGTACGTCGAAATCCATTAAAAGCGCGAGAAATGGCGCCACTTTGAAGATTTTAGGGTACACAAGTAACTTTGAGAGATTCAGGTTAGCTTACAAAAAACACATTTTCAGGTTTTCTACTCCAAATACGGCAAAACTGGCACGCTAGTCTTAAAGTACTGGAAGAGACCGTTGTTTTGACGTGTAGTACATCGAAATCCATTAAAAGCGCGAGAAATGGCGCCACTTTGAAGATTTTAGGGTACACAAGTAACTTTGAGAGATTCAGATTAGCTTACAAAAAACACATTTTCAGGTTTTCTACTCCAAATACGGCAAAACTGGCACGCTAGTCTTAAAGTACTGGAAGAGACCGTTGTTTTGACGTGTAGTACATCGAAATCCATTAAAAGCTCGAGAAATGGCGCCACTTTGAAGATGTTAAGGTACACAAGATCTAGCATGTTTTCACAAAAGGAGCCTTTGAACCTAACACCCCCTTTTGTGAAAACATGCTAGATCTTGTGTGCCTTTAAGCTTTAAAAGCCAGTAACTCGTGTTTTTGCAGTATTCTTGAAAGGGCAAATGACAGTTGAAGACTTTTCTGGCCTTTCTATCCCATAATTGACTTGACTTAGATCCATCCCATAATTTCTTTATTTGAGACCTAGAGGTTATGCTTAGGTTAGAAAAAGGCCATTTTCTGGTATTGTTACTCAAAATACAGGAACCTTCCATCCACTAATCGCAATCTACATTAAGAGACCGTTGTTTTGACGTGTAGTACGTCGAAATCCATTAAAAGCGCGAGAAATGGCGCCACTTTGAAGATTTTAGGGTACACAAGTAACTTTGAGAGATTCAGGTTAGCTTACAAAAAACACATTTTCAGGTTTTCTACTCCAAATACGGCAAAACTGGCACGCTAGTCTTAAAGTACTGGAAGAGACCGTTGTTTTGACGTGTAGTACATCGAAATCCATTAAAAGCGCGAGAAATGGCGCCACTTTGAAGATTTTAGGGTACACAAGTAACTTTGAGAGATTCAGGTTAGCTTACAAAAAACACATTTTCAGGTTTTCTACTCCAAATACGGCAAAACTGGCACGCTAGTCTTAAAGTACTGGAAGAGACCGTTGTTTTGACGTGTAGTACATCGAAATCCATTAAAAGCGCGAGAAATGGCGCCACTTTGAAGATTTTAGGGTACACAAGTAACTTTGAGAGATTCAGGTTAGCTTACAAAAAACACATTTTCAGGTTTTCTACTCCAAATACGGCAAAACTGGCACGCTAGTCTTAAAGTACTGGAAGAGACCGTTGTTTTGACGTGTAGTACATCGAAATCCATTAAAAGCGCGAGAAATGGCGCCACTTTGAAGATTTTAGGGTACACAAGTAACTTTGAGAGATTCAGGTTAGCTTACAAAAAACACATTTTCAGGTTTTCTACTCCAAATACGGCAAAACTGGCACGCTAGTCTTAAAGTACTGGAAGAGACCGTTGTTTTGACGTGTAGTACATCGAAATCCATTAAAAGCGCGAGAAATGGCGCCACTTTGAAGATTTTAGGGTACACAAGTAACTTTGAGAGATTCAGGTTAGCTTACAAAAAACACATTTTCAGGTTTTCTACTCCAAATACGGCAAAACTGGCACGCTAGTCTTAAAGTACTGGAAGAGACCGTTGTTTTGACGTGTAGTACATCGAAATCCATTAAAAGCGCGAGAAATGGCGCCACTTTGAAGATTTTAGGGTACACAAGTAACTTTGAGAGATTCAGGTTAGCTTACAAAAAACACATTTTCAGGTTTTCTACTCCAAATACGGCAAAACTGGCACGCTAGTCTTAAAGTACTGGAAGAGACCGTTGTTTTGACGTGTAGTACATCGAAATCCATTAAAAGCGCGAGAAATGGCGCCACTTTGAAGATTTTAGGGTACACAAGTAACTTTGAGAGATTCAGGTTAGCTTACAAAAAACACATTTTCAGGTTTTCTACTCCAAATACGGCAAAACTGGCACGCTAGTCTTAAAGTACTGGAAGAGACCGTTGTTTTGACGTGTAGTACATCGAAATCCATTAAAAGCGCGAGAAATGGCGCCACTTTGAAGATTTTAGGGTACACAAGTAACTTTGAGAGATTCAGGTTAGCTTACAAAAAACACATTTTCAGGTTTTCTACTCCAAATACGGCAAAACTGGCACGCTAGTCTTAAAGTACTGGAAGAGACCGTTGTTTTGACGTGTAGTACATCGAAATCCATTAAAAGCTCGAGAAATGGCGCCACTTTGAAGATGTTAAGGTACACAAGATCTAGCATGTTTTCACAAAAGGAGCCTTTGAACCTAACACCCCCTTTTGTGAAAACATGCTAGATCTTGTGTGCCTTTAAGCTTTAAAAGCCAGTAACTCGTGTTTTTGCAGTATTCTTGAAAGGGCAAATGACAGTTGAAGACTTTTCTGGCCTTTCTATCCCATAATTGACTTGACTTAGATCCATCCCATAATTTCTTTATTTGAGACCTAGAGGTTATGCTTAGGTTAGAAAAAGGCCATTTTCTGGTATTGTTACTCAAAATACAGGAACCTTCCATCCACTAATCGCAATCTACATTAAGAGACCGTTGTTTTGACGTGTAGTACGTCGAAATCCATTAAAAGCGCGAGAAATGGCGCCACTTTGAAGATTTTAGGGTACACAAGTAACTTTGAGAGATTCAGGTTAGCTTACAAAAAACACATTTTCAGGTTTTCTACTCCAAATACGGCAAAACTGGCACGCTAGTCTTAAAGTACTGGAAGAGACCGTTGTTTTGACGTGTAGTACATCGAAATCCATTAAAAGCGCGAGAAATGGCGCCACTTTGAAGATTTTAGGGTACACAAGTAACTTTGAGAGATTCAGGTTAGCTTACAAAAAACACATTTTCAGGTTTTCTACTCCAAATACGGCAAAACTGGCACGCTAGTCTTAAAGTACTGGAAGAGACCGTTGTTTTGACGTGTAGTACATCGAAATCCATTAAAAGCGCGAGAAATGGCGCCACTTTGAAGATTTTAGGGTACACAAGTAACTTTGAGAGATTCAGGTTAGCTTACAAAAAACACATTTTCAGGTTTTCTACTCCAAATACGGCAAAACTGGCACGCTAGTCTTAAAGTACTGGAAGAGACCGTTGTTTTGACGTGTAGTACATCGAAATCCATTAAAAGCGCGAGAAATGGCGCCACTTTGAAGATTTTAGGGTACACAAGTAACTTTGAGAGATTCAGGTTAGCTTACAAAAAACACATTTTCAGGTTTTCTACTCCAAATACGGCAAAACTGGCACGCTAGTCTTAAAGTACTGGAAGAGACCGTTGTTTTGACGTGTAGTACATCGAAATCCATTAAAAGCTCGAGAAATGGCGCCACTTTGAAGATGTTAAGGTACACAAGATCTAGCATGTTTTCACAAAAGGAGCCTTTGAACCTAACACCCCCTTTTGTGAAAACATGCTAGATCTTGTGTGCCTTTAAGCTTTAAAAGCCAGTAACTCGTGTTTTTGCAGTATTCTTGAAAGGGCAAATGACAGTTGAAGACTTTTCTGGCCTTTCTATCCCATAATTGACTTGACTTAGATCCATCCCATAATTTCTTTATTTGAGACCTAGAGGTTATGCTTAGGTTAGAAAAAGGCCATTTTCTGGTATTGTTACTCAAAATACAGGAACCTTCCATCCACTAATCGCAATCTACATTAAGAGACCGTTGTTTTGACGTGTAGTACGTCGAAATCCATTAAAAGCGCGAGAAATGGCGCCACTTTGAAGATTTTAGGGTACACAAGTAACTTTGAGAGATTCAGGTTAGCTTACAAAAAACACATTTTCAGGTTTTCTACTCCAAATACGGCAAAACTGGCACGCTAGTCTTAAAGTACTGGAAGAGACCGTTGTTTTGACGTGTAGTACATCGAAATCCATTAAAAGCGCGAGAAATGGCGCCACTTTGAAGATTTTAGGGTACACAAGTAACTTTGAGAGATTCAGGTTAGCTTACAAAAAACACATTTTCAGGTTTTCTACTCCAAATACGGCAAAACTGGCACGCTAGTCTTAAAGTACTGGAAGAGACCGTTGTTTTGACGTGTAGTACATCGAAATCCATTAAAAGCGCGAGAAATGGCGCCACTTTGAAGATTTTAGGGTACACAAGTAACTTTGAGAGATTCAGGTTAGCTTACAAAAAACACATTTTCAGGTTTTCTACTCCAAATACGGCAAAACTGGCACGCTAGTCTTAAAGTACTGGAAGAGACCGTTGTTTTGACGTGTAGTACATCGAAATCCATTAAAAGCTCGAGAAATGGCGCCACTTTGAAGATGTTAAGGTACACAAGATCTAGCATGTTTTCACAAAAGGAGCCTTTGAACCTAACACCCCCTTTTGTGAAAACATGCTAGATCTTGTGTGCCTTTAAGCTTTAAAAGCCAGTAACTCGTGTTTTTGCAGTATTCTTGAAAGGGCAAATGACAGTTGAAGACTTTTCTGGCCTTTCTATCCCATAATTGACTTGACTTAGATCCATCCCATAATTTCTTTATTTGAGACCTAGAGGTTATGCTTAGGTTAGAAAAAGGCCATTTTCTGGTATTGTTACTCAAAATACAGGAACCTTCCATCCACTAATCGCAATCTACATTAAGAGACCGTTGTTTTGACGTGTAGTACGTCGAAATCCATTAAAAGCGCGAGAAATGGCGCCACTTTGAAGATTTTAGGGTACACAAGTAACTTTGAGAGATTCAGGTTAGCTTACAAAAAACACATTTTCAGGTTTTCTACTCCAAATACGGCAAAACTGGCACGCTAGTCTTAAAGTACTGGAAGAGACCGTTGTTTTGACGTGTAGTACATCGAAATCCATTAAAAGCGCGAGAAATGGCGCCACTTTGAAGATTTTAGGGTACACAAGTAACTTTGAGAGATTCAGGTTAGCTTACAAAAAACACATTTTCAGGTTTTCTACTCCAAATACGGCAAAACTGGCACGCTAGTCTTAAAGTACTGGAAGAGACCGTTGTTTTGACGTGTAGTACATCGAAATCCATTAAAAGCTCGAGAAATGGCGCCACTTTGAAGATGTTAAGGTACACAAGATCTAGCATGTTTTCACAAAAGGAGCCTTTGAACCTAACACCCCCTTTTGTGAAAACATGCTAGATCTTGTGTGCCTTTAAGCTTTAAAAGCCAGTAACTCGTGTTTTTGCAGTATTCTTGAAAGGGCAAATGACAGTTGAAGACTTTTCTGGCCTTTCTATCCCATAATTGACTTGACTTAGATCCATCCCATAATTTCTTTATTTGAGACCTAGAGGTTATGCTTAGGTTAGAAAAAGGCCATTTTCTGGTATTGTTACTCAAAATACAGGAACCTTCCATCCACTAATCGCAATCTACATTAAGAGACCGTTGTTTTGACGTGTAGTACGTCGAAATCCATTAAAAGCGCGAGAAATGGCGCCACTTTGAAGATTTTAGGGTACACAAGTAACTTTGAGAGATTCAGGTTAGCTTACAAAAAACACATTTTCAGGTTTTCTACTCCAAATACGGCAAAACTGGCACGCTAGTCTTAAAGTACTGGAAGAGACCGTTGTTTTGACGTGTAGTACATCGAAATCCATTAAAAGCGCGAGAAATGGCGCCACTTTGAAGATTTTAGGGTACACAAGTAACTTTGAGAGATTCAGGTTAGCTTACAAAAAACACATTTTCAGGTTTTCTACTCCAAATACGGCAAAACTGGCACGCTAGTCTTAAAGTACTGGAAGAGACCGTTGTTTTGACGTGTAGTACATCGAAATCCATTAAAAGCGCGAGAAATGGCGCCACTTTGAAGATTTTAGGGTACACAAGTAACTTTGAGAGATTCAGGTTAGCTTACAAAAAACACATTTTCAGGTTTTCTACTCCAAATACGGCAAAACTGGCACGCTAGTCTTAAAGTACTGGAAGAGACCGTTGTTTTGACGTGTAGTACATCGAAATCCATTAAAAGCGCGAGAAATGGCGCCACTTTGAAGATTTTAGGGTACACAAGTAACTTTGAGAGATTCAGGTTAGCTTACAAAAAACACATTTTCAGGTTTTCTACTCCAAATACGGCAAAACTGGCACGCTAGTCTTAAAGTACTGGAAGAGACCGTTGTTTTGACGTGTAGTACATCGAAATCCATTAAAAGCGCGAGAAATGGCGCCACTTTGAAGATTTTAGGGTACACAAGTAACTTTGAGAGATTCAGGTTAGCTTACAAAAAACACATTTTCAGGTTTTCTACTCCAAATACGGCAAAACTGGCACGCTAGTCTTAAAGTACTGGAAGAGACCGTTGTTTTGACGTGTAGTACATCGAAATCCATTAAAAGCGCGAGAAATGGCGCCACTTTGAAGATTTTAGGGTACACAAGTAACTTTGAGAGATTCAGGTTAGCTTACAAAAAACACATTTTCAGGTTTTCTACTCCAAATACGGCAAAACTGGCACGCTAGTCTTAAAGTACTGGAAGAGACCGTTGTTTTGACGTGTAGTACATCGAAATCCATTAAAAGCTCGAGAAATGGCGCCACTTTGAAGATGTTAAGGTACACAAGATCTAGCATGTTTTCACAAAAGGAGCCTTTGAACCTAACACCCCCTTTTGTGAAAACATGCTAGATCTTGTGTGCCTTTAAGCTTTAAAAGCCAGTAACTCGTGTTTTTGCAGTATTCTTGAAAGGGCAAATGACAGTTGAAGACTTTTCTGGCCTTTCTATCCCATAATTGACTTGACTTAGATCCATCCCATAATTTCTTTATTTGAGACCTAGAGGTTATGCTTAGGTTAGAAAAAGGCCATTTTCTGGTATTGTTACTCAAAATACAGGAACCTTCCATCCACTAATCGCAATCTACATTAAGAGACCGTTGTTTTGACGTGTAGTACGTCGAAATCCATTAAAAGCGCGAGAAATGGCGCCACTTTGAAGATTTTAGGGTACACAAGTAACTTTGAGAGATTCAGGTTAGCTTACAAAAAACACATTTTCAGGTTTTCTACTCCAAATACGGCAAAACTGGCACGCTAGTCTTAAAGTACTGGAAGAGACCGTTGTTTTGACGTGTAGTACATCGAAATCCATTAAAAGCGCGAGAAATGGCGCCACTTTGAAGATTTTAGGGTACACAAGTAACTTTGAGAGATTCAGGTTAGCTTACAAAAAACACATTTTCAGGTTTTCTACTCCAAATACGGCAAAACTGGCACGCTAGTCTTAAAGTACTGGAAGAGACCGTTGTTTTGACGTGTAGTACATCGAAATCCATTAAAAGCGCGAGAAATGGCGCCACTTTGAAGATTTTAGGGTACACAAGTAACTTTGAGAGATTCAGGTTAGCTTACAAAAAACACATTTTCAGGTTTTCTACTCCAAATACGGCAAAACTGGCACGCTAGTCTTAAAGTACTGGAAGAGACCGTTGTTTTGACGTGTAGTACATCGAAATCCATTAAAAGCGCGAGAAATGGCGCCACTTTGAAGATTTTAGGGTACACAAGTAACTTTGAGAGATTCAGGTTAGCTTACAAAAAACACATTTTCAGGTTTTCTACTCCAAATACGGCAAAACTGGCACGCTAGTCTTAAAGTACTGGAAGAGACCGTTGTTTTGACGTGTAGTACATCGAAATCCATTAAAAGCTCGAGAAATGGCGCCACTTTGAAGATGTTAAGGTACACAAGATCTAGCATGTTTTCACAAAAGGAGCCTTTGAACCTAACACCCCCTTTTGTGAAAACATGCTAGATCTTGTGTGCCTTTAAGCTTTAAAAGCCAGTAACTCGTGTTTTTGCAGTATTCTTGAAAGGGCAAATGACAGTTGAAGACTTTTCTGGCCTTTCTATCCCATAATTGACTTGACTTAGATCCATCCCATAATTTCTTTATTTGAGACCTAGAGGTTATGCTTAGGTTAGAAAAAGGCCATTTTCTGGTATTGTTACTCAAAATACAGGAACCTTCCATCCACTAATCGCAATCTACATTAAGAGACCGTTGTTTTGACGTGTAGTACGTCGAAATCCATTAAAAGCGCGAGAAATGGCGCCACTTTGAAGATTTTAGGGTACACAAGTAACTTTGAGAGATTCAGGTTAGCTTACAAAAAACACATTTTCAGGTTTTCTACTCCAAATACGGCAAAACTGGCACGCTAGTCTTAAAGTACTGGAAGAGACCGTTGTTTTGACGTGTAGTACATCGAAATCCATTAAAAGCGCGAGAAATGGCGCCACTTTGAAGATTTTAGGGTACACAAGTAACTTTGAGAGATTCAGGTTAGCTTACAAAAAACACATTTTCAGGTTTTCTACTCCAAATACGGCAAAACTGGCACGCTAGTCTTAAAGTACTGGAAGAGACCGTTGTTTTGACGTGTAGTACATCGAAATCCATTAAAAGCGCGAGAAATGGCGCCACTTTGAAGATTTTAGGGTACACAAGTAACTTTGAGAGATTCAGGTTAGCTTACAAAAAACACATTTTCAGGTTTTCTACTCCAAATACGGCAAAACTGGCACGCTAGTCTTAAAGTACTGGAAGAGACCGTTGTTTTGACGTGTAGTACATCGAAATCCATTAAAAGCTCGAGAAATGGCGCCACTTTGAAGATGTTAAGGTACACAAGATCTAGCATGTTTTCACAAAAGGAGCCTTTGAACCTAACACCCCCTTTTGTGAAAACATGCTAGATCTTGTGTGCCTTTAAGCTTTAAAAGCCAGTAACTCGTGTTTTTGCAGTATTCTTGAAAGGGCAAATGACAGTTGAAGACTTTTCTGGCCTTTCTATCCCATAATTGACTTGACTTAGATCCATCCCATAATTTCTTTATTTGAGACCTAGAGGTTATGCTTAGGTTAGAAAAAGGCCATTTTCTGGTATTGTTACTCAAAATACAGGAACCTTCCATCCACTAATCGCAATCTACATTAAGAGACCGTTGTTTTGACGTGTAGTACGTCGAAATCCATTAAAAGCGCGAGAAATGGCGCCACTTTGAAGATTTTAGGGTACACAAGTAACTTTGAGAGATTCAGGTTAGCTTACAAAAAACACATTTTCAGGTTTTCTACTCCAAATACGGCAAAACTGGCACGCTAGTCTTAAAGTACTGGAAGAGACCGTTGTTTTGACGTGTAGTACATCGAAATCCATTAAAAGCGCGAGAAATGGCGCCACTTTGAAGATTTTAGGGTACACAAGTAACTTTGAGAGATTCAGGTTAGCTTACAAAAAACACATTTTCAGGTTTTCTACTCCAAATACGGCAAAACTGGCACGCTAGTCTTAAAGTACTGGAAGAGACCGTTGTTTTGACGTGTAGTACATCGAAATCCATTAAAAGCTCGAGAAATGGCGCCACTTTGAAGATGTTAAGGTACACAAGATCTAGCATGTTTTCACAAAAGGAGCCTTTGAACCTAACACCCCCTTTTGTGAAAACATGCTAGATCTTGTGTGCCTTTAAGCTTTAAAAGCCAGTAACTCGTGTTTTTGCAGTATTCTTGAAAGGGCAAATGACAGTTGAAGACTTTTCTGGCCTTTCTATCCCATAATTGACTTGACTTAGATCCATCCCATAATTTCTTTATTTGAGACCTAGAGGTTATGCTTAGGTTAGAAAAAGGCCATTTTCTGGTATTGTTACTCAAAATACAGGAACCTTCCATCCACTAATCGCAATCTACATTAAGAGACCGTTGTTTTGACGTGTAGTACGTCGAAATCCATTAAAAGCGCGAGAAATGGCGCCACTTTGAAGATTTTAGGGTACACAAGTAACTTTGAGAGATTCAGGTTAGCTTACAAAAAACACATTTTCAGGTTTTCTACTCCAAATACGGCAAAACTGGCACGCTAGTCTTAAAGTACTGGAAGAGACCGTTGTTTTGACGTGTAGTACATCGAAATCCATTAAAAGCGCGAGAAATGGCGCCACTTTGAAGATTTTAGGGTACACAAGTAACTTTGAGAGATTCAGGTTAGCTTACAAAAAACACATTTTCAGGTTTTCTACTCCAAATACGGCAAAACTGGCACGCTAGTCTTAAAGTACTGGAAGAGACCGTTGTTTTGACGTGTAGTACATCGAAATCCATTAAAAGCGCGAGAAATGGCGCCACTTTGAAGATTTTAGGGTACACAAGTAACTTTGAGAGATTCAGGTTAGCTTACAAAAAACACATTTTCAGGTTTTCTACTCCAAATACGGCAAAACTGGCACGCTAGTCTTAAAGTACTGGAAGAGACCGTTGTTTTGACGTGTAGTACATCGAAATCCATTAAAAGCGCGAGAAATGGCGCCACTTTGAAGATTTTAGGGTACACAAGTAACTTTGAGAGATTCAGGTTAGCTTACAAAAAACACATTTTCAGGTTTTCTACTCCAAATACGGCAAAACTGGCACGCTAGTCTTAAAGTACTGGAAGAGACCGTTGTTTTGACGTGTAGTACATCGAAATCCATTAAAAGCGCGAGAAATGGCGCCACTTTGAAGATTTTAGGGTACACAAGTAACTTTGAGAGATTCAGGTTAGCTTACAAAAAACACATTTTCAGGTTTTCTACTCCAAATACGGCAAAACTGGCACGCTAGTCTTAAAGTACTGGAAGAGACCGTTGTTTTGACGTGTAGTACATCGAAATCCATTAAAAGCGCGAGAAATGGCGCCACTTTGAAGATTTTAGGGTACACAAGTAACTTTGAGAGATTCAGGTTAGCTTACAAAAAACACATTTTCAGGTTTTCTACTCCAAATACGGCAAAACTGGCACGCTAGTCTTAAAGTACTGGAAGAGACCGTTGTTTTGACGTGTAGTACATCGAAATCCATTAAAAGCGCGAGAAATGGCGCCACTTTGAAGATTTTAGGGTACACAAGTAACTTTGAGAGATTCAGGTTAGCTTACAAAAAACACATTTTCAGGTTTTCTACTCCAAATACGGCAAAACTGGCACGCTAGTCTTAAAGTACTGGAAGAGACCGTTGTTTTGACGTGTAGTACATCGAAATCCATTAAAAGCTCGAGAAATGGCGCCACTTTGAAGATGTTAAGGTACACAAGATCTAGCATGTTTTCACAAAAGGAGCCTTTGAACCTAACACCCCCTTTTGTGAAAACATGCTAGATCTTGTGTGCCTTTAAGCTTTAAAAGCCAGTAACTCGTGTTTTTGCAGTATTCTTGAAAGGGCAAATGACAGTTGAAGACTTTTCTGGCCTTTCTATCCCATAATTGACTTGACTTAGATCCATCCCATAATTTCTTTATTTGAGACCTAGAGGTTATGCTTAGGTTAGAAAAAGGCCATTTTCTGGTATTGTTACTCAAAATACAGGAACCTTCCATCCACTAATCGCAATCTACATTAAGAGACCGTTGTTTTGACGTGTAGTACGTCGAAATCCATTAAAAGCGCGAGAAATGGCGCCACTTTGAAGATTTTAGGGTACACAAGTAACTTTGAGAGATTCAGGTTAGCTTACAAAAAACACATTTTCAGGTTTTCTACTCCAAATACGGCAAAACTGGCACGCTAGTCTTAAAGTACTGGAAGAGACCGTTGTTTTGACGTGTAGTACATCGAAATCCATTAAAAGCGCGAGAAATGGCGCCACTTTGAAGATTTTAGGGTACACAAGTAACTTTGAGAGATTCAGGTTAGCTTACAAAAAACACATTTTCAGGTTTTCTACTCCAAATACGGCAAAACTGGCACGCTAGTCTTAAAGTACTGGAAGAGACCGTTGTTTTGACGTGTAGTACATCGAAATCCATTAAAAGCGCGAGAAATGGCGCCACTTTGAAGATTTTAGGGTACACAAGTAACTTTGAGAGATTCAGGTTAGCTTACAAAAAACACATTTTCAGGTTTTCTACTCCAAATACGGCAAAACTGGCACGCTAGTCTTAAAGTACTGGAAGAGACCGTTGTTTTGACGTGTAGTACATCGAAATCCATTAAAAGCTCGAGAAATGGCGCCACTTTGAAGATGTTAAGGTACACAAGATCTAGCATGTTTTCACAAAAGGAGCCTTTGAACCTAACACCCCCTTTTGTGAAAACATGCTAGATCTTGTGTGCCTTTAAGCTTTAAAAGCCAGTAACTCGTGTTTTTGCAGTATTCTTGAAAGGGCAAATGACAGTTGAAGACTTTTCTGGCCTTTCTATCCCATAATTGACTTGACTTAGATCCATCCCATAATTTCTTTATTTGAGACCTAGAGGTTATGCTTAGGTTAGAAAAAGGCCATTTTCTGGTATTGTTACTCAAAATACAGGAACCTTCCATCCACTAATCGCAATCTACATTAAGAGACCGTTGTTTTGACGTGTAGTACGTCGAAATCCATTAAAAGCGCGAGAAATGGCGCCACTTTGAAGATTTTAGGGTACACAAGTAACTTTGAGAGATTCAGGTTAGCTTACAAAAAACACATTTTCAGGTTTTCTACTCCAAATACGGCAAAACTGGCACGCTAGTCTTAAAGTACTGGAAGAGACCGTTGTTTTGACGTGTAGTACATCGAAATCCATTAAAAGCGCGAGAAATGGCGCCACTTTGAAGATTTTAGGGTACACAAGTAACTTTGAGAGATTCAGGTTAGCTTACAAAAAACACATTTTCAGGTTTTCTACTCCAAATACGGCAAAACTGGCACGCTAGTCTTAAAGTACTGGAAGAGACCGTTGTTTTGACGTGTAGTACATCGAAATCCATTAAAAGCTCGAGAAATGGCGCCACTTTGAAGATGTTAAGGTACACAAGATCTAGCATGTTTTCACAAAAGGAGCCTTTGAACCTAACACCCCCTTTTGTGAAAACATGCTAGATCTTGTGTGCCTTTAAGCTTTAAAAGCCAGTAACTCGTGTTTTTGCAGTATTCTTGAAAGGGCAAATGACAGTTGAAGACTTTTCTGGCCTTTCTATCCCATAATTGACTTGACTTAGATCCATCCCATAATTTCTTTATTTGAGACCTAGAGGTTATGCTTAGGTTAGAAAAAGGCCATTTTCTGGTATTGTTACTCAAAATACAGGAACCTTCCATCCACTAATCGCAATCTACATTAAGAGACCGTTGTTTTGACGTGTAGTACGTCGAAATCCATTAAAAGCGCGAGAAATGGCGCCACTTTGAAGATTTTAGGGTACACAAGTAACTTTGAGAGATTCAGGTTAGCTTACAAAAAACACATTTTCAGGTTTTCTACTCCAAATACGGCAAAACTGGCACGCTAGTCTTAAAGTACTGGAAGAGACCGTTGTTTTGACGTGTAGTACATCGAAATCCATTAAAAGCGCGAGAAATGGCGCCACTTTGAAGATTTTAGGGTACACAAGTAACTTTGAGAGATTCAGGTTAGCTTACAAAAAACACATTTTCAGGTTTTCTACTCCAAATACGGCAAAACTGGCACGCTAGTCTTAAAGTACTGGAAGAGACCGTTGTTTTGACGTGTAGTACATCGAAATCCATTAAAAGCGCGAGAAATGGCGCCACTTTGAAGATTTTAGGGTACACAAGTAACTTTGAGAGATTCAGGTTAGCTTACAAAAAACACATTTTCAGGTTTTCTACTCCAAATACGGCAAAACTGGCACGCTAGTCTTAAAGTACTGGAAGAGACCGTTGTTTTGACGTGTAGTACATCGAAATCCATTAAAAGCGCGAGAAATGGCGCCACTTTGAAGATTTTAGGGTACACAAGTAACTTTGAGAGATTCAGGTTAGCTTACAAAAAACACATTTTCAGGTTTTCTACTCCAAATACGGCAAAACTGGCACGCTAGTCTTAAAGTACTGGAAGAGACCGTTGTTTTGACGTGTAGTACATCGAAATCCATTAAAAGCGCGAGAAATGGCGCCACTTTGAAGATTTTAGGGTACACAAGTAACTTTGAGAGATTCAGGTTAGCTTACAAAAAACACATTTTCAGGTTTTCTACTCCAAATACGGCAAAACTGGCACGCTAGTCTTAAAGTACTGGAAGAGACCGTTGTTTTGACGTGTAGTACATCGAAATCCATTAAAAGCGCGAGAAATGGCGCCACTTTGAAGATTTTAGGGTACACAAGTAACTTTGAGAGATTCAGGTTAGCTTACAAAAAACACATTTTCAGGTTTTCTACTCCAAATACGGCAAAACTGGCACGCTAGTCTTAAAGTACTGGAAGAGACCGTTGTTTTGACGTGTAGTACATCGAAATCCATTAAAAGCGCGAGAAATGGCGCCACTTTGAAGATTTTAGGGTACACAAGTAACTTTGAGAGATTCAGGTTAGCTTACAAAAAACACATTTTCAGGTTTTCTACTCCAAATACGGCAAAACTGGCACGCTAGTCTTAAAGTACTGGAAGAGACCGTTGTTTTGACGTGTAGTACATCGAAATCCATTAAAAGCTCGAGAAATGGCGCCACTTTGAAGATGTTAAGGTACACAAGATCTAGCATGTTTTCACAAAAGGAGCCTTTGAACCTAACACCCCCTTTTGTGAAAACATGCTAGATCTTGTGTGCCTTTAAGCTTTAAAAGCCAGTAACTCGTGTTTTTGCAGTATTCTTGAAAGGGCAAATGACAGTTGAAGACTTTTCTGGCCTTTCTATCCCATAATTGACTTGACTTAGATCCATCCCATAATTTCTTTATTTGAGACCTAGAGGTTATGCTTAGGTTAGAAAAAGGCCATTTTCTGGTATTGTTACTCAAAATACAGGAACCTTCCATCCACTAATCGCAATCTACATTAAGAGACCGTTGTTTTGACGTGTAGTACGTCGAAATCCATTAAAAGCGCGAGAAATGGCGCCACTTTGAAGATTTTAGGGTACACAAGTAACTTTGAGAGATTCAGGTTAGCTTACAAAAAACACATTTTCAGGTTTTCTACTCCAAATACGGCAAAACTGGCACGCTAGTCTTAAAGTACTGGAAGAGACCGTTGTTTTGACGTGTAGTACATCGAAATCCATTAAAAGCGCGAGAAATGGCGCCACTTTGAAGATTTTAGGGTACACAAGTAACTTTGAGAGATTCAGGTTAGCTTACAAAAAACACATTTTCAGGTTTTCTACTCCAAATACGGCAAAACTGGCACGCTAGTCTTAAAGTACTGGAAGAGACCGTTGTTTTGACGTGTAGTACATCGAAATCCATTAAAAGCGCGAGAAATGGCGCCACTTTGAAGATTTTAGGGTACACAAGTAACTTTGAGAGATTCAGGTTAGCTTACAAAAAACACATTTTCAGGTTTTCTACTCCAAATACGGCAAAACTGGCACGCTAGTCTTAAAGTACTGGAAGAGACCGTTGTTTTGACGTGTAGTACATCGAAATCCATTAAAAGCTCGAGAAATGGCGCCACTTTGAAGATGTTAAGGTACACAAGATCTAGCATGTTTTCACAAAAGGAGCCTTTGAACCTAACACCCCCTTTTGTGAAAACATGCTAGATCTTGTGTGCCTTTAAGCTTTAAAAGCCAGTAACTCGTGTTTTTGCAGTATTCTTGAAAGGGCAAATGACAGTTGAAGACTTTTCTGGCCTTTCTATCCCATAATTGACTTGACTTAGATCCATCCCATAATTTCTTTATTTGAGACCTAGAGGTTATGCTTAGGTTAGAAAAAGGCCATTTTCTGGTATTGTTACTCAAAATACAGGAACCTTCCATCCACTAATCGCAATCTACATTAAGAGACCGTTGTTTTGACGTGTAGTACGTCGAAATCCATTAAAAGCGCGAGAAATGGCGCCACTTTGAAGATTTTAGGGTACACAAGTAACTTTGAGAGATTCAGGTTAGCTTACAAAAAACACATTTTCAGGTTTTCTACTCCAAATACGGCAAAACTGGCACGCTAGTCTTAAAGTACTGGAAGAGACCGTTGTTTTGACGTGTAGTACATCGAAATCCATTAAAAGCGCGAGAAATGGCGCCACTTTGAAGATTTTAGGGTACACAAGTAACTTTGAGAGATTCAGGTTAGCTTACAAAAAACACATTTTCAGGTTTTCTACTCCAAATACGGCAAAACTGGCACGCTAGTCTTAAAGTACTGGAAGAGACCGTTGTTTTGACGTGTAGTACATCGAAATCCATTAAAAGCTCGAGAAATGGCGCCACTTTGAAGATGTTAAGGTACACAAGATCTAGCATGTTTTCACAAAAGGAGCCTTTGAACCTAACACCCCCTTTTGTGAAAACATGCTAGATCTTGTGTGCCTTTAAGCTTTAAAAGCCAGTAACTCGTGTTTTTGCAGTATTCTTGAAAGGGCAAATGACAGTTGAAGACTTTTCTGGCCTTTCTATCCCATAATTGACTTGACTTAGATCCATCCCATAATTTCTTTATTTGAGACCTAGAGGTTATGCTTAGGTTAGAAAAAGGCCATTTTCTGGTATTGTTACTCAAAATACAGGAACCTTCCATCCACTAATCGCAATCTACATTAAGAGACCGTTGTTTTGACGTGTAGTACGTCGAAATCCATTAAAAGCGCGAGAAATGGCGCCACTTTGAAGATTTTAGGGTACACAAGTAACTTTGAGAGATTCAGGTTAGCTTACAAAAAACACATTTTCAGGTTTTCTACTCCAAATACGGCAAAACTGGCACGCTAGTCTTAAAGTACTGGAAGAGACCGTTGTTTTGACGTGTAGTACATCGAAATCCATTAAAAGCGCGAGAAATGGCGCCACTTTGAAGATTTTAGGGTACACAAGTAACTTTGAGAGATTCAGGTTAGCTTACAAAAAACACATTTTCAGGTTTTCTACTCCAAATACGGCAAAACTGGCACGCTAGTCTTAAAGTACTGGAAGAGACCGTTGTTTTGACGTGTAGTACATCGAAATCCATTAAAAGCGCGAGAAATGGCGCCACTTTGAAGATTTTAGGGTACACAAGTAACTTTGAGAGATTCAGGTTAGCTTACAAAAAACACATTTTCAGGTTTTCTACTCCAAATACGGCAAAACTGGCACGCTAGTCTTAAAGTACTGGAAGAGACCGTTGTTTTGACGTGTAGTACATCGAAATCCATTAAAAGCTCGAGAAATGGCGCCACTTTGAAGATGTTAAGGTACACAAGATCTAGCATGTTTTCACAAAAGGAGCCTTTGAACCTAACACCCCCTTTTGTGAAAACATGCTAGATCTTGTGTGCCTTTAAGCTTTAAAAGCCAGTAACTCGTGTTTTTGCAGTATTCTTGAAAGGGCAAATGACAGTTGAAGACTTTTCTGGCCTTTCTATCCCATAATTGACTTGACTTAGATCCATCCCATAATTTCTTTATTTGAGACCTAGAGGTTATGCTTAGGTTAGAAAAAGGCCATTTTCTGGTATTGTTACTCAAAATACAGGAACCTTCCATCCACTAATCGCAATCTACATTAAGAGACCGTTGTTTTGACGTGTAGTACGTCGAAATCCATTAAAAGCGCGAGAAATGGCGCCACTTTGAAGATTTTAGGGTACACAAGTAACTTTGAGAGATTCAGGTTAGCTTACAAAAAACACATTTTCAGGTTTTCTACTCCAAATACGGCAAAACTGGCACGCTAGTCTTAAAGTACTGGAAGAGACCGTTGTTTTGACGTGTAGTACATCGAAATCCATTAAAAGCGCGAGAAATGGCGCCACTTTGAAGATTTTAGGGTACACAAGTAACTTTGAGAGATTCAGGTTAGCTTACAAAAAACACATTTTCAGGTTTTCTACTCCAAATACGGCAAAACTGGCACGCTAGTCTTAAAGTACTGGAAGAGACCGTTGTTTTGACGTGTAGTACATCGAAATCCATTAAAAGCGCGAGAAATGGCGCCACTTTGAAGATTTTAGGGTACACAAGTAACTTTGAGAGATTCAGGTTAGCTTACAAAAAACACATTTTCAGGTTTTCTACTCCAAATACGGCAAAACTGGCACGCTAGTCTTAAAGTACTGGAAGAGACCGTTGTTTTGACGTGTAGTACATCGAAATCCATTAAAAGCGCGAGAAATGGCGCCACTTTGAAGATTTTAGGGTACACAAGTAACTTTGAGAGATTCAGGTTAGCTTACAAAAAACACATTTTCAGGTTTTCTACTCCAAATACGGCAAAACTGGCACGCTAGTCTTAAAGTACTGGAAGAGACCGTTGTTTTGACGTGTAGTACATCGAAATCCATTAAAAGCGCGAGAAATGGCGCCACTTTGAAGATTTTAGGGTACACAAGTAACTTTGAGAGATTCAGGTTAGCTTACAAAAAACACATTTTCAGGTTTTCTACTCCAAATACGGCAAAACTGGCACGCTAGTCTTAAAGTACTGGAAGAGACCGTTGTTTTGACGTGTAGTACATCGAAATCCATTAAAAGCTCGAGAAATGGCGCCACTTTGAAGATGTTAAGGTACACAAGATCTAGCATGTTTTCACAAAAGGAGCCTTTGAACCTAACACCCCCTTTTGTGAAAACATGCTAGATCTTGTGTGCCTTTAAGCTTTAAAAGCCAGTAACTCGTGTTTTTGCAGTATTCTTGAAAGGGCAAATGACAGTTGAAGACTTTTCTGGCCTTTCTATCCCATAATTGACTTGACTTAGATCCATCCCATAATTTCTTTATTTGAGACCTAGAGGTTATGCTTAGGTTAGAAAAAGGCCATTTTCTGGTATTGTTACTCAAAATACAGGAACCTTCCATCCACTAATCGCAATCTACATTAAGAGACCGTTGTTTTGACGTGTAGTACATCGAAATCCATTAAAAGCGCGAGAAATGGCGCCACTTTGAAG